>QJPP01001048.1:12500-443694 GCA_003996215.1 Jaltomata sinuosa | reverse complement strand
CGATCCTTTCCTAAGCAACCAAACTTCAAACTTAACAAAATAGACCGGGCAAATTCTAGATGCATGCACAGAGTAAGAATTTATAACAATTAATCTCACACACTCTTAGCACCAAGAAACTATATCGCTACCAACTATCAAACAACCGCTCGGCTTAAGCATACTCATTCTAATCATATTCACACAATGACATTCAAGGATCCAGACAGTCAATTGTTTCAACATAAGCTCAAAACCAGAAATTTTTTCAAGGGGCCTCGTTTTTAGACAAGAACAACGCATGCTTGCTATAGACACTAAAAACTTTAAAACAACAACCTAAACATGCCGGTTCTACTAGATAGCACACCGTAGGGAAAAGAAATCGGCAACAAAAACCCTCGGTGGTGACTCACAGGTTTCCCAACACCCTCAACTTAGACTCATGCATTGTCCCCAATGCATATATGCGAAAGCTAAAAACTGTGAGAGTAAAGGAATACCTGTGAAGTCGATATGACTCAAATTCCGGAATGATGTTGGAGACCGCCTGGGTCTCCAAAACAAGAGAACTCGATGGAGTACTTGTGTGCGCCAACCTCATGTTGCGCTCCAACTTCCTCTTTTATTGGCTCCGCAGCTAGTCGTAACCGCTTCTTCGCTCTTTCTTTGTAGATTCTCTTGCGGTGTTTTCGTTTCCTTGAGCTATTTACACCGCTTTTTTCTGCCTGTCTTACCACCCCATTCGATCCCAACTTCATAGCAGCTCGGGTCTCAACCAAACACTTCTCCTCAAGGTGCACATCCGCAGGCTCTTCCTCAATAGCATTGATGACCGCGACCACCCTCATGTCACTTGGTTGCTTCATCAATTTAGACACATCGAACTTGACCATTTCATTGTTCAATCGAAAGGTCAGTTCGTTTTTCTCCATGTCAACCAAAACTCTCGCCGTAGCTAACAATGGTCGTCCCAAGATTATGGGAACTTCGAAGTCCACTTCGCAATCCAAAATTACAAAGTCAGCTGGGAAGATAAGCTTACCGATCTTTATTAGCACATCAGACAAGATCCCTACGGGTCGCTTTACCGAACGGTCAGCCATCCTCACTCTCATGGACGTTGGTTTAGGAGCTCCCAAACCCAATTTGTTATACACTGCTAGCGGCATCAAATTGATACTAGCACCAAGATCACACATAGCTCTTCCGAAGTTGAGCTTTCCGATAGTACATGGAACAGTGAACGCACCTGGATCTCCTTTCTTTTCCACTAATGATCTAGAGGAAATAGCGCTGCAGTGATGGAGGTTGTCTTCCGGCTCAAAACTTACCGTCCTCTTCTTTGTGATCAAGTCCTTCATGAACTTGGCATAACCGGGCATTTGTTCCAGAGCTTCCACCAATGGTATGTTTATTGAAATCTGTTTTAACATGGTCATGAAGTTCAGGAACTTACTATCGTCAGCTTTCTTCTTCAACCTCTGGGGGAAAGGGGGTGGGTGTCGAAACATCATAGTTGGAAGCTTTTCAGCTTCCTTGCGTTTCTCTGCGGGCTTTGGCGTTTCCTCCTCTACCGCCTCTTTATCATCCGCACTATCATCTTGAGCATGAATTACCGGATGTGATTCCGGTAATACTTTTCCGCTTCTTGTGGTGATCGCCATACAGCTTGCATCATTCTGCGGATGAGTGGTGTCGCTCGGCAAAGTACCTATTTTCCTTGGGTTTAGAGATGCCGAGATGTGACCCACTTGCTGCTCTAGTTGCTTGATCGCGGTTGAGTGTGACTCCACTACCAGACTCAATGTTGATAACTCATTCCGTATTGCCTTTACCCCAGAGTCCGTTGATTCCACTTTAAGCAGCATCTTCGCCATCATGTTCTCAAGTTTGGACGTCTCAGTTTCGCTGCCAGTTTTGTCCCGATTGCCAGGTGGTATATACAACCCACCTCTATCGGAGTTGTTCCTCCAGCTTCCTTGGTCGCGATTTTTGTAGCCACCATTCTCATAGTGGTTGTCTCTTGGATAGTTCCGACCTTGGTTTCCCTGGCCATTGGCCTGGAAACCCCCCAAGTAATTGGCCTCCTCAGTCTCTATACCTTGGGAACCCACAGCTTGCACCTTCTCTATACTTCCTGACGTCAAGTGCCTTGTCAGGAGATCCAACTGTGTTTTAAGATGCGCCATGTCTTGGTCGCGCTCCTTCCTCTTTCCTTCTCTGCTCTGCTGACATGCCAACTGTATAGGTGCTAGCTGCAACCTCTGAATCTCGTGTGTGCCAGGCCCTGTTGGTCTTGGTGAGCCTGTCTAGAATAGCTGTGGCGTCGGCAAAAGTGCGACCCATAAACGCTCCACCTGCTGCGTTATCCAATGTCGGCTTGGTAGCCGAATTTAGTGCCCTGTAGAATGTCTGCATCAAGAATTCGTTGTTCAGCTGATGGTTGGGGCACTGTGTCAGTTTCTTCTTAAATCGCAACCAGGTCTCGTGCAGTGCTTCGTGCGGTTGCTGCCTGAAGTTGCTGATTTCGTCCCTCAACTGTATCATCCGAGAGGGAGGAAAGAACCTTTCTAGGAAAGCTCCTCTCAACTCTCCCCACGTTGCGATAGAGTCGGGGGTCAATTCTGTCAACCACAACGCTGCCTCATCAGACAGAGACAACGGAAACAACCTAAGCCTGATCGCAGTCTGACTCACTCCTGGCAGTTCGAACGATTTGCAGATGCCCACGAAATTCATTAAGTGCTGGTTTGGATCATCCCTAGCGACACCTCGGAACACTCCTCTCAAGTTCAGCAACTGAATCATCGTGCTAGTGATGTTGAACTTGGCTCCGGGCGGTAGCGGTGGAACAATGATGGCGCCAGTAGCGCCAGCTCCATCTAATTCGAAATCCTCATCCTGCAGACCACCAGCATTCAGATTTTGTTGGGCCTGCAGTTCGGCAGCGAGCCTTGCTGCCTCTAGTTCTGTGGCCATATTCCGCCTCAAAGTTCTAGCAAGCTCGGGATCGTAAGGTAGTATTGGTTCACCCGAGCTTCGGGTACTATGCATGCACAACTTTGTACCCTGTCAAAACAAAAACAACAAACAAACGTAAAGCAGGAAATTATAACAAAAAGTCAAATAGACACACCAGACTTAATCAAAAACCGTATTCCCCGGCAACGGCGCCATTTTTGATAACGCTCAAACTACACCTCAATTTAAGAAGCGTATGCGATCGTTGTCAAATATATAACCCAACAAGGTTGGGGTCGAATCCCACAGAGAATATGGTGATGATTAAGACTTTAGTGAAGTATGTGACTAGTTGTCAATCGTTTCCAGTAACTAAAAGGGGGGTTTTGTAATCAAATTGTAAACAAAACAATAATAAACGTAGGAGAAATAATCAGTAGGAGAGAATGCGAACTAGGGACGTGGTTACCATGGCGTTGTAACAATGTCGATTCTAGGCTTAACCGGGTTCTTTCTATATGAATGTCACGATGTGATTGCGTCAATTGTATCGTCTAAACGTCTCTCGACCAAATAAACAAATTTCCTTTTATCTTCTCTCGATCTCAAAAAGATGTGCTTTTTAGCTCTCAATCCTAACATCAAGTAGATTAATCCAGTTACGGCATTAATCTTTAAGACGAGAGTTGGTAGTCTCGAATCCTTGTTGTTAATCAAGTTTCCCGGTTTTAATCTCTTTCTCAAGCAAATTAAACCTAGGCATGTTCTAATGTTTGCAACCCACTAGAAAACGTGACATAATGTATGATTAACAACGTGACAATACATAAATCGAACCCAACGCTCCCCGGAATCTATATTGCTACGTTTGCCATGGCTCCCACAACCCTAGTTGCGGGAGTTTTAGTTAATCATGCTATAAAGAAAAGAGAAGAGAATTGAATTCATAATAAGGAGAAGAAGTTCTTACAATATAATGAAAACCAATCTTCAATAATCCAAGAACAAGAAAAACCAAGAACTCACGAACACGAATTCAAGAATCCGAAAACGTGTTGTTGCTCTCAAAAAATGACTAAAAACTATTCTAAAACTATTGGGTGAATTCTAATTACATAAACCTATCATAGGGTATTTATAGGAGTCAAAGAAACCAAATCCAAAACGGGCTAGGAATCCCCAAAACGCGGGTCGCCGACTTAAGCTACTGCCTTAGCGTGACGGTCAGGCTGACGGACCGTCACTGCCTTGACGGACCGTCGCCTGGACCGTCAGCCTTAGGCAGTGGCACTGCCCCTTTGCTGCCTTGGAGTGACGGTCCCAGTGACGGACCGTCACACATGTGACGGGCCGTCACGCAGGCCGTCACTCTTAGGCAGATTGCTCTTTTTCGCGTATTTCCGTCCGTTTCCGTGTTTGTTTCCATTTCCTACAAATACAACATAAAAACATCAAAAACAACAATGGTTGCTTGAAAATGTACGATTGTTCTTAGTAAAAAGGAGTCGAAAGTGACGTAAATTAGCGTCACATCACTCATACTACACTTCTGCATCTTTTTGGTGCAGACATTAGTCTGAGCTTTTGCTGTTGATCGTGTTGGAGACTCATGCAGCTTTTGAGATATTCGAGACTAGGGTAAGCTCCCGACGGCCGGGGTTTGACAACATCTAATCTTTTGGCACTGTTGCTCCTTGTGCTTTCGAAGACAAATTTATATTGTATTTTTTTACTTCTAGCGCTTGTATTCTATTAGAAGCTTTTGTACTGTCGATACCAAGTCTTGGGGTTGGTATAGTTTTATTTATGTATATATTTAGGTTTTGCGTCCACTTTGTCTACCTTTACATTCTGCTTCTGCTAATTTCTACTTATTGTGCGTTTTGGTTAGGTAGTAGACAATTACTAATCGTTCCGGGCTACGAGGATTGGTTTGCCTATTGGGGGGTTGTAGGTGCCATCATGACCTGAGAAATTGGGTCGTGACAGCCTAGTATCAGAGCCCTAGTTTCACCTGTATCGTGGTACATAAGCAAGTGTCTACGTAAAGTCTCGCGAATCTGTATGATGACATCCGTATCGTATCTACGGGAGGCTACAGAGCATTGTTAGGAATAGTTTCATCTTCTTGGCTCCTTATCATGCGTTCCTGGCTCTATTGGCTTCTGAACTTCAGTTGTTTCATTCCTTCTCAGGTGCTTGAGGTGAGATCGATAACTGTTGGTGTTGGGGTTTCTGTGCCTATTGCCTTAGTGCTTCCATCAGTGCCAAGACATCAGAACGAGAGTTTACACACCAGATAGGGGGTGTGGGGTCAGCCCATCCTTCGATTGGATTTACAGCTACTCCAGTTCTTCAGGACACCGTGGCTAGGACTCTGAGTCCTCCGATGGGTGTTTCAGTACCCAGTTCGTTGAGTGGTGTTTCACCTAGGGTTGAGCTACTAGTTCTTCAGCAGGGTTGTTTGTCGGTATTGGAGTATGAGGTGAGATTTCATGACATGGTTAGGCTTACTGATAGGGTTGTACCTTCAGAGTTTGATAGAGTTTAGAGTTTTGTCGGAGGTTTGATTTCACCACTCCGTTTAGTGACTGAGCATTTGGTTACAGTTGGGATGACCTTCCTTTAGGTAGTAGATCATGCTTGGGCTATTGAGGGTTTATGACATGAGGCTTATGGAGGTAGTGCTAAGAAACATCATTGCCAGGACAATTTTCGAGGTTCTCAGACTCGAGATAGGGGATTCTCCACCAAAGATAGGTTCAACTACTTCTTATCTACCTGGCCAGTTTCAGTTGCTCCACGAGTTCCAGAGGGTGTTGGTATAAGACATGTTGAGAAGAGTGGACATGGTACGGGTAAGATTCCTTGAGGCTCACAGTCAAGTTGTGTAGGCCGTGGTGGCCGGTCAGGTTCAATGAGATCTTCCCATCCATATCTATTTAGTGGAATTTGCTTTCAGTGCAGTGGGCGTGGGCATTTTGTTAGGGATTGTCCCACGATTCCACCTTCCAGTCAGCTAGGTCAGCAGAAGTTATCTCCCAAGGCTTTAATGCCATCGTCTAGAGGTGGAGTGCAGGGTTTTTGGGGTGGTCCCCAGATGGTTAGAGGTGGCTTCCAGCCAGGTGGTTCAGGTATCTGTCCAGAGTCGACAGCACCATACGTCAAAATAAGGCTTTTTTGGGTTTCTATAATTTTGCGGTGATGGGACATTATGATAGAGACTTTCCCCGTTAAGGGATGATAGAGCCTTCAGCTTTGACCACTTCGACCAGTGTTAGAACCCGTTAGTCCGATTCCCCTCTTGGTGGGCCTGTGGTAGAGGTTCCTTATATGGTTGCTCTAAGTTAGGCTTTTGATACCTTCGGCTTGTGATAGTCCTGCTCGCATTGTGATTCTATCCCGTCCGTCATTTATTTTCTTATACGCCTACCTGCTACTTGTTTAGTTATTTGACTACCTGAATTATAGTATCTGTGCATTGTTATAGTAGTGGATGGGGGTGAGTTAGCCTTGTGAGGTTTTTTACCCGGAGTTGTAGTTCGTGGGTAGTTCTTGTTGGTATGTTTCTGGTTGGATTTATCCCTTTTTCGTTGTGATTCTGGACTTGTGATTGAGTCTTCCTTGTTGAGCGGTACTAGATGGTTGTTGCCTAGGCTATTTTCTAGTATTTCTAGAAGTCCTTGTATTGGTTTGGTGTTACTGGTGGTTATGCAAGAGTTCGGGCTTTGTCTTGAGTTGAGAGGTGTCAGTTATGCTAGCGTGTATAGATTGGTTTTGTTTTCGAGTGAGAATCGACCCTCTTTATTCGGTTGGTTTAGGAGGTTGGTAGGTATGTGGGTTGTTCCTATAGTCTCCCTCAGTTTCTTGTCCGGTTGGGTTGTCTTATTGTTTTCCCCAGTTCCAGCTGGAATGAAATTCGATCATAGTCCTCGCATTGAGCCTTTGATTATGGCGTTGTGATTGAGTTTTGGCTTTAGCATTTTTGACTAAAGCCTCGTGGTTGAGATGTATTCGTAGCATTCTGGGTGAGTCAGCTATCCGGTCCATTTTCTCCTGCCTTGTTGAGTTTTGACAATGTAAGTTTTGGAGCTAAGGGAATGACTCCAGGTTCTTATTTTTAGAAAGGAGTGTGTAAGGTTCAGTATATGCTACGAAAAGGTTTTGTTTAGTTGAAAAAGGAGGGAGATGACTCATTGTTTGTGCTTATGTGTTTTAGTAGTTGACTGAGGTGACGACGAAGGTTTGCTTAGGGATTGTTTGTTGGTGATTTAATTCGGCCATCTACAGATTGTAGTGGTTTTCCTTCGATTGGTTTGAGATTTCAGTAGCAGCTGCGGTTTTGGCAACTTGTTATTCAAGCCTAGTTGGCTTCATTTCCTAAGGGTTTATTGGCAGTTTTTACAAGTTGGGGTTCAGGATTGTGGGCTAGCAAACCACTCTGGATGGTTCGTGGTGATTTATTTTTAGTTGGAGTTTCTTGGGTTGGAAGGCATGGAATTCGGACGACTTAGTTTCCCCATTTTAGTTGTGGAGTGACAGTTGGACTTGGACACTTAGTTCTTGGCTAACCTTTGAGTTAGGCTGGATATTGCAAATTTTGATATTCTAGATAGCACGAGGCTCCTTCTACCATGGTTTGACAGACTCAGCGGTGTGAGTTTGGGATTCAGCAGTGGTGTATGCTATATGTGATCAGGTCATGCGGGTTGCGGTTAGCGAGGCTATTTGAAGTTCTAATGGTATTTTGAGATTGATCGTCGCCTTCATTGCTGAGAGTTTGAAATTCTACTTTTGTTGGGTCTTCAGGGGTTGTCTTTTATACGAGGTTCTAGTGTGGTTAGACTTGGGCAGTATGGGCTAGAAGTCTGGTATAATATATGCTTTGAAATGATTGGTTATGTGCAAATGCAGTAGAGCAATTGATTCGAGCCAAAGTGGTGAGTTGATGATTCATACCAAATTTCTACAACTAGATGGTGACTTGGGACTTCAAATACCATTTCCTTTGCCTACAGGGTGTCCTGACTTGATATTCGTGGTATGGTAGACTCCTTCCTGAGTTGAGAATTTGAAAGAAATTTCAAATCCGAATGGTGTTTGAGTATTCAGGGTAGCAGCATGTGCTTCTTAGAGTTTGGAGCTTGGTGATGGCTACGGACTTTGTGGTAGGCTTACCACACAAATTACAGGATCTTGGTTTTGGTTGGGGTCTGTCGGGCAGGTTTCCCTGGTTCATTCGCTTCCAGTTGATTCAGACTTGACACGGTACATCGAAGTTAGTTTCATTCTACAGTTTCAAAGTTCTCCATCAACACAAGGTATTCATATATGCCTTTCCTAACTTTGGTTTTACGGATCAGCGGGTTCATGAGTTAGAGTTTTTGTTATTGATTTTTCTGGTAAACTTGGTTGTGGTTTAGAATATTCGAGTTCTGTGTGTTGACCGCCTTACTTCTCGGGTTTTGATGTTGTGTCGGTTCTTTCCGGTTGAGATTCTTGAGGTTCAGTTTGGGTTGGCAGTCCCTTGGAGTTTTGGGGTTTAAGTTTGGAATCTAGCTTGGCTAGTATGAAGTGTAGGCTTGGTTGCCTTTCGTGGTTTCGTTCTGTTGGGTGCCATCTTATCGAGGAGGATACCCGGGTTGTCTGAGAGAGTAGTGCAAGTTGTGCATCCGCTGTTCTTAAATCTCTAGTCTTTCCCTCTTTTCTAACTTTCGGCGATGAAAGTATTTTTAGTAGTGGATGATGTAATGACCCTTCTGGTCATTTTTGTATTTTCTCCTTCCTTGTACCGTTAGAGCTTGCTTGTAGCGGCACCAAGTCATTTATGGTTTGCTGGAATCGGTAGTTTGGTTCCTAGGCCGTTGGTTTGGTCTTTTTGGCAATTCCTTGTTTTAGAGCCTTAAGCTTTGAAATCATTGACTTCAGTTAACATTCTTGGTGAACATTCTCAGAATCAAATTCCGACAGTTCCATTAGCTCCGGAGCGTGGACTTTGGTCTAGAAAGACCTTTCGTTGAGATCCAGGAGCTTTTTAGCTTGGAATTCTCTCTCGTTCTGTGTTTCTAGGCCAGTTGGGCTTGCTTGGCTGACCTTGGTCAACATTTGAAGAAGAAGGCCTCGGATGAAAATTATGTCAGCACTGTTAGCTTCGAAATGTTGAGTTTAGGCTAGGGGAACCATTGGTTCGGGTCCCGAAGCTTTCGTATTTGTTTTCGGCCATTGGGTTCCGTTTTGGAAATAGTTGGCTAAAGGTTGATTTTGGGTGTGGGGCCTACTTTTCATTAAATCCACCTCCGATGAGATTTTCGTTGATTCCATTGGATCCAGAACACCGTTTCTAGTCGAATAGCTCAGGTCGTTTGTGTTCGCGGGACCCTGGACACTTTCCCGGGGACCCAAAGTGTGAAAATCTACCCTTGAACAGCTGGTTGCTCTCATAGCACTTTTTGTGCTTCGCGTTTACGGTCCTTGGCCGCGTTCGCGAAGGCCATTTTTCCAGCCACCCTTTTTTCTCTTCACGAAGGCGATGCCTTGGCCGCGTTCGCGAAGGCCAATTTCCAGCTGCCCCATTTTTGTTCATCGCGTTCGGGGAGGGCTGGCCGCGTTCGCGAAGCGTAATTTCCAGCAGCTATTTAAGCTGAACCCTTCATTTTTCCAGCCGTTATCCTTCAACTTCCCCAACTCTAAAGCCCCTAAAACACTCCCTAAATTTCTCCAAATCAGATCCTAGCTTCGGGAAATTGTTGTTCCTCGATAATTCATGGTTCCTCGGCAATTGGTAAGTCTTCTTCCCCACCTTGCCTTCTTTTGCTTTTTATAAATTCACCATTGTTGCCACCTCCTAAAGCTCAAATTTCCGTTGTAGAATCTATCCTTTTGAGCTTTGCATGATCATGGATTCGGAGTTCTCAGTTCCTTAGCTCATCTTCTCGTGGTGGTAAGTCTCTTTTGATTAATTTCCGGAATTTACCCTTGAAATTTCATCCTTAATTCTTGACTTGAGCGGGCTGTTTTGAGCCCCAATTGTTATTCGTTTCTGCTCAAATTTTGAGCATGTGCTCCATGTAACACCTCCGATATCGAACTAGCTATCTAAGTCTAAAACTCAGAAAATTTTCATGTTCCCGGAATGACGGGTCCAAACCATGGGCCGTGGTTTGAACCACAGGTCGTGGAATGGAACCGTGACTACCTTATGTTGATTCAGCCTCTGTTCTGGGACCATGAGTTGGTTCTACGGACCGTGGTTCAAAGCACGGGTTCGTCCTATCGACTCGTGGAACCAGATTAAGAGGATGACAAGTTCCCCAAGTTTCACGACTTGGTTTGACAACCCGTCATCCATTCTACGGGTCCGTCCTATTGACCCGTAGGATTGCCTTCTGCAGCCTGAATAATTGGCTAGAAACCACGAGTTGGAACCACGGGTCGTGGTTTAAATGACGACCCATAGAACCGACCCGTGATTCCTGAGGCTGACCTATTTTCTAGCTTTTTCTTAATTAAATCCCAGGGGTATTTTAGTCATTACCCACCCTTTTTAACTCCTAAATGATGTCGATTTGGCTATTTCTAGAAGGGTTTTCACCCTCATTAGCCTAAGTCCCTTCTCATTACCTCATACATCTCCCAAAAATGAAAAGAACTCTCTCAAGCTCAAGGTCTCAAGCTCCAAGTCCAAGTCTCCTAATCTTTTCAATTCCAAGTGGGTTAACTCCAATCAAGGTATGTGGGTATTCAACAATGGGTTCCTTTCACCCTTGTGCCCAAAACCCCAAATTTCAATTTGTGATTTCATGAACTTCCAAACTAGGGTTCTTACCCAAATTCTTATGGGTTTTGCTATAAATTACCTTCTCATGATTTTATTATGAAATTTCATTAAATTGCATGATTTTGCATGGGTTTTTACATATGAGTTCCTATTTCATGGTTGAAGGTCAATTATGGTAAATCCTACATGCATGAATTGATTTAAGCAAATTGGGAAAAATGATAGCATGATTTCATGAATTTCAAGCAAGTGCATGCCTAGTTCCTATGTTTTATGAATATATATGTTATTATGAAACTGAACTAAGGCCATGCAAGTTTTCCAGTTATGAATTTTAATGCAATGCAAGACACCTGATAAGTCGGTAATTTACCAACTTATTGAGCTTCTAATCTTATGCTTTTGCTAGTATGAAGAGGATAAATAGTGCAATTTGACACGAATTTCTTCTATTTTACAGGTTTCTGTGTTTTAGAAGGGTTCGAAAAAGATTCAAGTGAAAACAAGTCAAATGGAGTAAAAAGAGAGCTGTTGGACACTGGCACCAAAATGGTCATCGCAACCGCGAAGACAAAGCCACGCGATCGCATTGAGTTGGTAAAAACTCAAAGCATCGCGACTGCGAGAGTGGATTCACGCAATTGCGGTGAAGGAAATTGAAGAGCCTCACGATCGTGAAGGTCATGCACGCGATCACTATAAAGGATTCATCAGTTGCGGGGAAGATTTGGAAATTCCCATTTTTGGAAACCCCAATTCACATAAAATACTTCCAAGCCATCTTGAATCACATCTTTGGTTATTTTTCACAACTTTTGAGCAAGCTTGGGAGCAAGGTTCATCAACCAACACCATAGGAGTGAAGATTTGGATGTTCTTTATTGTAAATCTTTAGATTCCATTCTTCAACTCTTGTTCTTAATTGCAATTTATTTGGTGTATTGTTGACTTGAGATTTTGGGTTTGTATTAGAGATAATACTTGTTGGGTTATTGAATATATATATAGATTTTGTTCTTGTTTGATTATTTGGGTCTCTTGAATCTTGCATTGCTTGAATTTATGGTCAATGGTTGCAAACATTGACTTAGCTTTCTGATTTGGGTTATTGCTCGAGAGAGAATTTCCCTAAATTCAGGAAGATTCACTAGTGGGAACTAGGGAATCCACTTGGATTGGAGGCTAGGGATAGCTCCAATCGTGGAATCTCCCATTTAAGGATCCGAGCTACAGATAGGACGACCTCCCTAAGTTAATTGGTTGCTTGTTTATATCATCGAATGATGTTCTAACCGAAATCATTCGGAAATGTGGATGTTGATAGAGAGATAGCACTCCACACCTATGACCAAGACTACCTAAGTGTTAATTGGGTGCAAGTCTTGTGAATGTGAATTCCCAAGCCCTTATCTCCGTTGTTATCCTTGCTTGGTGAAGGCAAGGTGAAAGCCATTGATCACCTATCTTTTATTTGTTTTCTTTATCTTTTAGTTTTAGTCTAAATCCCCCTTTTAGATATCTCCTTTTTCCATTTTTGTTTGTTGAACTTCAATACGTTACTTTTATTATTTACTAGCTCGATCACGACTACATTATTCTCTTGGGTTCGACCCCAACACCCATTGGGAATTATAAATTTTGTTTTGACTATGCGATCTCCATGACCTCCTTAATTGGAGAGCATGATTTGAGCGTTATCAAAAATAGCGCCGTTGCTGGGGAAATATTTGGCGTATTGAGTTAGTTTAGAATTTGAGTTTACTTACTCTAGTTCAATTTTTATGAATAATTGTTTTTCTTTTGTTTAGTTTTAGTTTGTTGATGGCATCATGGCTTATTTGAATTTTAGAAATGGTGATGGTTGCATTCCAATTTATATTCCCGACTATTGTGTTTATTGTGGAGGACCCCACCTTGGGCAAAGGTTTAGAATTGGCCCTAGGAGAGAAAGGTATTCTCCATCTTGTTCCTATGATGGGCGCAATTGCTATTTGTGTGGTGGTCGTGACGGACATTAGAGCGATTGCCCCAATGATGATCGTCCCTCTCCCCCTTCTTGTGCTAACAATGTTGCTAGTGGTGCTTGTGACCTTGACAGGGACCATGAATTCGCAAGCGAAGAAGGCATATATGGTAAGCTCCAAACCCTCTTGGCATCATTAGAATCCCAAGAGGAGGGTGTGCTATCCATAAACCAATGCTTTGTGGACGCAAGGACAAAAGAAGAGGAAAACACAAGGGAAGATCATGATTTGAAGGTGGTGTTGCAACCAACTACAACAAGTGTGGGCCATGATGTCATAACATCTCTAAGTAAGGATGTTACGAACGAGGCAAGCTTGAAGGTGGAGACACCAAAATCCCACTTCAACCTTTGTTCGACCTTAAGTTTGATTCGATGGACGAGAGTCAAAGTAATCAACCTTTTGGAAGACCTTAGAAGGAGGGTGGACGAAGGTCTATCAAGTTTTGAGTTTGTCGTGGAACGAAGTCAAAGCGTCCTTCCTCACTTGAAGGCCAAAAAGTATGGATTGCAAAATCAAGAGAATGACCTTCTCATGCTAAAACCTTCACCTCGAGAGTGCCACCGGAAATTCGATTCATATTTGGGTCGAAGGTTCAAATCTTCCAAGTGGAAATCTCAATGGTGAGGTAGCTTGTGTTACGCCGCGACATTAAATTGTGCTCTTGATGGGAGGCAACCAATCGTTTTTATGCTTTACTTCACTTTTTGTTTCTTTTTGGAGTGTTCTAGGTGCCCATGGAGGAGAAGAGGAACCAAGTGTTGAAAAGCACCCAAAACTGCCTCTGAAAAATATGCTTTTCGCACCTGGAAGAGTGCCCGTCGCACATGCCATCGCACAATCAAGCGGTAGAATGAAAAAAAAACATTGGCATGTACGGATGTGGTGCATTTCGCACCTCACAAAGTGCCCGTCGCACCTGGCATCGCATGAAAAAATAGTGCACTGTGCAAAAATTCAGAAATTTAGTGGATGCTAAAGCATCGCGGTCGCGACGCTTGACCATCACGATCGCGATGAGGAAATTTTCTCTGACTTATCGTGACTGCATAACAACTTCACGATCGCGGGAAGTCGGGTCACTTAACTCATTTCAATCGCGTGAAAAGGACACGCGATCGCGAGGCACTAAGCAGTTTCAAGGTATTAATGTTCACATAAGCCGTTTCAAAAGAAAAAAATTGCATTGAAACTTGGCTTCTTTTCTCTCCCAAAGGCAAGAATAAAAATCCACCATCAACTTCAAGTTCATAAACAACTTTTCAACTCTTCAGGTATGATCTCTACTTTCTCTTCTTCAATCCTCCCTCATTGTGTTAGAGTAAGTACTTTAAACACCCAAGTGAGTGTCGATCTTTTGCTTAATCTTAATGTCTAAATATGATGTGTGGTACAAATTTGTGGGTGAATTATTGTTGGGGGGTTAGAAATCTGTTGGTTTACCGATTTTTGGGACAAAAGGTGATTCCCATGTTGTGCAAAAATGGTGTTCAAAAGGGTGCAAAGCACCTGTTCGACGAAATGCCTGAACAGATTTTTCTGGGCAAGAAGATGACCATCGCGATTGCGATGCCCAATCCCGCGATCGTGATTACCAACTTCTCTGAGCCTCGCGATCGCGATGCCCCAATATGAGATCGCGATGCCCCAATCTGCGATCGCGATGCTTTAATTTTCTGAAAAAATAATAATTTTGTCTTCACGATCGCGACGGACAGGGTCGCGATTGCGATGCCCAGTTTTCACTATCCCAAAAACAGCAACTCTGCCCAACTTTGCTCGGAATAAATTTGGCTTATTTCTTTGGCCTAATTTTATCCTAATACATTACTTTACATGCCTATCTTGTTATTTGACAATTTTTTTCCTTGTGTAGGTACCTTAAGCTTGAAAATTGCTGGAATTGCACATGAAGATGCCAACCAAGTGGCCGATGAATAATACTTTGACCAAGGAACCTTCGTCTCCCTCAAGTCATCCTAACTTTATGATCGTATCTTCACAAAGACAATCATGAGGGAGCGACGTATCGTGTTGGACGAATTAGAGGAGAAATGGGCCAACTTCTATAGGAAGTTGGTTGACAGTGGGTGGATTTGCTTCGCCGCCGAACCTATCAAGGTGAACTTTGCCATGGTCCTAGAGTTCTATGCCAATACGATTGGCACAGACTTCGCCAACAACATGATGGTGCAGGTGCGGGGAAAATTGGTTCGCTTTGACTCAGAGTTGATCAATGAATATTACACCCTCCCGAATGGTGACAATGCCACCTACAAAGCCCGAGCTATAGAAAAGAGGCCCGAGTGATTTGTGAAACATTTGCATGATGGCGAGATCCCATATTGGGATAACATTGAATACAAGGATCGAGTTATTCGAGTTTAACCTCGAAGCCCACACTTGGCTTTCGATTATTTGTGCCCGAGTTATGCCATCCAAGAATGAGCCTGGCATGACCACCGACAAGGCAAAGGTGATTTGTGCTCTAATAGAGGGACTCCTAGTGAATATGGGGCAATTGATTTTGCATGAAACTCAACAAGTATTGCTCGGAGGTAACAACAGTCTGCTTTTCCCTTCGTTGATCACATAATTGTGCTACCAAGCCGGGGTTGCCAAGAGGGATAAAGAGAATGAGAGTAAGCCCAAGAACATGATCCACCCTTTGAAGAAGAGAGGCCCTATGCAAGCATAGAAGAAGAGGATGATAGACGTGGATTCACCATAATTTGGTCAATTTTCCGAGTCTAGCGAGGCACATGAGTCAGCTGCTACTACTGAGGCTATTAGTCCTCTCAGAATTGGACCTCCGACACTCTGCCACATCTCCAGACAAGTCTATGGCATGGATGCCCATCTTCGTCAGCTTGTAGCAGGCTTACCTTCGGGTCTGGGTGAGACTTCCACTGCACCAGCATCAGGGCTGCCACTCTCCACTACTCCCAGTGACCCTACACTAGCTAGTGTAGTAAGCTAGTAGCAACACATCAAGGAGAGGTTAGCTAAGGTGGAAAGGCGACAGAAAAAGCAGAGGGACCATGATAGGAAGCAGAGCAAGTTACTCACAAAAATGATGAGCACTCTGAAGAAGCTATGTGGGTCTGACACTGAGGAGGATACTGATGAGGGAGATTGGGTCCTTTCTGGACCTAGCAGTTCTGGTTCTGAGTGATACACCCTTCAGAGAGCCCCCTTAAACTCTTCTCTTATTTTGTTACAGTGAGGGTACCTCACGTTATTAGTTATGGCTAGCACTCTATCTAGCATGTTATTCTATTTTGGATATTGCGCCCTTATCGAGATTGTTTTCTTTGTATTGTTGGATATTGATGTACCCTTGTCGGGCTTGTTTTTGCTATGTTTTGCCCTCGTCGAGTTTGTTTGTTAATATGGATGGAGTTAATGGGTTAGGTTGTTAGTTTCGTTTGTTGTAATTTCTTTGTTTTACTTTTTATAGTAGTTGAGATGTTGGTTATTGTGGGCCAGGGGAAGTCTGAGTACCCGTTAGTCTAGTGAACCTGTTTGAGATGGGGGTATATTTGTTCCGCACTTGACGCTATGTGAACCGCATGAGCTTCGCACATGCCCACTGTTTGGCCTGTGTGTTGCCTGTGTGATAACGCCCAAACTACACTTCTAATTAAAGAAGCGTAAGCGATCGTAGTCAAATAAAGAACCCAACAGAGGTTGGGGTCGATCCCACAGAGAATATGGTGAGAATTAAGTCGCTAGTGAATTAAGTGACTAGTCGTCAATAGTTTCCGGTAAATTGGGGGGGTTTTGAGTAAACAATGCGTAAACAAAACAAACAATTAACGAGATATAATCAGTAGGAGAATGAACTAGGGAAGTGTTTACCATGGCATTGGTAACAATGTCGATTCTAGGCTTAACCGGGTTCTTTTTATATGCGTGTCACGATGTGATTGAAGTAATGGTATTGTCTAAACGTCTCTCGACCAAATAGACAAATTTCCTTTTCTATTCTCTCGACCTCGAAAAGATGTGCTTTTTAGATTTCAATCCTAAACATCAAGTAGATTAATCTAGTTACAGCATTAATCATTAGACGAGAGTTAGTAGTCTCGAATCCTTGTTGTTAATCAAGTTTCCCGATTTTAATCTCTTTACTCAAGCAAATTTAAACCTAGGCATGTTCTAATGTTTGCAACCACTAGAAAACATTAAATAATGAATGATTAACAACGTGACAATACATATATTGAACCCGTCGCTACCCGGAATCTATATCGCTACTTTAGCCATGGCTCCCACAACCCTAGTTGTGGGAGGTTTAGTTACTCATGCTTGTAGAAGAATAAAAGAAAGTCATATGCATAATAAAGAAAAGAGATCCTTACAATGTATTGAAAACAATCTTTAATTAATCCAAGAGCAAGAACAACAAAATCCCAAGAACGATTCAAGAACACGAATTCAAGAAGTAGAAAACGTGTTTCTTGCTCTCCAAGTCGACTAAAACTCCTAAAACTATTGTAAAAACGTGTGTAAAAACTATTTGAAAGGTAATATGTAAAATAAACCTAACATAGGGTATTTATAGGAGTCAAAGAAACCAAATCCAAAACGGGTTAGGAATCCTAAAAGCGGGCAGCCGTTGGCGCGCCACTGTTTTGGTGTGACGGCCCGGCTGACGGACCGTCACTGCCTTGACGGACCGTCGCCAGAACCGTCACCCTTAGGAAGTGGCTGCCTCCTCCTTGACAGTCACTGTGACGGACCGTCACATGTGTGACGGGCCATCACTCAGGCCGTCACTCTTAGGCAGAATCTCTTTTTCGCGTATTTCCTTCCGTTTCCATGTTTATCTCCATTTCCTACAAATATAACATAAAAACATCAAAAACGACGACGGTTGCTTGAAAAGGTACGATTGTTCTTAGTTAAAAGGAGTCGAAAGTGCCGTATATTGGCGGCACATCAACACCCTCAACTTAAAACGTTCGCTTGTCCTCAAGCAACATAACATAAAAACAATACGACGACTCAACTAAGAAACAAACTCGTGTCTATAGCAACTCATGGTCATTCAAACTCATCTTTAATTTTAAATCAAGCTCCCTTGTAGCACACGAATGTATGAAACACTAACTTGCAAGGATCCAAACATGTCATTCCGATATGATAGAACATTCTACATACACACGCGCAGCTATCCTAACAATCAATAGACAATACAGACATCTTGGTGCCCTCACCACAAAGAAATCCCACACACAAGATTTGGGACTAGGTAAGCGCTCACACTCACAAATGATTTCAAACAATGCACATGCGATACCATAGGCTTTCCCTTACTATTCTATTTCAGTTCTTCAGAAAGCCGCTCAGGATCACTACAGGACTTGTTTAGGCTTGTAATGAGGCTTCAGGTGCAGGTAGGATACATTTAGGGGTTAGTGACTAAGCCCTCCTTGGAACCACCGACGTCTTATTACCATATAACTTTACTTTGTCCATCCTTATTCACCTTTTTTTTTATTTCCTTGTTTCTAGCTACAGATGCGGCCTCTTTATTTTGACAATTCTTTTTTATTTCTTTTGTTAGGCACACACCCGACTTTTTATTCTATTCACAACCAATCTTCTCCATCCTCTTTTTCTTCTCATTCACCTCTGTAGTAGCCACCCTCAACTTAGGCTGATTGCCTGAGTTGAGGTGCACGATGTCCTTGGAAGGACCAGGGCCAAAACAGGGTTTACCTCTATAGTACCCACCCTCAACTTAGGCTGTTTGCCTGGGTTGAGGTGCACGATGTCCAAGGAAGGACCAGGGCCAAAATAGGGATTCAAAGTTAAACAGGAACGGTGACAGGTTATTGAAAGAACAAGGTCAATTATGGCTCAAACAGGGATCAAAGGGAGTATTTGCATTTGGACGGTCTTATAGGTTAAGTGGACTGCACACAAAAAGGACCTGTGATCCGTTCCTAAGCAACCAAACTTCGAACTTAACAAAATAGACCGGGCAAGTTCTAGATGCATGCACAGAGTAAGAATTTCTATCAATAATCTCACACTCACTTGGCACCAAGAAACTATATCTCTACCAACTATCAAACAACCGCTCGGCTTAAGCATACTCATTCTAATCATAACCACACAATGACATTCAAGGATCCTCCAGACAGTCAATCGTTTCAACATAAGTACAAAACCAGAAAAAAAAAAATTTAAAGGGGCCTCGTTTTTAGTCAAACGCCATGCTCATCACTATAGACACTAAAAAAAAAATTTAAACTAACAACCTAAACATGCCGGTTCTACTATATAGCACACCGGAGGGAAAAGAAACACGGCAACAAAAACCCTCGGTGGTGACTCACAGGTTTCCCCACACCCTCAACTTAGATTCATGCATTGTCCCCAATGCATACATATGAAAGCTAAAAACTGTGAGAGAAAGGAATACCTGTGAAGTCGATATGACTCAGATTCTGGAATGATGTTGGAGACCGCTAGGGTCTCCAAAGCATGAGAAATCGATGGAATAGGTGCACGCCACACCATTCTGTTGCGTTCCAGCTTCTTCTTTTATCGGCTCCGCAGCTAGTCGCGCCAACTTCTTCGCTCTTTCTTTGCGGATTCTCTTGCGGTGTTTTCATTTTCTTGATTTATTTTCACCGCTTTTCTTCACCTGCTCGTTCTTTTGTGACCGCGACTTTACTCTCATAACAGCTCGAGTTTCAACACAACCCTTCTCCTCACGATACACTTCCGCAGGGACTTCCTCAATAGCATTGATGACCGCGACCACCCTCATGTCACTTGGTTGCTTCATTAATTTGGACACATCGAACTTGACCATTTCATTGTTCAATCGGAATGTCAGCTCGTTTTTCTCCATGTCGGCCAATGCTCTTGCTGTGGCTAACAATGGTCGTCCCAAGATTATGGGAACTTCGAAATCCACTTCGCAATCCAAGATCACAAAGTCAGCTGGGAATATAAGCTTACAAATCTTGACCAGCACATCAGATAATATTCCTACGGGTCGCTTTATCGAACGGTCAGCCATCAATACTCTTATGGACGTGGGTTTAGGAGCTCCCAAACCCAATTGGTTATAGACAGCTAGCGACATCAAGTTAATGCTAGCACCCAGATCACACAAGGCTCTCCCGAAGTTGAGCTTCCCAACAGTACAGGGAACAGTGAAAGCACCTGGATCTTCCTTCTTTACGACCAACGACCTTGAAGAAATAGCGCTGCAGTGGTGGAGGTTGTCTTCCGGTTCAAAACTTACCGACCTCTTCTTTGTAATCAAGTCCTTCATGAACTTGGCATAACCGGGCATTTGTTCCAGCGCTTCCACCAATGGTATGTTTATTGAAATCTGCTTCAGCATGGTCATGAAGTTCAGGAACTTACCATTGTCAGCTTTCTTCTTCAAACGCTGGGGGAAAGGAGGTGGTGGCCGAGGCATCATTGTTGGAAGCTTTTTAGCTTCCTTGCTTTTCTCCACGGGCTTTGAAGTTTCCTCCTCTACCGCCTCTTCATCATCCGCAATATCACCTTGAGTCTGAATTACCGGATGTGATTCCGGTAATATTTTTCCGCTTCTTGTGGTGATCGCCATACAGCTTGCGTCATTCCTCGAATGAGTGGTGTCGCTCGGCAAGGTACCTGTCTTCCTTGGGTTTAGAGATGCCGAGATGTGACCCACTTGCTGCTCTAGTTGCTTGATCGCGGTTGAGTGTGACTCCACTACCTGACTCAATATTGATAACTCAGTCCGCATTGCCTTTACCCCAGAGTCAGTCGATTCCACCTTTAGCAACATCTTTGCCATCATGTTCTCAAGTTTGGACGTCTCAGCCTCGTTGCCAGCTTTGTCCCGATTACTAGGTGGTATATACAACCCACCTCTATCGGTGTTGTTCCTCTAGTTTCCTTGGTCGCGATCTTTGTAGCCACCTTTCTCATAGTGGTTATCTCGCTGATAGTTCCGACCTTGGTTTCCCTGGCCATTGGCCTGGAAACCCTCCAAGTAATTTGCCTCCTCAGTCTCCATACCTTGGGAACCCACAGCTTGTACCTTCTCCATACCTCCTGAGAACAAGTGCTTGGTCAGTAGGTCCAACTGCGTTTTCAGATGCGCCATGTCTTGGTCGCGCTCCTCCTCTTTCCTACGCTACTCTGCTGACATACCAACGGTATAGGTGCTAGCTGCAACCTCTGAATCTCGTGTATGCCAGGCCCTGTTGGTTCTGGTGAGCCTGTCCAAAGTAGTTGTGGCCTCAACAAAGGTGAGACCTATGAATGCACCACCTGCTGCGTTGTCTAACGTTGGCTTGGTAGCCGAATTCAATGCCCGGTAGAACGTCTGCATTAAAAAAATTTCGGTCAACTGATGGTCCGGGCATTGCATTATCTTCTTTTTGAATCGCAACCAAGTCTCGTGCAATGCTTCGTGGGGCTGCTGCCTGAAGTTGCTAATCTCTTCCCTCAACTGTATCATCCGAGAGGGAGGAAAGAACCTTTCTAGGAAAGCTCCTCTCAACTCTCCCCAAGTTGCGATAGAGTCAGGGGTCAACTCTGTCAACCACAACGTTGCCTCATCAGATAGAGACAACGGTAACAACCTGAGCCGGATCGCTGTCTGACTCACGCCCGGCAGTTCAAATGACTTGCATATGCCCACGAAATTCATCAGATGCTGGTTTGGATCATCCCCAGCGGCACCTCGGAACACTCCTCTCAAGTTCAACAGCTGGATCATCGTGCTAGTGATGTTGAACTTAGCTCCGGGCAGTAGCGGTGGAACAACAATGGCGCCCGTAGCGCCAGCTCTATCTAAGTCGAGATCCTCATCATTCTGTGTGACATCATCCTGCAGACCACCAGCATTTAGATTTTGTTAGGCCTGTAGTTCTGCAGCGAGCCTTGCTGCCTCTAGTTGTGCGGCCATATTCCGCCTCAATGTTCTAGCAAGCTCGGGGTCGTAAGGTACTATTGATTCCCCCGAGTGCCAGGTACTTGGCATGCACAAATCTGTACCCTGTCAAAAACAAAAACAACAAACAAAAATAAAAGCAGGAAAATATGACTAAGAGTCAAATAAACACACCGGACTTAATAAACAACCGTATTCCCCGGCAACGGCGCCACTTTTTGATAACGCCCAAACTACACCTCTAATTAAAGAAGCGTAAGCGGTCGTAGTCAAATATAGAACCCAACAGAGGTTGGGGTCGATCCCACAGAGAATATGATGAGAATTAAGTCGCTAGTGAATTAAGTGACTAGTCGTCAATAGTTTTCGGTAAATTGGGGGGGTTTTGAGTAAACAATGCGTAAACAAAACAAACAATTAATGAGATATAATCAGTAGGAGAATGAACTAGGGAAGTGTTTACCATGGCATTGGTAACAATGTCGATTCTAGGCTTAACCGGGTTCTTTTTATATGCGTGTCACGATGTGATTGAAGTAATGGTATCGTCTAAACGTCTCTCGACCAAATAGACAAATTTCCTTTTCTATTCTCTTGACCTCGAAAATATGTGCTTTTTAGATTTCAATCCTAAACATCAAGTAGATTAATCTAGTTACAACATTAATCATTAGACGAGAGTTAGTAGTCTCGAATCCTTGTTGTTAATCAAGTTTCCCGGTTTTAATCTCTTTACTCAAGCAAATTTAAACCTAGGCATGTTCTAATGTTTTCAACCACTAGAAAACGTTAAATAATGAATGATTAACAACGTGACAATACATATATTGAACCTGTCGCTACCCGGAATCTATATCGCTACTTTAGCCATGGCTCCCACAACCCTAGTTGTGGGAGGTTTAGTTACTCATGCTTGTAGAAGAATAAAAGAAAGTCATATGCATAATAAAGAAAAGAGATCCTTACAATGTATTGAAAACAATCTTTAATTAATCCAAGAGCAAGAACAACAAAGTCCCAAGAATGATTCAAGAACACGAATTCAAGAAGTAGAAAACGTGTTTCTTGATCTCCAAGTCGACTAAAACTCCTAAAACTATTGTAAAAACGTGTAAAAACTATTTGAAAGGCAATCTGTAAAATAAACCTAACATAGGGTATTTATAGGAGTCAAAGAAACCAAATCCAAAACGGGTTAGGAATCCTAAAAGCGGGCAGCCGTTGGCGCACCACTGTTTGGTGTGACGGCCCGGCTGACGGACCGTCACTGCCTTGACGGACCGTCGCCGGAACCGTCACCCTTAGGCAGTGGCTGCCTCCTCCTTGACGGTCACTGTGACGGACCGTCACATGTGTGACGGGCCGTCACTCAGGCCGTCACTCTTAGGCAGAATCTCTTTTTCGCGTATTTCCTTCCGTTTCTATGTTTGTCTCCATTTCCTACAAATATAACATAAAAACATCAAAAACGACGACGGTTGCTTGAAAACGTACGATTGTTCTTAGTTAAAAGGAGTCGAAAGTGCCGTAAATTGGCGGCACATCAACGTGCGACACACAGTTTCTCATGTTCGAATCGCATGTGCCCGTAGTGTGATGTTTATGTTGTTCCACCTTGTGTAGCTATACCAATTTAGATAGATGAATTGGCCCAATGATAGACTGAGTGACGACATTCTTAAGGGCAAATCGTCATCTTTTGATGTTTTGGTTGCAAATTGACTTGTTTGGTACCAATTAGTCTTGCATGTTAAGTGAAATAGGCATACCCTTCAAAAAAAAATTGTGAAAAATGGATGGCGAAGAGTGATTTTGTGACAACTCTTTTAATCTTTTTGTGACTCTTGACTCATTAGTGGTGATAATGTAGAATAGCTCATCTTTGTTCTTGTTTATGAATTTAAAAATTGATCCTTCTTGAATGATTCGCATGCCATGTGTGGTGAGGTTTAGTTGAATAATTCTTGTGCATGTGTGTCATCTAGAACTTACCCCAAATGTGATTCAATGTGAAACTTTAGGTGTAACCGAGCTTGGAAGATGCCTTAGGCCCTTTTTGATAGCCACTTCACCCAAATGACGTCCCAATGACATCAAATCCTAGTGAACCTCTTTGAGCTTGTGACTGTTCTTTGGCACCAATACCTTGACCTTTTTGGAACCTCCATCTTGGCACCCATCCTCTCTAATTGATTGAAAATAAAATGTAGGCTAAAAGCCTAAGTTTGAAGAGATAAATGAAAAATAACATAGGCAAATGCCTAAGTTTGGGGGTGCATATGATAAAATGAGGAATAGAAAAGAAATACACTTCAAGTGCAAGGTAGCACCTTACTTCAAAAATTGGACATTGCTCCAAAATATTAATCTAACGAGCAAATTGAAAAGCAAAAAGTGGTGCTACCAAGTGAAGGTGATATAAGGTGTGAATGATCATGAGTTGAAAAAAAAGAGAAATCTTGGGTTGTGTGAGGGAGAAATAAGGTGAAGTTGAAATTGAAAAATGTGAGCGGTGTTTGAAATGAAAACAAAGAGCATTAGGGAGGTGTAGTCACTTGAAACACATGATATCCTCACCTTAGCCCTAGCTAACATCGTAACCCGCAAGTCCTTTGTGATTCTGAGCTTGGATACCCTACATTAGTGGTGACTTACATGAAGGGAAAGCCTATGGTTCGACGTGTGTGCACTTGAAATTCCTTGTGAGTGTGAGTGTTTGTATTTGTCCCTTGTGATTGTCTTTGTACATAATGTGTTTTTGGGACTTTCGTTCTTACGAGGGAATGCGAATTAGGATAGTTGGTGACATTGATAAACTCTGAAAATGAGTCAAATGAGCATGTTTTGGTAAGCTAGTGGTTGGAGTCACATCTTGAGGATTGGTTGTTGTCACTTGCTTGTTCTTATTGTGCCTTTGCATCATGAGTTTGTGTTTTGAATCGAAGGAAATGCATAGAGTAAGTTAGCATGTGATTGACTAATCATTAGTACCAACCGAAGTCATGTTTGGTGCTTGAAATGAGTTTTCCTTGGCTTGTGGTATTGTCATTTGCACTTGTGTTGTGTTCCTCTTGAGTTAAAATTTTCAAGTTGCTTGAGGACAAGCAATAGTTCAAGTTTGGGGATTTGATAAGTCGGTAATTTACCAACATATTGAGCTTCTAATATTATGCTTTTGCTAGTATGAAGTGGATAAATAGTGTAATTTGACACGAATTTCTTCTATTTTACAGGTTTTTGTGTTGTAGAAGGGTTCAAGAAAGATTCAAGTGAAAACAAATCAAATGGAGTAAAAAGAGAGCTGCTGGACACTGGCACCAAAATGGTCATCGCAACCGCGAAGACAAAGCCATGCAATCGCGATGAGTTGGCAAAAACTCAAAGCATCGCAACCGCGAGAGTGGATTCACGCGATCGCGGTGAAGGAAATTAAAGAGCCTCGTGATCGCGAAGGTCATGCACACGATCACGCTAAAGGATTCATCATCTGCGGGGAAGATTTGGAAATTCCTATTTTTGGAAACCCCAATTCACATAAAACACTTCCAAGCCGTCTTGAATCATATCTTTGACTATTTTTCACAACTTTTGAGCAAGCTTGGGAGCAAGGTTCATCAACCAACACCATAGGAGTGAAGATTTGGATGTTCTTTATTGTAAATGTTTAGATTCCATTCTTCAACTCTTGTTCTTAATTTCTATTTATTTGGTGTATTTTTGTCTTGAGATTTTGGGTTTGTATTAAAGATAATACTTTTTGGGTTATTGAATTCATATATAGATTTTGTTCTTGTTTGATTATTTGGGTCTCTTGAATCTTGCATTGCTTGAATTTATGGTCAATGGTTACAAACCTTAACTTAGCTTTCTGATTTGGGTTATTGCTGGAGAGATAATTTCCCTAGATTCGGGAAGATTCAATAGTGGGAACTTGGGAATCCACTTAGATTGGAGGCTACAGATAGCTCAAATCGTGGAATCTCCCATTTAAGGGTCCGATCAAGAGAATGGATGACCTCCCCAAGTTAATTGGTTGCTTGTTTATCGCACTGAATGATGTCCTAACCAAAATCATTCGGAAATGTGGATGTTGATCGAGAGATAGCACTCCACACCTATGACCAGACTACTTAAGTGTAAATCGGGTGCAAGTCTTGTGAATTTGAATTCCCAAGACCTTATCTCCCTTGTTATCCTTGCTTGGTGAAGGCAAGGTGAAATCCATTGATCACCTATCTTTTATTTGTTTTCTTTATCTTTTAGTTTTAGTCTAAATCCCCCTTTTAGATATCTCCTTTTTCCCTTTTTTCTTATTGAACTTCAATAAGTTACTTTTATTCTTTACTAGCTCGATCACGACTACATTATTCCCTTGGGTTTGACCCCAACACCCGTTGGGAATTATAAATTTGTTTTGACTACACGATCGCCATGACCTCCTTAATTGGAGAGCATGATTTGAGCATTATCAACACCCGATGTGCCATCAATGCTCATGAATTAATTTCTAAACCAAGATTCATGAGTAGTATGAAGATCCAGGGTATGAACATGTTTATGAACAAGCTGGACATCTAAATATGTCACATAAATGTGAGTCTTATGTTATATGTTTTGGGAGTAGTACTTAGCACTGAGCGATGAGGGTTTTAGACAACCTAAGTCCAAAACTACCTTGCCATCGTAGGTTGCCCTCCGTGGTTATGACAGGATCCTTATGAACAAGGTTTTAACTTTGGCCGGTTAGGACATCTTTTTTCAGTGTGACTGAATGACACTCGACTCCATCTAGCTCAACATGGTTTATGTCGTTTAAGAGAAACTCCCACATGACTATTTTCAAGCTATGAAGTTATATGATATCATACTTTGAACTTTTACCGTACTTCATGTTTTTATGTCTTATATCTTGATAATCCTCTTATGTTATTTCTTTATGAAAAGGCTCACTTTAAGTATGTTTTAAGTATGTTTTATCATGATCATGCATCTCTCGCTTATTTGGTACATCCCATAGTATTGACGCATATATTGCGATGCATCCTTTGATGATGCAGATTCAGGTGTCCCTTCTCAGACCCGTGGCTAGAGTTCCCAGGAAACTCTTTGTCAGCTGTTGGTGAGTCCTCTTAGGTCAAGGACTAGTTATGTTCTTAGTCAGTGTTAGCTATTTTATTTTCCGCACTTTGAGTTAGCTAGGGTCTTGTCCTAGCAACTCTTTATGTCGTAAGTAGAGGCTTTCCAGACATAGACAACTTTTGAGTCTCTTTCTAGATTTTGTATTCCTATATGACTTGATTATCCATTTATGTGATTCCAGATTTATCTGTTATGCTTTTGTTTATCTTTTTTTATGCTTGAGAATGCTATGACCAAGGGTTAGCTTGAGGAACTTGTGGTCCTAAGTCCTGTGTTACGTCTAGGGGGTTACCTCGGGGTGTGACAAACTTGGTATCAGAGCCTCAGGTTCAAGAGTCCTAGGATGTCTGAAAGCCGCATCGAGTAGAGTCTCATCCATGTGTGTGAAGTGTGCCACACATATGAAAGGGAAGCTATGAGATGTCTTAGAAAACTTCACTTTTTTCATGATCATATCGTGCGATAGAGCTTAACTCTAATGTTCCTCTAATCCTTACCTTGTACATTTCAGATTATGCCTCGACGTACTATGCCTCACCGTGCTATGCCTCACCGAGCTGCTAAGAATGCCACTCCTCCAGTTAGGACCCCCAAGGTCACGAATGATGAATTCAGGAATGCCAACTATTTGCTAGCCCATACCTTAGCCGCTCAGGCCAATCAGCAGGCTCCTGCCCCCGTCCACCCTCAAGGTGGGGTAGCGGCCCAAGTTCATGATTTTGTCCGTATGAAACCGCTGGGGTTTTGGGGTTCGAAGGTGAATGAGGATCTGCTAAATTTTATTGATGAAGTGAAGAAAATCTTTGAGGTGATGCAAGTAGTTGGGGGTTGGTTGTATTGAGTTGGCATCCTATCAAATCAAGGATGTGGGTTATATCTGGTTCACGCAATGAAAGGAAGCTAGATCTAGGAACGAGGTCCCTATAACTTGGGAGTGTTTTGAGAGAGCCTTCCTTGACTGGTTATTTCCCCGAGAGTTGAGGCAAGCGAAGGCTGAGGAGTTTGTGAACTTGAGATAGGGGTCTATGAATGTTTAGGAGTACAGTTTGAAGTTCACTCAGTTGTCTAGGTATGCCCCCTCTATGGTAGCGGACCCGCATGATCAGATGAGCAAGTTTATCTATGGGGTTTCAAATTTGGTGAAAAAGAGGTACAACTATACTATGTTGTTGAGTGATATGAACATTTCCAGACTCATGACCCATGCTCACTAGATCAAGAGAGTCATGCTTAGGGAGATGTCTAGGGAGAACAAGAGGGCTAGATCCGAGGGATCAGGTTTTGGTTATCAAAAGTCCGGTGGCGGACATCGCTCCTCGTTCTAGAAGACCCATTCATTATTCTTCTAGTGCTCCTACCCAGGCCCAGAGGCCTCATCATGATTAGACTGTTAGAGGTTCTAGTTCCTATTCACAGTCTCAGGGGAATGTTGCTAAGGGATCTTCCCACCCCATTTGTAGCAAGTGTGGGAAGACTCACCCGGGAGAGTGTCGTTTCGGCATAGGTGCATGCTTTGGGTGTGGACAGGTTGGACATATGATTAGATACTACCCTTCAGCTAAGAAGGGGCGGGGAGGTAGTAGGGCTCAGTCTTCTCCAACAGCCCCAGGAGGTCGGCCAGCCCAGCAGGGCACAACTTCTAGTTCTGGTGGTCAGCGCCAGAACTGCCTTTATGCTATGTCCCCTCGTCAGGACCAGGAGGGTTCCCCAGATGTTATTACTGGTATGTTGAAAGTCTTCTCTTTCGATGTGTATGCTTTGTTGGACCCCAGTGCCTCATTATCTTTTGTGACCCCTTATATAGCATGCAAATTCGAAGTATGTCCTGAGTTGCTTTTAGAACCCTTTTGTGTTTCTACTCCTATTGGTGAGTCATTTTTAGCCAAAAGAATCTACCGAAATTGATCTATCTCAGTCCTTCATAGAGTCACTTCAACGGATTTAGTAGAGTTGGAGATGAATAATTTTGATGTTATTCTTTGTATGGATTTGTTGCATGCTTGTTATGCTTCTATTGATTGTCATACTCCGGTTGTCAGTTTCAAGTTTCCAAATGAACCCATTTTAGAATGGCAAGGTAGTCCCCTATCCTTGAAAGGTTGTTTCATATATTATCTTAAGGCTAGGAAGAAGATTTCTGATGGGTGTATTTATCATATAGTTTGTGTTATGGACATGGAGTCTGAAACCCCATCCCTTCAGTCTGTTCTCGTTATGAATGAATTCCCAGAAGTGTTCCCCGATAATTTACCTGGAGTCCCTCCCTCCCGAGAAATTAACTTTGGGATAGATCTTCTTCCAGATATGAATCCTATCTCTATCCCTCCCTATAGAATGGCCCTTGAAGAACTTAAGAAGTTAATGGATCAGTTGAAGGATCTTCTTGATAAGGGTTTCATCACGCCTAGCATTTCTCCATGGGGTGCTCCAGTCTTATTCGTCCGAAAGAAAGATGGTTCCCTCAGAATGTGTATTGACTACCGTCAGTTGAACAAGGTCACAATCAAGAATAAGTATCCTATTCCTAGGATTGATGACTTGTTCGATCAGCTTCAGGGTGCTAGTTTCTTCTCCAAGATTGACCTTAGATTCAGTTATCATCAACTTCGTGTTAGAGAGTGTGATATTCCAAAGACGGCCTTCAGGACTCGGTATGGTCATTATGAATTTGTTGTGATATCTTTTGGTCTAACAAATGCTCCTACAGCTTTTATGGATTTGATGAACCGCGTGTTCAAGAAGTATCTAGATATGTTTGTGATTGTTTTCATTGATGATATCCTCATCTACTCTCAGAGTGAGGAGTACCATGCGGACCATTTGAGAGTTGTCTTGCAAACTCTCAAGGACCGACAGTTATTTGCGAAGTTTAGCAAGTGTAAGTTTTGGATGCAGTCTGTTGCTTTTCTGAGTCATATTGTGACTAAAGATGGTATTCGGGTTGATTCTCAAAAGATAGAGGTAGTAAAGAATTGGCCTAGACCCACTTTCCCATCTGATATTAGAAGCTTTTTGGGTTTGGTTGGTTACTACATGAGCTTTGTGGAAGGATTTTCTTCCATTGCTGCCTCTTTGACCCGATTGACTCAGAAGAGGGTAAAATTTAAGTGGTCTGATTTATGTGAGAAGAACTTTCAGGAATTGAAGATTAGATTGACCACAGCTCTAGTTTTAGCTCTACCCGAGGGCTTAGATGATTTTGTTGTGTATTAAAATGCTTCTAGGATTGGTTTAGGTTGTGTTTCAATACAGCGTGGTAAATTGAATGTGTATGCTTTGAGACAACTTAAGACTCATGAGAAGAACTACCCTACTCATGATCTTGAGTTAGCAACCGTGGTATTTTCTTTGAAGATTTGGAGAGACTACTTGTATGGGGTGCATGTGGATGTATTCACCGATCATAAGACTCTTCAGTATGTGTTCACTCAGAAGGAATTGAATTTGCAACAAAAGAGATGGCTTGAGATTCTTAAGGATTATGACATGAGTGTGCTTTACCATCCGGGTAAGGCCAATGTTGTGGTGGATGCACTTAGTAGATTGTCGATGGGTAGTGTGTCTTCAGTCGAATAGGGAAAGAAAGAATTGGTTAAGGAGGTTCATAGGCTAGCTCGGTTGGGAGTTTGCCTTATGGACTCGACAGAAGGTGGTGTTATTGTTCAGAATGGTTCCGAATCATCCTTGGTAGCAGAAGTGAAGGCAAAGCAAGACAGTGTTCCCATTTTACTTCAGCTTAAGGGTGCAATCCATCAGCAAAGGGTTGAGGTGTTCTCCCAAGGGGGAGATGGTGTACTTCATTATCAGGGTCGACTATGTGTGACAGATATAGATGGGTTGCGCAAGCAGATTTTGACTGGGGCTCATAGTTGCAGGTATTCCATCCACACCGATGCCACTAAGATGTACTATGATCTACGTGAAGTCTATTGGTGGAATGGTATGAAGAGGGACATAGCCAGTTTTGTGGCTAAGTGTCCCAAATGTCAGCAAGTGAAGGTAGAACACCAGCGACCGAGTGGCATGATTCAGGATATTGACCTTCCCACTTGGAAATGGGAAGCGATCAATATGGACTTCATTACAGGTTTGCCTCGTACTCGAAGGCAACATTATTTGATTTGGGTGATTGTTGAATGGATGACTAAATCATCCCATTTCTTGGCTGTTAAGACTACGGATTCAGCAGATGACTATGCTAGACTCTACATCCGGGAGGTAGTTCGATTGCATGGTATTCCTTTGTCCATCATTTCAGATAGGGGTACTCAATTTACTTCTCAGTTTTGGAGATCATTTCAGAGAGGTATTGGTACTCAAGTGAGGCTTAGCACAACTTTTCACCCTCAGACAAATGGCTAGGCAGAGCGTACTATTCAGACTTTGGAGGATATATTTAGAGCTTGTGTGATTGATTTCAAAGGTAATTGGGATGATCACTTACCTCTTATCGAGTTTGCATACAACAGCAGCTTTCACTCTAGCATCCAAATGGCTACGTATAAGGCACTTTATGGTCAGAGATGTAGATCTCCTATTGGTTGGTTTGAGGTAGGTGAGACAACTTTGATTGGCCTAGATTTGGTGCATGAGACTATAGAGAAGGTTCAGCTTATTAGGGAGAGGTTGAAGACCGCTTAGAGTCGACAAAAATCATACGCGTATGTGAGGAGAAGGGAATTAGAATTTGAAGTTGATGATTGGATTTTTCTAAAGGTGTCACCCATGAAGGGTGTGATGAGTTTTGGAAAGAAAGGGAAGCTTAGTCCTTATTTTTAGGTCCTTATCAGATTCTGAGAAAGGTTGGTAAGGTTGCTTATGAGTTGGATTTGCCATCGGATTTGGAAGCGGTTCATCCAGTTTTCCATGTTTCCTTATTGAAGAAGTGTGTTGGTGATCCGACCTTGATTATTCCTTTGGAGGATGTAGGTGTGAAGGATAGTCTAACCTATGAGGAGGTCACCGTACAAATCCTTGATCATCAGATTCGGAGGTTGAGAAACAAAGAAGTCGCTTCATTAAAAGTTCTTTGGAGAAATCAGCTTGTTGAAGAAGCTACTTGGGAAGCGGAAGAGGCCATGAAGGCCAAATATCCCCATCTCTTTCTTTCCGATTCACTTCCAGCTTAAGGCAATAGTTTCATCCTTAGCATGTTCCTACGATCCTATTCCATCAGTTACCCTCATGATCCTAGCATGCATTCATGTTTTCAAAGTTGATTCATTTATGTTTTAAGTTGAAAAGTTTAGTTTCATGTTTATTTCTTGATTTCCATGTTTTGTTGCTGATTGGTCTATTTTCTCTTCTGTTTCCCTTGCTTAGTCTTCATTCGAGGACGAATGATCCCAAGGGAGAGATATTGTAACACCTCAGAAATTGAACCAGCTATCTAAGTCTGAAACTCAGAAAATTTTCATGTTCCAGGAATGACGAGTCCAAACCACGGGCCGTGGTTTGAACCATGGGTCGTGGAATCGAACTGTGATTACCTTTTGATGATTTAGCCTCTGGTATGGGACCACGAGTTGGTTCTATAGACCATGGTTCAAACCACGGGTCCGTCTTGTCAACTCGTGGAACCAGATCAGGGGGATGACAAGTTCCCCAGGTTTTACGACTTGGTTTGATGACCCGTCATCCATTCTATGAGTCCGTCCTGTTGACCCATAAGATTTCCTTCTGCATCCTGAATGGTTGTCCAGGAACTACGAGTTGGAACCATGGGTCGTGATTCAAACGACGACCCATAGAACCGACCCGTGATTCCTGAAGCCGACCCATTTTCCAGCTTTTTCTTAATTAAATCCCATGGGTATTTTAGTCATTAACCACCCTTTTAAACTCTTAAATGATGTTGTTTTGGATATTTCTAGAAGCTTTTCACCCTCATTGGCCTAAGTCCCTTCTCATAACCTCATTCATCTCCCAAAAAGGAAAAGAACTTTCTCAATCTCAAGGTCTCAAGCTCCAAGTCCAAGTCTCCTAATCTTTTCAATTCCAAGTGGGTTAACTCCAATCAAGGTATGTGGGTATTCAAAAATGGGTTCCTTTCACCCTTATGCCCGAAACCCCAAATTTCAATTTGTGACTTCATGAACTTCCAAACTAGGGTTCTTGAACAAATTCTTATGGGTTTTGCTATAAATTACCTTCTCATGATTTTATTATGAAATTTCATTAAATTGCGCGATTTTGCATGGGTTTTTACATATGAGTTCCTATTTCATGAGTTGAAGGTCAATTATGGTAAATCCTACATGCATGAATTGATTTAAGAAAATTAGGGAAAATGATAGCATGATTTTATGAATTTCAAGCAAGTGCATGCCTAGTACCTATGTTTTATGAAAATATATGTTATTATGAAATTGAACTAAGGCCATGCAAGTTTTCAAGTTATGAATTATTATACAATGTAAGACACCTAATATGTCATCAATGCTCATGAATTAATTTCTAAACCAAGATTCGTGAGTGGTACGAAGATCCGGGGTATGAACATGTTTATGAACAAGCTTGACATCTAAATATGTGACATGAATGTGAGCCTTATGTTATATGTTTTGGTAGTAGTATTTAGCACAGAGCGATGAGGGTTCTAGACAATCCAAATCCAAAACTACGTTGCCACCGTAGGTTGCCCTTCGTGGTTTATGACAGGATCCTTATGAACATGGTTTTAACTTTGGCCGGTTAGGACAACCTTTTTCAGTGTGGGTGAATGACACTGGACTCCATGTTGCTCAACATGGTTTATGTCGGTTAAGAGAAACTCCCACATGACTATTTTTAAGCTATGAAGTTATATGATATCATACTTTGAACTTTTACAGTACTTCATGTGTTTATGTCTTATATCTTGATAATCCTCTTTTGTTATTTCTTTATGAAAAGGTTCACTTGAAGTATGTTTTAAGTATGTTTTATCATGATCATGCATCTCTCACGTATTTGGTACATTTCATAGTATTGACGCATATCTTGCGCTGCATCCTTTGATGATGCATATTCAGGTGACCCTTCTCAGACCCATGGCTAGAGCTCCCAGGCCACTCTCTGTCAGCTGTTGATGAGTCCTATTAGGTCGAGGACTATTTATGTTCTTAGTCAGTGTTAGCTATTTTATTTTCTGCACTTCTAGTTAGCTAGGGTCTTGTCCTAGCAACTCTTTATATCATGAGTAGAGGCTTTCCAGACATAGACAACTTTTGAGCCACTTTCTGGATTTTGTAGTGCTATCTGACTTGATTATCCATTTATGTGATTCCAGATTTATCTATTATGCTTCCGCTTATCTTTTGTTATGCTTGGGAATGTTATGACCAAGGGTTAGCTTTAGGAACTTGTGGTCCTAAGTCCCGTGTTATGTCTAGGGGGTAACCTCAGGGCGTACATATCAGTATGGTAAGGAACACTTTAGTGTTTTTTAATTTCCAATTTTGGGTTACGGGGCCCATATGCCATTTGTTACCCGGATTTCATCCCGGTTATATTTATAGCATTATAGGTATCGTTAGTCTCATTTTAATGTGTAGATCATTATATTGATAGTGGTTTTTCAAATTAGAGCTTCTCGGAGCAGTTCAAGCTTGGACGACGCCGTCCCTGCAGCTAGTCGTCAAAAGACAGGTAGGTTATGGCTTTCCGTACCTAGACTCTGTGTATATAGGAGGCTATAACTGCATTAATTAGCATCCTTGGGTGGGTTGTTATAGGTTGGTACCCCAGACCTTGTCCGCCTTTTTTGTCCATTTATTTTGTACGTTGTTTGTAGTATTCGTATCAATATTGTATATTAACCTTGTGGTACTGTGTGGTCTTGTATTAAGTCTGGAACATAGACGGTGGGTTATTTGGGAATTTCCGCGAGTCTGGGATATAGAGATATCCTTTTAGGCTGGTTATGTATGTTGAGTAGCTGTGGTGTCTATGTAGGGCCGGTAGGAATGTTTGTGAGCCATTGGGATAATTTATATTTGTGTGCAAACATATCATCCATGAAAAATGTTTTCCCTGCTTGTTTTACTTCAGTTTTGGTAGCGATCCACTATAGATGGTTTTTCTAAACTTGCATGGCCTCGGGGGCCTGTTTTTGGTATAATCTAATTATGACATGAGATTTTGGATGATTTCACACTGATATCCTACTGATACTAGGCTCTGCTGGGCAGAGCACTAGACCTGATTTCCTACTGATACTAGGCTCTACTAGGCAGAGCACAAGACTTGATTTTATCACTGATACTAGTCTCTGCTGGGCAGAGCAACAGACTTGGTTTTATTACTTATTTAGACCCGGATACGCTCGGGGCACCCTTTGAGGGGGTTATTGAGACTTTTATCTCTGATTTAGACCCGAATATACTTCGGCCACTCTTTGAGAGGGTCTTTGAGATTACTACTACTGTTTTAGACCCGATTCAATTTTGGGCATGTACTCTTGTTCGTTACTGTATGTGGTCAGGGACCTCCATGGGCCTTCCGTTCTAGGACCTGGCCAAAGGGTCGAGCGTGCCGAAGGAGGTGTATACGATGTAGGATAAGGTATAGAAGGCACATCCCACCATTGGTCCTCTTATTAAAGTACCGGGGGGAGGTCCATACAGAGTCACTATTACCGGTTCTATCATTATCATCATCATGCATATTTCACTCAGATTCCACCCTTGTTTGCTGTGTGTTCAGTGTACGCTTTGGTTGTATAAGCGGCCGGAGGGTTTGTTTCACTTGATTGCGTTCCTCGGTTGTATGGGCGGCCGTTGGGACTGTAGGTAGTTTAGATTACTCTTGTCGCTTTATAGAGCAGGTTATGGTCCTTGTTTCTTGTTTATTTAGCGGTTATTAGCCTGTTGAGGCTTCGATTATGGGATTTTGATTATTGAGAGGGCTAAGGAGTCCTATCTTATTGAGGCACTTTTGTGTGGCCTTCTGAGCAGATTTTGAGTTTCTGGTTCTATTCTTATCAGGAGTTGAGTAGTATTTCTTGGTTATTGTGGGTTAGTTATTCCATCCTAGGGTTGTACTGGTGAGGTGATTCCTGTTTATGCTATCTTGAAGTTGGATTGGTGTTATGATTTCCTTATGCTTGTTGCTTCCATCTTGTGTATGTTAGACTGCTTTCCTTCTTTTCCTTTTACTTGAGGTTACCGGTATACCGCCATGTACCTGACTCTCTCTCCTTTTTTTATAATATTGTTGCAAGGATTCCAGGTGCGTTCTTCTTCCTTACACCTGCGTTTCAGTGTTATGTATATGTTTGTGCTAGCATGTATACTTGTAACTCTTGGTTGATTGCTCCTTGTACTAGTTCCCTGTGCTTCTTCCTTGCTTTCGTGACTGCTTTCTTGTGTTCTGCTTATTAGTGTTTTTATATATTATATGCGCTCAGTCGACCGATGATGCCAACTGAGTACCCGTTTTCTTGGTGCTCATACTACACTTCTGCATCTTTTTTGTGCAGACATTAGTGTGAGCTTTCATCATTGATCGCATTGGAGACTTGTGCAACGTTTGAGATATTCGAGGCTAGGGTGAGCTCCCGATGACCGGGGTTTGACCACATCTCATCTTTTGGCACTGTTACTCCTTGTACTTTTGGAGACAGATTTATATTGTATTTGTTTACTTCTAGCTCTTGTATTCTATTAGAAGCTTTGGTACTGTCGATACCAAGTCTTGGGGTTGGTGTAGTTTTGTTTATGTATATATTTGGGTTTATCTTCTGCTTTGTCTAACTTTACATTTTGCTTCCGCTTATTTCTACTTATTGTGCATTTTGGTTAGGTAGTAGCCCATTACTAACCGTTTCGGGCTACGGGGATTGGTTCGCCTACTGGGGGGCTTGTAGGTGCCATCATGACCTGAGAAATTAGGTCATGATAGGCAAATATTTTGGAATGGTTCAATGACGCTCTCAACCCCTCAAGAAATAATCAAAAGTGTCAATCAATTCTCTCAAATCCAATATTCAAGAATATCAATGTCACTGTTACCATAATCTCCATTCGACTTTAGTCTCAAAATCTGAAGACCTAAGTCTCTCTTTAAACCTCCCAAATGCCATAGGCCATGGAACTATGGTGAATCATATTCACTCTCCAAATCTAAGGTTTCAACACAAGTTGACTCGTTTTCTTCTCAGGTGCACCTATCAAAGGATATCAAGAAAAAAAGTCAAGGAGTCGAGTCTCAAGTTCTTAGAAGTGAACACTCCCTCCTTAAACTAAGAAGTTTTCTTTGAATGCCGGAGGAACAACATCATCCCTGAAACTAATGAGAGAATCACACTAATCTTCGATTTCAAATCGGATGCATCACTTGGCCGCATGGCTTAACTCTAATCCCTCTTAGTCTTATGATCGGAGAGCTACTTTAACACTCTGTTATCTGATTCTTGCAGGATAAATGATCCCTGAACTGCACATGAGATAACATCTGACCTCAGACTTTTAGAGGCATCAATATTCAACGGGACAAACAAATCAAGGGAGTTTTTGACCATGTAATTACATTATTATTATTTTCATGACTTCCTACACTCCTTTCTTATTCTTTTATAGGAGAACCGTTCACACTTAATTGGGGACAGGAATATCAGCAAGTGCCCTCACAAAAAATTGAGAAGCTACAACATGTCGTCCCCAACAACAATTGGAGACGATCACAATAATGAACGGTCCCCATAATTAATTGGGAGATTGCAACAATAATCATTCCACAAACGGTCGGGAGACACTCTCTCATCGAGGATATCGCCAACACTCGACATATGAGGCATCTCTCCGAGTTTGTCTATATCCTTGCATTAATTTTTGTACATATTTTATATTCAGTAAATATCTTAATTTTTGTCTTACATTTCTTTTAGAGGTGAATGTTGTTTCTTCACACATACATTTGCTACCATATCTTCATGAACTATGTGAACCTGATTCTCATCTTGATGAGATATGTAGGCAGCCTTCTTGGGTTTGGTATTCCTTATTAGAAAAATAAAAAAAAAGAGTTTGTACATACATTTTGTTTCACATCTTCATGAACTACGCATAACTGATTCTCATCTCAATGAGATATGTAGGGAATCCTTCTTGGATTCGATATCCTTTCTGTAAAAAATAAAAAAATTAGCTTATTTTATTATTTCATATTATATACCCTATCCTCCTGAACTATGCATACCTGATTCTTGTTCACACAAGAAACGTAGGCATCCCTCATAAGGCTTCGGTCCCATTTTTCAAGAAAAAAAGAATAAAAAGAAAACATTAAAGTTTTGACTTGGTTGGTACCAACATAGTTAGAAGTGTGCATGAGAAAGAAACAAATGGTATGATGGAGAGGACCAATTTCATGGTAAACCATAAATTCTTTTGTATCTCTTAATCGCACCTTAATGACACTCGAAAAATTCTCTTGCGTGCATTTAAGAGAAGAACAAAACCAATCTCATCATTTCATATGCATTGTGTGGAGAGCATTAGATTAATTCATTGCATTGCATTTTTTATCTAGAACTTGGCCTAAATGTTTGTTGAGGCAAAATCCTGAGTTACACTTGATTTGGGAAAGGATCGTAGGCCTTCTTTGACTCGATTGTGCCTTTCATAACCTACCAAATGACATTATCCCAAGCATTCCCCCTTTGAGCCTAAAGCCTTTTTTTTAACAACCACATCTTAGCCTATACCTTTCTTAGTGCTTACATGCACTACCCTCTCTTGGCCCAACCTTCCTAAGCGCACTAAAAATGTTCAAATTACAGACGAAGATTCAAGATCGAAGATGTCAAAGGCAAAAAATGTAAAGTCCCAAAGAAATAAAGATGAAAATACGACTTTAAAGAAGGAGTAAAATCCCCCACAAATCAAGACATGGAGAAATTTCAAAATGAAAAATACTCCAACAAAAGTGGAGAAATTTCAAAAAAAAAAAGTAGGGAAGAACTCCAAAGGGGAAAAAAGAATCCAACAACGAAAGAAGTCGATAAAAATTCAAAAAAAAGGAACTACGAAACAAAGAAGATCAAGCATTCAAATGCAACAAATGTCAAAGCACAAATACAGTGCATGCTCAAGGGAGGATTAATCACTTTTATCCCAAATAATATCCTACCCGTCCCCAAGCCTACATTACAAGCTAATAAAAAGCCCTACATGATCCTATTTCAAGTGTTCTCACATTAGTGGATACTTACATGAAGGCCAAGCCTATGGTATCACAATTGCATGCGTTGAACATCTTTCTGAGTGTGAGCGTACTTTCTAAATGTCCTACAGTCAAAATACCCAAATGTGTGAAAATAGGACTTTCTTTCTGGAGAGGTCACTTGAAACATGAGGACAAGTATAGTTCGAAATCTTTGTTTGAAGGAAGATGAACAAATCTTGACGATACTTAGGTATGTCTGAGGTACCACTTGAAACTATAGGAATTACCCAAAGTTGATCTCGGTTAGCTAGGAAAGATGGTGGAATTCGTATACATAAGGCTAATTGTTGGTAGCAATTGAAGTCAAGACATGATTTTCATTTCAACATTCTTACAACCCAAAAAAAAAATTTCTTCTTTCTCAGGAGCCCACCTTCAAATACGGGTATTTTTACTTTCTGTCAAGGCATTCACCTCCAAATATGAGCATTTTACTATTCTATCAAGGCGCCCACCTTTTAATGCGGGTATTTACATTCCATTATATTTTACAGGAGCCCACCTTCTAATGCGGGTATTTTGCATTTTCAATTACATTTTACAGGCGCCCACCTTCAAATGTGGGTATTCATTCAATGCTCCAGCACACAAGCCGGAGTATACATCGGGATCTTGGCATACAACCCAAGATTTTATTTCATTCAATACTTTGGCACACAAACCGGAGTATACCTCGGGATCTTAGCACACAACCCAAGATTCTTTTTATTTAAAGCTCCATAACACAAACTAGAGTATGCATCGGGATGTTGGCATACAACCCAAGATTTCATTTCATTCAAAGCTCTGGGACACAAACCGGAGTATGCATTGGGATCTTGGCACACAACCCAAGATTTTATTCATTCAAAGCTTTGGCACACCAACCAGAGTATGCATTGTGATCTTTGTATACAACCCAAGATTCCATTCATTAAATGCTTTGGCACACAAACTGGAGTATGCATTCGAATCATAGTATACAACCCAAGATTCCATTTCATTCAACGCTTTGACATATAAACTGAAGTATGCATTGGGATCTTGGTACACAACCCAAGATTAAATTCATTCAATGCTTCAGCACACAAACTAGAGTATGTATCGAAATCTTGGTATACAACCCAAGATTCCATTTTGTTCAACTCTTCGGCACACAAACTGGAGTATGCATCAGGATCTTGGCACACAACCCAAAATTCCATTTCATTCAACACTTCACCACACAAACCAAAGTTTGTATCATGTTCATGACACACAACCCATGATTCCTTTTTATTCCAACGCTCTGAGAAACAAATAAGAGTTTGACTCAAAGTCTCAAGAAATAAGCTGAGACTCCATTCTCTTCCATCGACACTATATTTATACAATTCTGAGACATCATTATCAAGCTCCAAAGGACAAACTGGAGGCCACATTTCACGTGACTTTGAAGATGACCGAAGGAAACATGTCAACATACAGAGATATTTTGTTAAACGGTTCATTTCATTGCCTTTTTATCATCTTAATAACATGTTCTTTTATATTTTACATGTCGAGTCTGAAAGCATCACTCAAGCTATTGTGACTTACATTCTCAAGCATCATTCCTTCTTAAACACTTTCACATTTTTCGAACTACATAAACCTGATTCTCGTGATCTCGACATATGTAGGAAGCTCTGTAAAGAGTTCGGTCATCATCACATCATAATCACTCTTTTCCCCTCAGCAAGTACACAATCTTGCATCCCCAGCATCTCACAACTCGACACTGGGTAATTTTGAAAGGAACATGAGGAATATGTGAATGCTTTCATTCCTGAACAATCCTTTCTTTTAATCATTTTCACAGGGTCATCAACCCCGAATAATAGGACAAGAGGTAATTTGCCTCAACTTCTGAACTACACCTAGCCTGATCCTCGTGCAATTCAAGATATGTAGGCAACTTTAAATTAGAGTTCGTCCAAAATTTTATCAAAAATAATTATTTGTCGAGCAAAATTGGCTACACGTCAACATTTTAGCCTGAAGACTTCTACATCATCTTCAGTCGAAAAGGGGTAAACTGTTGACACCCAATTTTGGCTCTCCGTGCTTAAAATTAATGTCTTCAGGTCTTCTGATCGTTAAAGAGTACAAAATATATTTTTTTTTACACATTTTTTCTTGAAATATAACAATTTATTGATAATCATCCTTGTTTTAGGAGTTTTATCAATTTATTAATATATTTTTTATTTTTTATAATTCATTGATAATTATGCTTAATTTCGTAAATATTAGAATTTTTATCAATTTATTATCACATTTTTACTACCTTACAATTTAGTGATAATTATCTTTTATTTTGTAAATATAAGGATTTTTATAAATTTACTGTCATTATACAATTTTGATAATCACAATATTTTTTACAGTCATCTGCACACATACTGTCACGACCCGATTTCTAGGTCATGATGGCACCTACAACCCCCCAGTAGGCGCACCAATCCCCATAGCCCGAAACGGTTAGTAATGAGCTACATTCTAGCACAGATAGCCAGCATAATATCACGATAACGATGCCCGAGACTCACAGGCACCCCCGAATAACCCACCATTTATGGTCCAGAGTCAAAATAAGGTCACACGGGACCACAAGGGTGGTAATATTAACTACGAAGAATACTACACACACTGGAGGGAAAAAATGAGGCAAACCATGGAAAACGGTCAAGGTCTGTGGTACCAACCTAATAACCCAACCCAAGGATGCAGCTAGTATAATTTTATCCAATATATGCTAAGTCTAGGGAGTTTAGACCATAACCTACCTGTCGCCCGACGACAAGCTGCTGGGATAACAAATTCCAAGCCTGAATCACTCCGAAAGAGATCCCGAACGATGATCAAACTATCAAAAACATGAATAAAACATTAAAATGAGTCTAATGATACCCATAATGCTACAATTGTAGTCGGGTTGAAATTCGGGTCACCCGTGGGCCCCGTAACTCGAAACCAAAAATGAAAACTCATATTATGATCCCCAAGACGATAGGAATACATTCTCGGAAAATCAAGAAAATTGGGCTACAAATTCGAGCTAAAACAGCCCCTAAAGCTAGGAACCCAACAATGGAATTTTCAGAAAGAAAAATCAGAAATTTGCAAGAATCACCTTCCCAAATGGAAGAATCAAGCCAAGAATGTGATTAAGAACGAGCCTGCCAAGCATGCACCTCTCCGGGACAGAATTTACAACCAAACTTTGAGCTCCAACAGTTCATAATAATGGTGAATTAAGCCAATGGAGAAGACAACAATAAAGAGGGGAGAAACTTACCCAAAAAGTCAATGGAGCAAGGCTTTATCGAGGAAAATAAGGTTCTTCAAGGGTGTACTGGTTTGAGCAGATTGTAGAGGGTTTGGGTGAGTTAGAGTTGAAAGAAGTTAAGAGAGAATGGCTGGAAAAATGAAATGAAAAAGTTTTATAATGCCAGGGGTACTTCATCGCGATCGCGAAGGGACCCCTCGCGGTCGCGAGGACCACACTGGCTAGACCATCGTGATCGCAAAGGCTAGCAACACGGTCACAAAGAATAAAAGGGAAGGGACTTTATCGCGATCGCGATAGGAGATGACACGATTGTGAAGAACAAGACACCAGGTGCTTGATCGCGGTCGCGAGGGATGAGGCTCGCTATCGCAATTAAGTCTTGAGGCCTGCACCTACAACAGCAAAAGTATGCAACTTTCCAACACTCAAAGGGGCATTCCGGGCACAATTGGAAACCGATATTCAAAAACCAAGAATGCAAACAGAGTGGAAACGACGTTCTGGACTCAACGGAACCGACGAAACTTCCATACGAGGTCGTTTCGGAGAAATGTTGACCCAGGTCAACATTAACCAACACACAACCAAACACTCAAAATGAGCCTGGCTCACCTGAAACCCGAACCAACCATCTATCTAACCCAAACTCAATATTCCGGAGCTGATCGAATCATCAAATTTTGAATCTGACGCTCCGATCATCGAAAGCTACCCAAAGTTACACTTTCAACTCCAAATGGCCTAAAATAGAGAAAGCAACAAAAAACACACATCGAAAGTTCTCAGGACTCAACTAAAGGTCTGACTAGACCAAACTCAATGCTCCAGAGCTAACGAAACTATCAGAATTCAATTTCGAGTACATTAGCTAAGAATGTTGACCAAAGTTAATGATATTCTAAGTTAAAGCTCTAAAGTAAGCAAACAGCCAAAAGAACCAGACGAATGACCAGGGCACCGAACTAACGGTCCCAGCAAGCCATTAATGACTTGAGGTCATTATAGGAAAGCTCTAACAACATTGTAAATGCATAAACATGAAGATGACCGGAAGGGTCATCACAACATCCACTACTACAAAGACTTTTGTCCTCGAAAGTCAAGAAGGAGGGAGTACCTTAAGGCTTGAACAACTGCGGATACTGAGCATGAAACTCTCTCTCGGTCTCCCAAGTAGGCTCCTCGATTGGATAATGTCTCCACTGAACATTCACAACCAGAATCTCTCTAGATCTCAATGTCCTGATATCTCTGGCCAGAATAACTATTGGCTCCTCTACAAAAGATAAACTCTCACCTAACTGAATTGAATCCCAATGCTACATACGAGACTTATATGGAACATACCGGCACAACATCGAAACATGTAAAACTAGATGAATAGCTAAAAACATTAGAGGCAAAGCTAAAATGTAGGCAATACAACCAACCCTCAATAGAATCTTAAACGGCCCAATGAACCTGGGGCTAAGGTTGCCCCACCGACCAAATCTAATCACGCCCTTCACGGGCGATACTCAAAGGAATACCAAGTCACCAACACTAAACTCCAAGGCACAAAGTCTACGATCAGTGTAGCTCTTTTGCCTACTATGGGGTGCTCTGAGCCTATCCTGAAACAAACATACTCGGTCTAAGGAATCTCTAAGCAAATCTGTACTCTGCGGTATGGACTCTAACCCATCAAACCAACCAATTGGCTATCTACAATGCCTACCATACAAGGCCTCAAAAGGTGTCATGCCGATGCTCGAATGAAAGCTATTATTATAAGCAAACTCGGCCAAAGGCACAAACTGATCCCATGAACCTCCAAAGTCAAGTACACAAGCTCGAAACATGTCCTCCAGGACCTAAATAGTCCTCTCGGACTGGACATCTATCTGAGGGTGGAAAGCAGTACTAAGTTGAACCTCTGTACCTAAATTCCCATGTATATCTGTCCAGAACTGAGATGTGAACTGAGTGTCGCGGTCTAAAATGATAGAAGTTGGGACCCTGTGTAATCGAACAACCTTAAGAATGTAAATCTGAGCTAACCTCTCAGCAACGTAGGAAGTTTGAACCGGCAAGAAGTGGGTCGACTTAGTCAGCCAATCCACAATCACCCAAATAGAATCAAAACCCCAAGAAGAACGAGGCAAACCAACAATGAAATCCATAGTCTTCCCTCTTCCACTCAGGAATGGGAAGTCGCTGCATCAAACCAACCGATCTCATGTGCTCGAACTTCACCTTCTGACAGTTTAAGCACCGAGATACGAACTCTGCTACATCCCACTTCATACCACTCCACTAGTGAAGCTGTCTCAAATCTCTATACATCTTTGCTGTGCTAGGATGAATGGAGTATCTAGAATAATGTGCCTTACGAAGTATCAACTGAATCAAATCTCCAACTCTCGGAACACAAAGTTGACCACCAAATCTCAGAATACCATCAGAATCCAAGGTAGCCCAACTGGCCTCACCCTAAACAACCTGATCACGAAGGTCACACAAACTCTGATCCTCGAACTGTCAGCTCTGAATCTGATCAACTAGAGTAGAACAAAACTCAATACTCGTGAGAACTCTGCTAGGATCCGGCAAGTGAAGCCTAATGAAATGGTTTGCGAAGGACTAGATATCCAAGGCTTATGGTTGCTCAAAAACTGAAAGTGAAGCTAGGCTGCCCATACTCACCGCCTTCCGACTCAAGGCATCCGCTACCACGTTTACCTTGACTGGATGGTATAGAATAGTAAAATTATAGTCCTTCAGGAGCTCGATCCATCTCCTCTGCCTCGAGTTCAGCTCCTTCTGACTCGTAATGTACTGAAGACTATGGAGATCGGTGAATATCTTACAATGAACTCCATATAAGTAGTGCCTCCAGATCTTGAGCGCGAAGATTACCACCGCCAACTCTAAGTCATGAGTGGGGTAGTTGCACACGTAAACCTTTAGCTGCCTCGATGTATATGATATCACTCAACCCAGCTACATCAACACACAACCAAGACCAACCCCAAAAGCATCACAGTTTATAGCAAAACTCTGACCCTCAACAGGCAAAGTCAAAACTGGAGCTAAAGTTAATAAGGCCTTAAGCCTCTGGAAGCTATCCTCGTACTGATCCGACCATTGAAATGGAACATCCATCCTAGTCAGCATATTCAAGGGTGCTGCTATGGAAGAAAATACCTAAACAAACCTCCTGTAGTAATCTGCTACCCGATCAAAGCTGCAAACCTCGGTAACAGTAGTGGGTCTACGCCAATCATGAACCGCAGAAATCTTACCCGTATCAAATCTAATCCCATTCGTAGACACCACGTGTCCTAGGAATGCAATTGACTCAAGCCAAAACTCGCAATTTACGAACTTGGCATAAAGTCAATGATCTCTCAGAGTCTGAAGTATAGTCCTCAAGTGCTGCTCATGCTCGTCCCTACTCCGGGAGAATACCAGGATGTCATCTATGAAGACTATCATGAACATATACAAGTACAGGCTAAGCACCATGTGCATCAAGTCTATGAAAGCTGCGGGGGCATTAGTCAACCCAAAAGACATCACCAGGTACTCATAGTGGCCATAACGTGTCCTGAATACTATCTTAGGGATGTCCTCCACCCTAATCCTCAACTGATGGTAGCCGAACCTCAAATCAATCTTTGAAAACATGACTGAACCTTGGAGCTGATGAAACAAGTGATCAATCCGCGGCATCGGATACCAATTCTTCAATGTCACCTTATTCAACTGCCGATAGTCAATACACATCCGCATTGACCCATCCTACTTCTTCACGAAGAGAACAGGAGAAACCTAAGGAGACACACTCGGTCTAATGAACCCCTTAGCTAACAAGTCCTGAAGCTGCTCTTTAAGCTTTCTCAACTCAGCAGGAGCCATACGGTAAGGAGGAATAGAAATGGTCCTGGTTCCTGGGTCTAACTCAATGGCAAAATCAACATCCCTTTCATGTGGAAGGCCTGGCAGGTCGGTAGGGAACACATCTAGGAAGTCTCTAACCACAAGGACAGACTCAGGAGACAAAGGGTCAGCACTAGCATCTCAGAAATATGCTAGATAAGCCAAACACCTACGGGAAATCAACTTTCTAGCTTGAAGACAAGAGATGATCCCAGACGATGCGCGGCTGACAGAGCCCTGCCACACAATCGGGGATACACCGGGCACGGCGATGGTAATGGTCTTGGCATATAAATCCAAAACCGCACGGTTATGGGATAACCAATTCATGCCCAGTATCATATCAAAATCTAATATATCAAGGATCATCAAGTCACCCCATGTCTCCAAATCACCAACAGAGATCATGCAAGATCTCACAATCCGATCAACTACTAAAGAATCTCCCACTAGGGTCAAAACAGAAACATGCACAGATAATGGCTCACTATCCAATCCTAAACAAGGCAGAAAATAAGAAGATACATATGAACATGTAGATCCAGGATCAAATAAAGTCGTAGCAGACTGATGGCACATAAAAATCATACCTGTAATCATGGCATCCGAGGCCTCTACCTCTGGTCTCCCAGAGAACATATAGAACTGACAACGACCTCCACCTGCCTGACCACCATCCCTACCACCTGCTCTGCCACATGGAGCACCACCTCTACCTTGACCACCACCTCCTCGAGCCGGTAGTTGAACTGAGTGAATAGGCTGAATCGATGGAGCGGCTGGCTGAACTGTACCCCACTGGGGGTAATATCTAGGAAAATGGCCACTAACTCCACACTCATACAGGTTGTACCCTGCTGGGGGCAATCACTTGCAAAATGACCGCTGACTCCATACTCATAGCACGACCCTGATAGCCCACCCTGTCAAAATAAACCTGTTGAACCTGTGTGGCCACCTTGGCCTGATGCCCCAGAAGTAGTACCTTTCGCAGAATAACCACTGTGACCATTCTAACTGCTCTAACTCTACTCAAACTGAGAACCAAAAGCCTGAAGTGATGCCTTAGCCGGCTGACTGGTCTGACCCTGATACTGTTGTGGCTGATAACCCTGGCCCTACTGGCCTGAACCTCTACCACCATGTCTGGAACCACTATAGCCACACTGATGTCGAGGCCTCTTATCTCTGGCCCCAGTTTTATGATGATGTGAATCCTCTAGAGTACGAGCATAGTCCACAATAGCCTAGAAAGATCGACCACTAGAAACTAATATCTCTGCGGGCTCTCTAAACTCTCTCCGTAGTCCCCAAGCAAATCTACGGATCCTGTCAGACACGGTAGGCATAATCATGGCCCCAAATGGAGCAAGCTGATGGAAATGGGTCTCATACTCTGAGATGGTCATAGAATCCTGAGCAAGTCTAGTAAACTTCTCCCTCCGATGCTCTCTGTCGCTCTGTAGAAAGAACTTGGCCATAAAGGCCTCATAAAACTCAGACCAAGTCAAGGGAGGTGATGTAGAAGGTCTGCAAGGAACCTGTTCCTTCCACCATAAATTTGTTGGGCCCTCCAGCTGATACATAGTGTAGCCAACCCCGTGAGTCCCCAATAGCCCCAAATAATGTAACATCTCCTCACATGTGGTAATGAAGTCATGTGGATCCTTCTCCGGCGTACCAGCAAATCTTGGTAGTGCCAATCTCAAAAACCTACCCAACGCCTTCTGCTCCCTATTTGTCATAGTTGGGCGAGGAGCAAGAGGTTGTGCAGCTGATGGAATCAGAATAACCTCAGCACAGGGAGCCGCAGTAGCAGGCTGCGATCCTGAACTTTAAACACCCAGGGCTGCCCTCTGAGCGGCTGTCTGTGCTACCTCAGAAGGTCTATCCCCTATCATACCCAATAGTTGAAGTAGCAAACCCTGAATATCGAAAGACTGAGCTGGGGATGAAGCTTGCATAGAATCTGGTATTGGTGTTGGTGGTACCTGGGCTGTCCCTGGGTCCACATGTTGCTGCTCAGGAATGAACTTGGACTCATAGTAATACTCGGGCTCTACCTCAACACTAGCAGCTCTATCAGGTGCTGCTACTCTGGGGCATCAACGACCCCTACCTCTACCCATACGACTGCTCTGGCCCCTAGATAGAGCCGGAGGTATAGGGACAAGAGGCTCTACTCTGCCAGAAGTCAAAGATCTCGTACGAACCATTTGTGAAAGAGTGAACCAGAACAAGTGAGATTTCCACAAACTTACAAGGGTACTACGCACGATATAGAAATAAGAAATGTCCAATTTTCCTAAGATGTCACTATAGCCTCCCGAAGATTGAGTACGGACGTCTCTGCCCTGATCCGCAGGACTCTACTAGACATTGGCTCCTATAATGATGACACCGGTGAACCTAGGGCTCTGTTACCAAGCTGTCACAACCCAATTTCTCGGTCATGATGGCACCTACAACCCCCAGTAGGTGCAACAATCCCCGTAGCCCAGAATGGTTAGTAATGGGCAACATTCTAACAATTTAAGCAGAAGAACAGTTTAATAAGCGGAAGCAAGGGAACAATATGAAGAAAGTAGATAACAAGGATAGATATACATACATATGCGTGTAATGACCCTTCCAGTCATTTATGTGTGTTCGCCTTTCTTGTACCGTTAGAGCTTGCCTATAGCAGCCCCCAGTCATTTATGGCTTCCTATGACCGATAGTTTGGTGCCCAGGCTGTTTGTTTGATCTTTTTTTCCATTCCTGGTTTTAGAGCTTTTAACTTTGGAAATCATTGACTTCAGTCAACATCCTTGGTGAACATGCTCGGAATTGAATTCCAACAGTTCTGTTAGCTCCGAAGCATGGACTTTGGTCTAGTGGGACCCTTGGTCAAGATTTGGGAGATTTTCAGCTTGAAATTCTCTCTCATTCTATGTTTTCAGGCAGGTTGGGCTTGTTTGGTTGACTTTGCACAACATTCAGAGAAGACAACCTCAGATGAAAATTATGTCAGCTCCATTAGCTCTGGAATGTCAAGTTTAGGTTAGAGGGACTATTAGTTCGTGTCTCGAGACTTTCAGACTTGATTTCGGCCATTGGGTTCTGTTTTTGAAATAGTTGGCTAAAGGTTGATTTTGGGCGTGGAGCCCACTTTTTGTTAAATCAATCTGCGATGGGATTTTAATAGATTCCATTAGATCCGGAATGCCATTTCTAGTCGAACAGCTCAGGTCGTTTGTGTTCACGGGGCCCTGAATGCATTCCTTAGGACCCAAAGTGTGAAAAATCTGCCCTTGACAACTGGTTGTTGTCATGGGAACTTTTGTTCATCGCGTTCGGAGAGAGGTGGCCGCGTTTGCGAAGAGTAATTTCCAGCCACCTCATTTTGTTCTTCGCATTTTTGGAGGGTTGGCCGCGTTCGCGAAGGCCATTTTCCAACCGCCCCAACTTTGTTCTTCGCGTTCACGGGCCTTGGCCGCGTTTGCGAAGGACATTTGGCCAGCTTCCCATTTTGTTCTTCGCGAAGGCGATGCCTTGGACGCGTTTGATAAGGCCAAGGCAGTCAGCTTAAGTTGGCTTTTCCTTGTTTTCTTGTTCACTTCTTCAAACACAACAAGTCCGAACCTCCATAGCCAAGCACCCAAAATCCTCCATATTTCTCCATAATTGTTCCCTACTGGTTGGAGGGCATTGTTGTGACGATCCTTGCTCGATTATCAACTTCTAAGACAGGTAAGTCCTCTCTTAAGTTCCCATTTTCTCCATTAAATTTCTCTTAATTCCTTAAATGGGTGGGCTATTTTGGAGCCCAATTTCATGTCCATTTCCACTCAAATTTTGAGAATTTGCTCCCGGGATGGTAAGGAACACGTGTGTGTTTTTCATTTCCAGTTTTGGTTTGTGGGGACCACGGGCCCATTTGTGACCGAAATTTTGACCCGACTATTATTATAGCATTATGGGTATTGTTAGTCTCGTATTAATGTGTAGATTATTGTGTTGATAGTGGTTTTGCAAATTGGAGCTTCTCGGAGTAGTTCGAGCCTGGACGACGTCGTCCCCGTAGTTAGTCATCAGACGATAGGTAGGTTATGGCTTTTCCTACCTAGACTCTGCATATATAGGCTATAATTGCATTAATTAGCATCCTTGGGTGGGTTGTTATAGGTTGGTACCCCAGACCTTGTACGCCTTTCTGTCCATTTATTTGTACGTTGATTGTAGTATTCATATCAGTATTAAATATTACCATTGTGGTCTTGTGTGACCTTGTATTGACTCTGGAACATAGATGGTGGATTTTTTTGGGAATGTCCGCGAGTACCAGACATAGAGATATCCTTCTAGGCTAGTTATGACTGTTGTAGAGGTGTTGAGCCTGTGCAGGGCCGCTAGGAAATATTTATGAGCCATTTTGGGCTACTCTATTGTTTACGAGCATATCACACATGAAAAAGGTTTTACCTGCATGTTTTACTACTAATTTGGCTTCGGGCCTACTATAAATGATTTTCTAAACCTTGCATGGCCCCGAGGGCCTATTTTTGGTAATGTGACTTCGAAAGGGTTTTGAAACTGGATTTTATGAAACCTCTCAGAGTAGAGAGGATACTACGATGATTTGATTACTGGTTTTCATCCTGATACTAGGTTCAGTTAGACCGTAGCGCTAGACGTTGTTTTCTACGGATTTAGACCAAGATACAAGTTGGGCACCCTGTTTAGGGGCTTTGATACTTGATTCTATTTTAGACCCGGATACACTCCGGGCACCCTTAATAAGGTTTATTGAGACTTGATTATTGATTTAGACCCGAATACACTTTGGGCACCCTGTGAAGGGTTTTTGAGATTACTACTACTGATTTAGACTCGAGTTGAAGCCGGGCATGTACTACGAGGTTACGATTATTGAGTTACACTTGAGGTTTGAGATATTGAATGTGGTCGAGAGGTAGACCTCTATGGACCCCTATCGTTCCTGGGCCACAGGCTATGGGGCGACGCAGCATGCCAGGAGGGAGGGGGTGTACGGCATAGGAGAGGTACATGGGAAAGGGCCTTCCATGGATCCTGCCTCTATTGGGCCTTATAGGTACCGGAGGGGGTAACATATCGGGTACTATTACATCAGATTTATCATAATCATGCATACTTTACTTGGATTCCAGCCTTGTTTGTTGTGTGTTCAGTGTACTCTCTGGTTGTATGGGTGACCGGGGAGTTTGTTTTCACTTGATTGTGTTCCTAGGTTGTATGGGCGACTGTTGGGACTGTAGGTAGATTATTGTTTTTGTTATTTTATAGAGCTTGTCGTGGTCCTTGGTTCTGGGTGTATTGGTAATTTTTAGCCTGTTGAGTCTCTGAGTTTGGGCTTGAGTATTGAAGGGCTAGTGAGTCCTATGCTATTGAGGCACTGTTGTGCGGTCTTCTGAGCAGATTGTGGGTTTCTGGTTATATTCCTTGTCATGATTTTGGATAGTAGCTATTGGTTATGGTGGTTTAGTTATTTTGCTCTAGGTTGGTATTTGTGAGATTGATCCCGATTTACGCTTATCTTGATCGGTTGTGTTAAAAGCATGTTTGTGTTAGTGTATGCCTTCTAGTTTGATTATGTCGGATTGCCTTCCTTCTTTCCTTTTTACTTGAGGTTACTGGTATACCGCCATTTTTCTCAACTCTCTCTCTTTATTTACCTATATTGTTGTGCAAGGACTCCAGGTGCGTTCTTCTTTCCTTTACCTGTGTAATTATATCTTCTGTGCTAGCATTGTTTGCTTATAACTCTTTGTTGTCTATTCTCCGTACTATTTTCCTTGTGATTTATCCATTGTTTTCTGTGACTGCTTTCTTGCTATCTTCTATTTACTATTTTTATATCTTATATGCGCTCAGTCGGCCGATGATGCCTACTGAGCACCCGTTGTCTTGGTGCTCATACTACACTTTTGCATCTTTTTGGTGCAGACATTAGTGTGAGCTTTTGCCATTGATCGCGTTGGAGACTCGTGTAGCTTTTGGGATATTCGAGACTAGGGTGAGCTCCGGACAGCCGGGGTTTGGCCACATCTCATCTTTTGGCACTGTTGCTACTTGTACTTTCGGAGATAGATTTATATTGTATTTTGTTACTTCTAGCACTTGTACTCTATTAGAAGCTTCTGTACTATCTATACCAAGTCTTGGGGTTGGTGTAGTATCCTTTGTGTATATATTTTGGGTTGTTGCTTCTGCATTTTCTTATCTTTAAATTCGATTTCCGCTTATTTCGGTTCATTGTGCGCATTGGTTAGGTAGTAGCCCATTACTAACCATTTCGGGCTGTGGGGATTGGTTCGCCTATTGGGGGGTTGTAGGTGCCATCATGACCTGATAAATCGGGTCGTGACAATGTGGAAGCTAAACCAAACCCAAAACCTGGTATCATAGTATAGAGCCGAAACTACATATAAAGAGTACGAAGCATACAAAACAAAATATACACCAATGTCTCTGAGTAGTAATAGAGTACATAAGCAAAAGATAAACTAAGGCAAAACTCCAACCGTCAAGGGCTCACCCTCAGTCTGGGATATCACAATAACAGCTCCTCGCACGAATCTCCAATGCTAACGACGATGTCCCATACTAGGATCTGCACCAGATGATGCAGAGTGTAGTATGAGCACCAAATGCGAAGCATAAGGTACCAAGTAGGTATCATAGGCCGACTGGGCACATATAAGATAAAAGCGTAGTAACAAACAGAATAGAAAAAAGTAGTCACAGAATTCTACGAAAAAGTCACACAGGAACTAGCCCAGAGGGAAGACAATAGAACAACATACAAGGCTAGCAAGTAGAATATGCACGCAACAGGCACAGGAAAAAGTAAGAAATGATGCACCTGGGGTCCTTGCAATAACAGGGTATACGTAATATGATTCAAAAATGGACGATATACCGATAACTTCAAGTACACAAAAAGGAAGATGAGAGTAAAGACAGTCATGCTCGGAAACAGGAATCAGTAGCCCAACTAATCATACCAATCTCAATTCCAGAAAGTAACAGCTTAGCAGTATACAATCTTATAAGTATAATCGTAATAGGGAGTAACACCACGATAGAGTAGCAAGAGTCTACCTACAGTCCCCTGGACGCCCATACAACTGAGGAATGCAATCAAGTGAAAAAAAACCCTCTGGCATTCCATACTACTAGAGCATACAATCAACAAATAGCAACCAAGGGTGGTACCTCACACAGATGAATGATATGATGCCATGCTAAGTCAAAAGTGATAGTAGTACCGTATGTCACCTGCTTCCGAAAACCTATAAGGCCCAGAAGAAAGGATCTATGGAAGGTCACACCTGTATACCCTACTACACCATATACCCCTCCCTCTGGCACCCGCAGCTTGCAGCCTCTGGTCAAGAACGTCAAGGTCCATGGAGGCCACCGACCAACATACTCGATGCCCCACAATCTCGAAAAACCCTAGGTAAAGCTTCCCGGAGAGTATCCACGTCTAAATCAGTGAGTCAAATATTCCTAGCACTCAGCCCCGCCGAGTCTAGCATCACCCCCAAAGTTATAGTAAAACAAGTCTAGCGCTCGAACCCCGTCGTGTCTAGTATAAGTGGAACTAGTGATAAAACACCCATTAATTCTCCCTTACCCCAAGAAGACCCATTAAAACGATACCAAATCTCTTTTTTTAAATCATTTCCACAAAAAATGGGCCCCACGGGCTATGCAAAGTTTAGAAAACTAGTTCCAGTAGGCTCGAAGATGAAATCGTAGTAAAAATAATAAAGAAAATCCCCTCTATATGCATGATGAATGGCACACACAATCACAACAGTGGACCCCGGCCCACAAAAAACCTATCAGCCCTGCACAGGCTTCAATCGCTCTACAGCACAGATAGCCAGCATAAGATCATGATAACGATGCCCGAGACTCACGGGCATCCCTGAATAACCCATAATCTATGGTCCAGAGTCAAAATAAGGTCACATAGGACCACAAGGGTGGTAATATTAACTACAAAGAATACTACACATAGCGGAGGGAAGAAATGAGGCAAATCATGGAAAAACAGTCAAGGTCTGTGGTACCAACCTAATAACTCAATCCAAGGATGCTAGCTAGTACAATTTTATCCGATATATGTTAAGTCTAGGGAGTTTAGACCGTAACCTCTCTGTCGTCTGACGACAAGCTTCTAGGACAACAAAATCCAAGCCCGAATCACTCTGAGAGATCCCGAACGATGATCAAACTATCAAAAACATGAATAAAATATCAAAACGAGTCTAATGATACCCATAATGCTACAATTGTAGCTGGGTAGAAATTCGGGTCACCGCCGGGCTCATTGGCCCCCAACCCAAAATCGAAAACAAAAACTCACATTATGATCCCCAAGACCATAGGAGTACATGCGTGGAAAATCAAGCAAGTTGGACTACGAATTTGAGCTAAAACAGCCCCTAAAGCTAGGAACCCAACAATAGAATTTTCGGAAAGAAAAATCAGAAATTGGCAAGGATCAACTACCCAAATGGAAGAATCAAGCCAAGAATGTGATTAAGAACGAGCCTGCCAAGCATGCGCCTCTCCGGGATAGAATGTACAACCAAACATTGAGCTCTAACAATTCATAACAATGGTGAATTAATCCAATGGAGAAGACAACAATGAAGAGGGGAGAAACTTACCCAAAACGTCAACGGAGCAAGGCTTTATCGAGGAAAACAAGGATTCTTCAAGGGTGTACTGGTTTGAGAAGATTAGAGAGGGTTTGGGTGAGTTAGATTTGAAATAAGTTGAGAGAGAATGGCTGGAAAAATGAAATGAAAAAGTTTTATACTGCCAGGGGTCCTTCATTGCGATCGCGAAGGGACCCCTCGCAGTCGCGAGGAACACGTTGGCTAGACCATCGCGATCGCGAAGGCTAGCCATTCGGTTGCAAAGAACAAAGGGGAAGGGACTTCATCGCGATCACGATAGGCGATCATGCGATCGCGAAGAACAGGGCACCAAGTGCTTCATAGCAGTCGTGAGGGACGAGGCTTGCGATCGCGATTAAGGCCTGAGGCCTGCACCTGCAATAGCAAAAGTCTTCAACTTTCCAACACTCGATGGGGAATTCCAGCTACAATTAGAAACTGATATTCAAAAACCAAAAATACAAACAGAGTGGAAACAACTTTCTGAACCCAACGGAATTGACAAAACTTCCATACGAGGTCATTTTAGAGAAATGTTGACCCAAGTCAACAAGCAACCAAACACCCAAAATGAGCTCGGCTCACCCGAAACCCAAACCAACCATCTACCTAAGCCACACTAAATATTATGGAGCTGATGGAATTGTTGAATTTTGAATTTGGCGCTCCGATCATCGAAAGCTACCCAAAGTTACACTTTTAACTCCAAATGGCCTGAAACAGAGAAAGCAACATAAAACCCACACCAGAAGTTCTTAGGCCTCAACTAAAGGTCCAACTAGACCAAACTCAATGCTCCGGAGCTAACGAAACTGTCATAATATGATTCCGAGTACGTTAGCTAAGAATGTTGACCAAAAGTCAACGATATTCTAAGTTAAGGCTCTAAAGTAAACAAACAGCCAAAACAACCAGACGAACGACCAAGGCACCAAACTACTGCTCCCAGCAAGCTATAAATGACTTGGGGTCACTACAAAAAAGCTCTAACAACACAGTAAATGCATAAACGCAAAGATGACCAGAAGGGTCATCACACGTACACAATACAAATACTACAATTTCAATTATTTACAACACATTACATTTTATTTTTATATTTTTGTAATCACATACCAACACACATATTTTTGTACATTATTTATATTTTTTGATACATTCTACAAACGTAATAAGTCGGATCAATTAATTACAAATACAAAGTTAAAAATTTGGTCAAATCAAAGTCTTATCACCTTTATTAAAGATGACACTTGATGTGATTAATTACGGCTAATATCTTTTGGTTAATAAGCCTTTTACTAATGAATAAAAGGGTGAATAACCCATTGAATAATAACTCATGTGTTAATGGGACAAAAGGGGGAGTTCTTTTATTTTTTGGGTAAAAATAGGGGTCAATTTGCAATATAAATAAAGCGGAATGGGAAGAACAAAATCAGTTTTTTAAGTTGAGGGGGTTTCTTTACTTTGTTAAAATTTTGATAAGGCCCCAAAGGCTCTCTCTCTCTCTCTTCTCTTCCTCAAAGAGAGCAGATGCTCTCTGCCAAGCTCTATCTCGTCTCAGGTCTGCCAGAGGTCCGACAAATCGGACTCCGGTAAATCTCAACACCACAATGCACCACTACCACACTACCTCTTCTTGTTGGGTTCGAAATCGAGAGGGCTTCATGCAGAAGCTAATAATTACAAACCATCAGATGATAAATCAGATGACAAAGAAAAACATATTAAAAGCATTCTATATTAATATGGTTTGGTCAAGTGACCTATATATAAGAAACTAGAATCAAAAAAGCATAAGACTTATTGGGAGAATAATCTTCCCCTAAACAAAACTCTCGTAAGAACTACATTGTGGATGCTATTGTGTTATTTTTGAAAAGTAAAGATCTTCTATTTATAGAATTCTAAAACTTATCCTTTAAGAAATAATTAACTAAGTATGGAAGAGATCTTTTCCATGAAGGAAACCTTGTCTACCAAGAAAACCTTTTCGAGGTAAAACACAATTATGGTATAATTCAGATAAAGTAGAAAATTTAGGGCAAACCCTAACAAATCTCCCCTTGGCCTGAATTTTCTGGCAAAATAATCTCCATCTTCTTTTTTTACATCATCTTCATCACTACTGCTTGCCATGGTTAAAAATAAGATTTAAAATATTGTAGTTAAAATTGGTTTAAAAAAATTTTTATTTTTATTTTTAAAGATGCAGTAGCAGGTATGTTGAATAAATGGTTGAAACTTGAAACTCCTTCTCCACATGTAGTATTGGGACCAAAATCTTCATTATCATCAAATTGATTGCAACTTGATTTGAAACTGCCTTAAACCTGTCTTCAACCTCGTTCAACCATTGGACCATTGAATCATTGGATCGTTTAACCCATTGGATCATCTGGCTCTTGATACCACTTGTTGGGTTCAAAATCTAGAGGGCGTCATGCGAAAGCTAATAATTACAAACCATCAGGCGATAAATCAGATGACAAAGAAAAATATATTAAAAAGCATACTATATTAATATGGTTTGGTCAAGTGACCAACATATTAAAAACTAAAATTAAAAAAGCATAAGACTTATTGGGAGAATAATCTCCTCGTAAACAAAACTCTCATAAGAACTACATTGTGGATGCTACTGTGTTGTTTATGAAAAGTAAAGATCTTATATTTATAGAAGTCTAAAACTTCTCCTCCAAGAAATAATTAACTAATTATGGAAGAGATCTTTTCCACGAAGGAAACCTTTTCTATCAAGAAAAACTTTTCGAGGTAAAACACAATTATGGTATAATTCAGATAAAGTAAAAAATCCAGGGCAAACCCTAACACTTCTCCCCATTGTTCTTCCTCTTTTCCTCCATTAATTGAGAGTTTTCATACTTGTACAAAAAAAAAAAGATAGATCTGGCCGGGTTTGTACATATTTTGGCGTTGCTCCGGCGTTTCGCCGTGGAAGCAACACCTCACCTCCCTCCCTCCCCTATTAACGTTGAATCTATCCGGCAAAGGCATTTTCTTCGACAAACCCATATTTTATTTTGTTCATGGCTACTTTATTTGTCTTTCTTGCTACATTGACCCTTGCTAGTATTACTCTATGTTATTTTACTGGGTATTGTTGTCTCTAACTGTTGGGACTGTTTTGGACAAATTTTTAATTTATCCGGCGAGCCACTACTATTTGTTACTATTTGATTCTCTTAACTGGACGATTTTGTCCTTCTCCTTTACTAATTTTAATATTACATTGATAATGAACAAAATACTACATAAATTGTCCAATAAAAAAAACTCATTGATTTTTGAGACCTCCACAATAAAAAGACGGATACATATATACATACGTAGTTAAAAAATAAATTTTTAGGCGATGACGAAGTATTACAAGGATGAAATAAAAAAAATTATGATTCGTATCATGGCAAGGTGGTCTCGGATGGCCAACCGATGCTTCATATCCATGGCGTATCTAAAACTTAGTACAACTACATATCCGAGCCCACACTATAATAAAATTCTATTTTCTTATATTTACATACATATACGTATTCTTCTAATTTATTTTTGATAAATATTTATTTGTTATCGATATTTTTACTAAGTGTTTATATAGGTACGTGAAGATGCTTCCCGAAGACGACAATTAAAAAGAGTTTGAAGATCTCTCAAAAATTCATTGCTTTTATTTACATTCTTGTAATTGTATAAAAGATAAAGTATAGTGAAAACTTTAATTTCGGGGATTTTGGGGGGTGTCCTTTTATTTACTTATTCATTATTATGCTCATAGGCAAAGTTTAGGCCGTGAATACATTAAGAATCAATAAGTTTAACTTAGATAATTAATTCACATTTTATCTTACACATATATTAGGATGTCTTTTCTTTTTAATCTTCCTTCTAATTAGTTTTACTTCACAAATAATCCTTTTACATATTCTTTTGTTAAAAATACTTTTAAAAAATACTATTTTGTCATGACCTGATCTCTTGGTCATGATGGCACCTACAACCCCCAGTAGGCGAACCAATCCCCGTAGCCCGGAATGGTCAGTAATGGGCTACTATCTAGCAATCAAAGTGGAAGAAAAATTTAATAAGCGAAAGCAAGGGAACAAGACGAAGAAAATAGATAACAGGAGTAATATATACAATGCAAAAGCAAAACCAAACCCAAAACCTGATATAATAGCGTATAAGAGCCAGATCTACATAAGGAGTACAAGGGTCCAAAATAATATATGCAAAGTTGTCTCCGAGTAGAAATAGAGTACATAATCAAAAGATAAACTAAAAGCTAAGCTCTGGTCGCCAAGAGCTCACCCTCAGTCCAGAATATCACAAAAGCAGCTCCTCGCATGAGTCTCCACGAGCTAACGATGATGGCCCACACTAAGATCTGCACCAGAAGATGCAGAGTGTAGTATGAGCACCAAATGCGAAGCATAAGTTACCCAGTATGTATCATAGGCCGACTGAGCATATATAAGATAAAAGCGTAGTAACAGATAGAATAGAAGCAAGTAGTCATAGAAATTAACAAAAAATACACTGGAACTAGCCCATAGGGAAGACAACAGAACAACATACAAGGCTAGCAAGTATTATATATACACAACAGGCACATGTATAAAGTAAAAAATGATGCACCCGGGATCCTTGAAAAAATAGTATATATATATTCAAGTTTTAAAAGTGGACGGTATACCGGTAACCTCAAGTATAAGGAATGGAAGAGAAGAGTAAGATAGACATGCTCGGAAAACAGGAATCAACAACCAAACTAATCATATCAATCTCAAACCAGAACTAACAACGTTGCAGTATATAATCTCAAATCATAACCGTGACAAGGGATAGTATCATGATAAAGTAACAAGAGTCTACCTACAGTCCCCGGCCTCCCATACAACAGAGGAACGCAAACAAGTGAAAACAAAACCCTATGGCCGCCCATACAATCGGAGCGTACACTCAACAAATAGCAAACAAGGGTGGAGCCTCCAACAATGAATGATATGCTAAGAAATGCCAAGACAGTGAAACCTCAGTGTCAGTATGTTACCCCGTTCGGTGCCCCAAAGGTCCTTTAAAGGCAGGATCCATGGAAGGACTTCTCCCAAGTACATCAGCTCTGCCATAAACCCTTACCCTCGGTCACCCTTTTGATGGAAACACTTGGTCCGGGATGACAGGGTCCATGGAGGTCTACTTGTAGACCACATACTACACTCTAACCTCATAATACCGTTCGGAGTACCACTGGATCCAAACTAGTCACCAATGCTCGAAATGTGTGCCTGAATCCTATCCAGGTCTAAATCAATGAAATAAATGCAGTAAATCCCCTCCAAGGTTGCCCGGGCATCTCCGGGTCTAAAATAGTAGTAAAACAAGTTTGTTGCTCGGCTTTACCGAGTCTAATATCACTTCATTATAAATAGCAGAAATCAATCTAGCACCTCGGTCCACCCGAGTCCAAAATAAGAATACAAAAAACAGAGACATATCTCTCCTTTTAACCTTTCTTACCCCAAGAAGATCCATAACAGGGATACCAAACCATTTCATAACACATTTTACCGAAAATGGGCCCCCGAGGCCATGCATGGTTTAGAAATCATAAATTGTAGGCCCGAAGCCAGAACTGTGGTAAAATCAAGTAGAAAAAACCTTCATATGCATGATAAAGGCATGCTCAATCAAAATCAACAGACCAACTGCTCAAAAACAACCTATCGGCCCTGCATAGTCCCGCAGCTACTCAGCAAGCATAACCAGCCTAGAAGGATGTTTCTATGTCCGGGACTCTCAAACATTCCCAATAATCCACCTTCTATGTTCCAGAGTCAACAAGGCCTCACAGGACCACCAGGGTGAATAAAACATATCAATCAAGTACTACAAACATCGGAGGAAGGAAAAGTAGGTGGACATGAATAAAGTGGTCAAGGTCTGTGGTACCAGCCTAATAATCCCAACCCAAGGATGCAAGCTAGTACAATTATATCCAATATATGCTAAGTCTAGGGATTTTAGACCGTAACCTACCTGTCGTCCGACGACAAGCTGCCCGAACAATACGTTCAAGCCCGAATCGCTCCAAGAGATCCCAAATGATAATCAAACTATCACAAACATAAATAATACGTGTCAATGAGTCTAACGATACCCATATCTCTACAATTGTAGCCGGGTCAAAATTTGGGTCAAAAGAGGGCTCACGGGGCCCATCACCTGAAACAAAAAATTAAAAGGAGTACGATGACCACCACGATGCCAAGAAGACATGCTCTAAAATTGAGCACAATTGGCCAAGAGAAGGGCGCCAAAACTGCCCGCTCAAGGTGAAGATAAAAGCTAGAATTTTAAGAATGGGAATTGTGAATTAGGCAGGAATTACTTACCAAAATGATGGAATTTAAGCAAAGACGGAATCCTTCACACCCACGATCATGGAAGAGCTATGAGGCAGCCACTACAACAAATTCCAAGCTTTGGGTATGAGTAACAATGGTGGACTTTAGAGGAAAACAAAAGAAAGCAAGTTGGGAAAGATGACATACCAAGAGACGGAGAAGCACAGATTTATGATGAACAACGATTTCCCTAAGGTTGGAACTAGTATAGGAGCAATTTGGGAGAGTATTTAAGTGATTAGAGTTGGGAAAAGTTGAGCCAAAGTGCTGGAAAAATGAAAACAAAGAAATATATAGTTGCGGGGAATTGGCCAGCGCCATCGGCGCTCAAGGCCTACCACAGGATAGCGCGATCGCTCTGCCTGGGCACCGTTGGCGCTGAAGGCCTGCAGTTGCAGATAAACTAGCTGCACTAAAATTCTCTACGGGGTGTTCCGGGCACAATGAAAACTGATATCAAAATCCAATAATGCTAATAGAGTGGAAACGATATTACGGACATAACAGAATCGATGAAACTTCCACACGAGGTCATTTCGGAGAAATGTTGACCCAATTTAACACTAACGAATAAGAACCCAAAGGCTCGAAATGAGCCCAGCTCACTCGGAACTCTAACTAACCACCTACCTAACCCAAACTCAATATTCTAGAGCAGATGGAATTGTCGGATTTTGAATCCGACACTTCGATCATCGAAAGCCACCTAAAGTTACACTTTCAACTCCAAATGGCCTAAAAATGGAGAAAATAACACAAAACCCGCACCAGAAGTTCTCAGGCCTCAACTAAAGGTCCAACCAGACCAAACTCAATGCTACGGAGCTAATAAAACTGTCAGAATTAAATTTCAAACACGTTCGCTAAGAATGTTGACTAAATTCAATGATATTCTAAGTTAAAGCTCTAAAACGGGAAAATGGCAAAAAAACAAAATGAACGACCAGGGTACCAAACTATCGATCCCAGCAAGCCATAAATGAATTGGGGCTACTATAGCAAAGCTCTAACAGTACGATGAATGCGTAAACGCAAAAATAACCAGAAGGGTCATCACAACATCCACTACTAAAAAGGCTTTCATGCTCGAAAGTCAAGAAGAAGGTTGTACCTGAAGGCTCAAATAACTGCGGATACTGAGCATGCAACTTTCTCTCGGTCTCCCAAGTAGCCTCTCCTCGACCGAATGATGCCTCCACTGAACTTTCAGAACCAAAATCTCCCTAGATCTCAATTTCCTGATATCTCTAGCCAGAATAGTTATCAGCTCCTCAACAAATGCAAACTCTCGTCCAAATAAACTGAATACCAATGCAACACATGATACTCATCTAGCACATACTGGTGCAACATCAAGACATGAAAAAGTAGATGAAAAGCTGCAAACATCGAAGGTAAAGATAACATGTAGGCAACACTACCAACCCTCTGTAGAATATCAAACGGCCTAATAAACCTAGGGCTAAGCTTGCCCCGCCGACCAAATCTCATCATGCCCTTCATGGGCGATACTCGAAGGAAAAAAAAGTCACCAACACTAAACTCCAAGGCACGAAGTCTATGATCAGCGTAGATCTTCTGCCTACTCTAGGCAGCTCTAAGTCTGTCCTGAATCAAACGGACTTGGTCGAAGGAATATCTAAGCAAATTTGTACTCTACGGCCTGGACTCTAACCCATCAAACCAACCAATCGGCGATCTGAAATGCCTACCATACAAGACCTCAAAAGGTCCTATGCTGATGGTCGAATGAAAGCTATTATTATAACCAAACTCATCCAAAGGTACAAACTGATCCCATGAACCTCGAACGTCAAGAACACAAGCCCAAAACATGTCCTCCAGGACCTGAATAGTCCTCTCGGACTGGCCATTTGTCTGAGGGTGGAAAGAGGTACTAAGTTGAACCTCTGTACCTAAATCTCGCTAAATAGCCCTCCAAAACTGAGATGTGAACTGTGTGCCACAGTCTAAAATGATAGAAGTTGGGACCCTGTGGAACCGAACAACCTCACGAATGTAGATCTGGGCTAACCTCTCATTTCCGTAGAAAGTCTGAACTGACAAGAAGTGGGCCGACTTAGTCAGCCGATCCAAAATCACCCAAATGGAATCAAAACCTCGAGAAGTACGAGGCAAACCAACCACGAAATCCATAGTAATACCTTCCCACTTCCACTCAGGAAAGGGAAGTCACTGCATCAAGCCACCTTGTCTCATGTGCTCGAACTTCACTTGCTGACAGTTCAAGCACTAAGATACAAACTCAACTACGTCCCTCTTCATACCACACCACCAGTAAAGCTGCCTCAAATCTCTATACATCTTCGTTGCACCACGATGAATGGAGTATCTAGAACAATATGCCTCATGGAGTATCAATTGAATCAAATCACCAACCCTCAGAACACAAATTCGACTATCAAACCTCAGAACATCATCAGAACCCAAAGTAGTCCGGCTGCCCTCACCCTGAACTACCTGATCACGAAAGGCGCACAAACTCTGGTCCTCAAATAGTCGGCTCTTAATCTGATCAACTAGAGTAAAATGAACCTTAACACTGGGAAGAACTCTGCTAGGATCCCTATAAGTCAAGCCTAACCAATCGGTTAGCCAAGAACTGGATGTCCAAGGCTAACGGTCACTCAGAAACTAAAAGTGAAGCTAGTCTTCCCATACTCACCGCCTTCTAACTCAAGGCATCTGCTACTATATTTGCCTTGCCCGGATGGTATAGAATAGTGAAATCGTAGTTCTTCAGTAGCTCAATCCATCTCCTCTGCCTCGATTTCAGCTCTCGCTGACTCATAATGTACTGAAGACTACGGTGATTGGTGAATATCTCACAATGGACTCCATACAAGTAGTGCCTCCAGATCTTGAGCGCGAAAACTATCGATGTTAACTCTAAGTCATGAGTGGGGTAGTTGCGCTAGTAAACCTTCAGCTGTCTCGACACATATGCTATCGATCGACCCTGCTGTATCAACACACAACCAAGACCAACCCCTGAAGCATCACAATACACGGAGAAACTCTCACCCTCAACCGGCAAAGTAAAACTGGAGCTGAAGTCAATAAGGCCTTAAGCCTCTGGAAGCTATCCTGGCACTGATCCGACCACTAAAATGGAATGTCCTTCCTAGTCAGCATAGTCAAGGGTGCTGATTTGGAAGAAAAGCACTCGATGAACTGTCTGTAGTACCCAGCTAAACCATCAAAGCTGTGAACCTCGGTAGGAGTAGTAGGTCTAGGCCAATCATGAACCACAGAAATCTTACCCGGATCAACCCCAATCTCATTCTTAGACACCACGTGTCCTAGTAATGCAACTGACTCAAGCCAAAACTCTAACTTTGAGAAATTGGCATAAAGCCGATGATCTCTCAAAGTCTGAAGTATAGTCCTCAAGTGCTGCTCATGCTCGTCCCTACTCCTCGAGTATATCAGAATGTCATCAATGAAGACTATCACAAACATATCCAAGTACGGGTTAAGCACCCTATGCATCAAATCCATAAAGGTTGTGGGGGCATTAGTCAACCCAAAAGACATCACCAAGAACTCATAGTGGCCATAACATGTCCTGAATATTGTCTTAGGGATGTCCTCTGCCCTAATCCTCAACTGATGCTAGCCGGACCTCAAATCGATCTTCGAAAACATGGCTGAACCCTGAAGCTGATCAAATAAGTCATCAATCCTCGGCATCGAATACCTATTCTTCACTATCACCTTATTCAGTTGCCAGTAATCAATACACATCTGCATCGACCCATCCTTCTTCTTTACAAAGAGAATAGGAGCACCCGAAGGAGACACACTCGGTCTAATGAACCCCTTAGCTAAAAAATCTTGGAGTTGGTCCTTAAGCTCTCTCAACTCAGCAGGAGCCATACGGTAGGGAGGAATAGAAATGGGCTTGGTGCCTGGCTCTAACTCAATGGCGAAATCATTATCCCTCTCAGGTGGAAGGCCTGGCAGGTTGGTAGGAAACACATCTAGGAAGTCTCTAACCACAGGAATGGACTCAGGAGATGTAGGGTCAGCACTAGCATCTCATACATATGCTAGGTAAGCTAAATATCCACATGAAGTCAACTTCCTAGCTCGAAGACAAGAGATGATCCCAGATGGTGCATGGCTAATATAACCCTGCCACACAACCGGGGATACACCAGGCATGGCTATGGTAATAGTCTTGGCATAACAATCCAAAACCGCACGGTGAGGGGATAACCAGTCCATGCCCAGTATCACATCAAAATCTAACATGTCAAGGATCATTAAATCACCCCAAGTCTCCAAATCACCAACAAATATAACACAAGATCTAACAATTTGATCTACTACTAAAGAATCTACTACTGAGGTTGAAACAGAAACAGGAACATATAATGGCTCACTAGTGTCACGACCCGATTTCTCGGTCATGATGGCACCTATAACCCCCGGTAGGTGAACCAATCCCCGTAGCCCAGAACAGTTAGTAATGGGCTACTATCTAACAAATAAGAGAACAAGACGAATAGAACAGATAAAAGGACTATAAATATATACATATGCGGAAACTAAACCAAAACCCCAAGACCTGGTATCATAGTATAGAGCCAAACTACATACATGGAGTGCAAATAAACCAAAACTATATATACAGATGTCTCTGAATGGTAATAGAGTACATGAAGCAAAAGATAAACTAAAGCTAAGCTTCGATCACTAAGAGCTCACCCTCAGCCTGAAGTAATCCCCAACAGATCTCCAAGCACGAATCACAACGATCTAACGGCGATGGCCCACGCTAGGATCTGCACTCAAAGATGCAGGGGGTAGGGGTGAGCACCATATGCGAAGCATAAGGTACCCAGTAGGTATCATAGGTCGACTGGGCATATATAAGATAAAAGCGTAGTAATAGACAGAATAGAAGCAAGCAGTCACAGAAATCAACGAAAGGTACACAGGAACTAGCCCAGAGGGAAAACAACAGAACCACATGTGAGGCTAGTAAGCAGAACATACACACCATAGGCACATGTGAAAGTAAGAAATAACGCACCTGGGGTCCTTGCAATAACAGTGTATACAAAATAAGTTTACGAAATGGACGGTATACCGGTAACCTCAAGTGTAAGAAGAAGAGAGAAAGAGTAATGATAGGCATGCTCAGAGACATGAATCAACTCAACTAATCATATCAACCTAAAATCCAGAAACTAACAGTCTAGCAGTAACCAATTTCATACTTAACCGCAACAGGGAACAATTCTGTAAGTAAATAGCAAAAGTCTACCTACAGTCCCCCGGCCACCCATACAACCGAGGAACACAAACAAGTGAATACAAACCCTCCGGCATCCCATACTACCGGAGCGTACAATCAGCAAACAGCAAACAAGGGTGGAACCTCGAACCATGAATGATATGATGCATGAAGATCTCAAGTGCCATAGTATCTCTGTATGTACCTCCTCCGGCGCCGATCCGGCCCCGCAGGTTAGCGTTCCAGGAAGGACACTGCCCGTATACCTCTACTCCACCGTATACCCCTCCTCCGGCACACGCAGCCCGTAGCCCCTGGCCCGGATGGCAAGGTCCATGGAGGTCCCAGACCCCATACTAAAACTAAGTATGAGAACATGTCATCCGGAAGCAAGTCCGGTATCAAGATAGAGACCCAGTCTCGAATATGCAATGTCCAGACCCTGTCCAGGACTAAAGTAGTAGGAAAATGTCTCAAAAACCCCTCCAAGGGTGCCCAGGAATAACCGGGTCTAAACAGTAAAAAGTCATCTCAGGTGCTCGGTCCGACCGAGGCTAAAAATCATCTCAAGTAACAAGAAAACTCAACTAGCGCCCCGGCCCTGCCGAGTCTAGCGTTAATCGTAAAACTGATGATTTAAAACATAATTTTACTTTCTTTTACCCAGAATATTCACAAGTTAAATCAAACCATTTCCAAATTATTTCCATCAAAAACGGGCCCCCGGGCCATGCAAGGTTTAGAAAATAGTGCCAGTAGGCCCGAAGCCAAAACCATAGTAAAACATGGATAAAACCTCTTTATATGCATGGAAATGGTATGATCACACACAATAGCTGCCCAGCAGCTCACAATCAACCTATCGACCCTGCACAGGCCCACAGCTACTCAGCAAGCATAACCAGCCTAGAAGGATAATTCTATGCCCGGGACTCGCGGACATTCCCAAAATCCCACCTTCTATGTTCCAGAGTCAACAAGGCCTCACAGGACCACAAGGGTAAATAAAATATATCGGCAAATACTACAAGCAACGAAGGAACAAAAGTAGGCGGACATGAATAAAGCGGTCGAGGTCTGTGGTACCAACCTAATAAACCAACCCAAGGATGCCCATTAATACAATTTTATTCTATATATGCGGAGTCTAGGGAAAATAAACCATAACCTACCTGTCGTCCGACGACAAGCTGCTAGAACAACGATGTCCAAGCTCGAACCACTCCAAGAAAATCCAAAACAAAATCGTAATCGGATTTGGGATAGAATAACTTGACGTAGATAATTGACTTTCCTTTTTAATCAACGTGCAGATATGCACCTCTGCCTAATACCTATATGTCGTATGGATATGTGCAGCAAAAGGATATGAATGCTTGCTAAAGCTATCCATGCTAATGCTGCAAGTTCCAATGATGCCACCACTTAGGTATGGTCATGGTGTCCACTCCCTCCACTTCCACGTGGAGGTAGAGGTGGCACCAAGCTATTCATTCCCCAATACGTATATATTCGGGTATTGCATAAGTTCGTAGTATAATAAATATAATATTTTAAATATACCATAATTTATAGAAAATTATTTCAAACAAAACCTACTATATTATAATGATAATTTTTAACATAATTAAATTTACTATCTCCGTTAAAATATTACAATGAATAAAAACTTTATAAAATAAATACATATACAATTATATCATAACAAAATATTTTTCATAAACCTTTAAAATATTTTGAAAAGGCAATAATAATATAATTTTTACCAAATTCAACTTTTAAATAAAATATTTTCAAATACACGCACGCTGCTAAAAAAATTCTTAAGCTTAGGCTCGTAACTCACCAACGCACGATTTTGATACTCAAGAATTCTCTCGGGATCCTCCCTTATGTTTTATCACTGTTTCGGAACTGAAATGGCATTTTAGAACGTGAAGTTGAGGCTTAAATCGCGTTTAACCCGACCCGATTCGCGACGCGACCCGGTTCGCAACCCGTTTTCTGCCAGACAGTCCGCGGTAAAATAGTCATAACTTTTTACTCCGAGATCAGTTGGACGTGAGGTTTTGTGCGTTGGAGACTAGACTCGTAGACCTTCGATTTGGTATTTTGGGGGACTTCTAACTCTTTATATATTGAGAGAAAAGCCCTGAGACATTTTACCCAAAGTTCAGGAAATTTGTTAAAGATCTTACGATTACTTTTGCCGACTTGCTTGACTTCAAAGCTTATAATGCGGCAAAACAAATGGACCCGACACCGAAATACCGGTCCTGACGAGCCTTAAGTGACTTGGGTCCTCTACAACAAGCTCTAACGGCACAAGGAAAACGTGTATGTGGAAATGACCGAAAGGGTCATTACAACTAGCCAACCCCAAACAAGATAGAAAGTAGGCAGATACATATGAACAAGTTGATCCAGGATCAAATAAAGCTGTAGTAGACTGATGGCACACAGAAATTGTACCTGTAATCACAGCATCTGAGGACTCTGCCTCCGGTCTCCCAGGGACCACATAAAATTGACGACTACCTCATTTGCCCAATCGCCATCCCTACCACCTGCTCTGCCACGCGGGGCACCACCCCCTTTAGCCGGAGGCTGAACTGCTTGTAATGGCTCGGCCGGCGGAGCGGCTGGCTGAACTGTACCCCTTTGTGGGCAATCTATCGCATAGTGACCCACAACCCCACACTCATAACAAGGTCCCGACGGCCTGAAGTGTCAAGAAGGACCCGTAGAACCTGAATGGCCACCACAACCTGAGTCCCTGAAAGATACACCCCTCGAAGACTGATCACTCTAGACCTGATGGCTACTCTGACCCTGCTCAAACAGAGTACCACCCATAGTCTGAAGTGAAGCCTGAACTGGTCGGCTGGACTAACCCTGATGCTGCTGTGGCTGATCACCTCGGCCCTACTGGCTCGAACATCTACCCCCCTGACAGGAACCACTATAGCCACCCTGGTGTCGAGGCCTCTTATATCTGGCATTGGGGTAATAACAACGCAAATCCTTTATGGTGCAAGCATAGTCTTCAATGGCCTGAAATGATCTACCACCGACAACCAATATCTCGACTGGATCCCTAAACTCTCTTTGTAGCCCCCAAATAAATCTACTGACCCTGTCGGCCTTAGTAGGCATAATCATTGCCCCAAATGGAGCAAGCTAATGGAAACAGGTCTCGTACTCTGATACAGTCCTAGAATCTTGAGTTGTCGCTCTGTGGCAAAAACTTGGCCATAAAGGCCTCATAGAACTCGGACCAAGTAAACTGAGGTGATGTAGAAGGTCTGCAAGCAACTTGTGCCCTCTACCATAACTTCGCTGGACCCTTCACTTGATAGGTGGTATAACCAACTCTGTGAGTCTCCAACAAACCCAGATGGTGCAACATCTCCTTACATGTAGTAATAAAATCATATGGGTCCTGACTTGATGTACCAGTGAATCTCGGTGGTGCCAATCTCAAGAACCTACCCAACTCTTTATGCTCCCCATCTGTCATAGCAGGGCGAGGAGCAAGAGGTTGTGCTCCTGAACTCTAAACACCCAGGGCTGCCCCCTTAGCGGGAGTAGGTGCTACCTCAGAAGGTCTCTCCCTAATCTTACCCAGAAGCTGAACAAGTAAACTCCTAATATCTGAATACTGAGTTGGGGATGAAGCTGGCACAGAAATTGGTGCTAGAACTAGTGGCACCTAGGCTACCCCCGAGTCCACGTGCGGTTGTTCAGGAGTAAACTCGGGCTCATAGTCATACTCGAGCTCTACCTCAACTCTAGCAGCTCTAGCTGGTGCTTCTACTCTGGGGATTCCATGACCCCTACCTATACCCCTGCGACCACCCTGACCCCTAGCTTGAGTCAGAGGTGTAGGGGTAGGAGGATCTCCTCCGCCAGAAGCTGAAGATCTCGAATGAACCATCTGCGGAAGAGTGAACCAGAGTAAGTGAGATTTCCATAAACTTTCAAGGATACTACGCACGAGATAGAAATAAGAAAAGTCCAATTTTCCTAAGATGTTACTATAGCCTCCCGAAGATTGAGTACGGACGTCTCTACCCTGATCTGCAGGACTCTACTAGACATTGGCTCCTATACCGATGACACCGGTGAACCTAGAGCTCTGATACCAAGCTGTCATGACCTGATCTCTTGGTCATGATGGCACCTACAACCCCCAGTAGGCGAACCAATCCCCGTAGCCTGGAATGGTCAGTAATGGGATACTATCTAGCAATTGAAGCAGAAGAACAGTTTAGTAAGCAGAAGCAAGAGAATAAGACGAAGAAAATAGATAACAGGAGTAATATATACAATGTGGAAGCTAAACCAGACTCAAAACCTAGTATCATAGCGTATAAGAGACGGATCTACATAAGGAGTACAAGGGTCCAAAATAATATATACAAAGTTATCTCCGAGTAGAAATAGAGTACATAATCAAAAGATACACTAAAAGCTAAGATCTGATCGCCAAGAGCTCACCCTCAGTCCAGAATATCATAAAAGTAGATCCTCGCACATGTCTCCACGAGCTAACAATGATGGCCTACACTTGGATCTGCACCAGAAGATGCAGAGTGTAGTATGAGCATCAAATGAGAAGCATAAGGTACCAAGTATGTATCATAGGTCGACTGGGCAGATATAAGATAAAACCGTAGTAACAGACAGAATAGAAGTAAGTAGTCATAGAAATCAACAAAAAGTACACAGGAACTAGCCTAGAGGGAAGACAATAGAATAATATACAAGGCTAGCAAGTAGAATATATACACAACAGGCACAGGTGAAAGAAAGAAATGACGCACCTGGGATCCTTGCAAAAATAATATATATATATATATACAAGTTCTAAAAGTGGACGGTATACCGGTAACCTCAAGTATAAGAAATGGGAGAGAAAAGTAAGATAGACATGCTCAAAAAATAGGAATCAACAACCAAACTAATCATATCAATCTCAAACCAGAACTAACAACGTTGCAGTGTATAATCTCAAATAATAATCGTGACAGGGGATAGTATCGTGAATGAGTAAAAAGAGTCTACCTACAGTCCCCTGACCGCCCATACAACTGAGAAACACAAACAAGTGAAAAAAATAACCTTCAGCCGCCCATATAATCGGAGCATACACTCAACAACAGCAAACAAGGGTGGAGCCTCAAACAATGAATGATATGCTATGAGATACCAAGATAGTGAAACCTCAGTGTCAGTATGTTACCCCCTCCGGTGCCCTTAAGGTCCTGTAAAGGCGGGATCCATGGAAGGACTTCTCTCGAGCACATATCTTCCACCGTAAACCCCTACCCCCGGTCACATTTTTTCTCAAAGCACTTGGTCCAGGACGAAAGGGTCCATGGAGGTTTACTCGTAAACCACATACTACACTCTAACCTCATAATAGCGGTCGGAGTATCACCGAATCCAAACCAGTCGCCAATGCTCAAAATGTGTGCCTAAATCCTATCCAGGTAGAAATCAATGAAATAAATGCAGTAAATCCCCTCCAAGGGTGCCCAAGCGTCTCTGGGTCTAAAAAAGTAGTAAAACAAGTTTGTTGCTCGGCTTTATCGAGTCTAATCGCACTTCTTTATAAATAGAAGAAATCAATCTAGCACCTCGGTCCACCCGAGTCCAATATAAGAATATTAAAAATAGAGACATCTCTCTCCTTTTAACCTTTCTTACCCCAAGAAGATCCATAACAGGGATACCAAACCATTTGATAACACATTTTACTGAAAATGGGCCCCTGAGGCCATGCAAGGTTTGGAAATCATAAATATTAGGCCCGAAGCCAAAACCGTAGTAAAATCGAGTAGAAAAATCCTTCATATGCATGATAAAGGCATGTTTAATCAAATTCAACAGCCCAACAGCACATAAACAATCTATCGGCCCTGCACAGGCCCACGGTTACTCAGCAAGCATAATCAGCCTAGAAGGATATTTCTATGTTCGAGACTCACGGACATTCCCAATAACCGACCTTCTATTTTCCAGAGTCAACAAGGCCTCATAGGACAACAAGGGTGAATAAAACGTACCAAGCAAGTACTACAAACATCAGAGGAAGGAAAAGTAGGCAGGAATGAATAAAGCGGTCAAGGTCTGTGGTACCACCCTAATAATCCCAACCTAAGGATGCCAGCTAGTACAATTTTATCCGATATATGCTAAGTCTATGGAGTTTAGACCTAACCTACCTGTCGTCCAATGACAAGTTGCCCAAATAACATTTCCAAGCCCGAATCGCACCGAGAGATCCCGAATGATAATCAAACTATCACAAACATGATTAATACATTTAAATGAGTCTAACGATACCCATATCGCTACAATTGTAGCCCAATCAAAATCTGGGTCAAAAGCGGGCCCGCAGGACCCACAACCCTAAACAAAAAATGAAAAGGAGTATGATGGACACCACGATGCCAAGAAGACATGCTCCAAAATTGAGCACAATTGGCCAAGAGAAGGGCGCCAAAACAGCCCGCTCAAGGTGAAGATAAAAGCTAGAATTTTAAGAATGGGAATTGTGAATTAGGCAAGAATTACTTACCAAAATGATGGAATTTAAGCCAAGACGGAGAATCCTTCACACCCACGATCATGGAAGAGCTAGGAGGTAGCCACTACAACAAATTCCAAGATTTGGGTATGAGAAATAATGGTGGATTTTAGAGGAAAACAAAAGAAAGCAAGTTGGGGAAGATGACTTACCAAGAGACGGAGAAGCACGAATTTATGATGAACAACAATTTCCCCAAGGTTGGAACTAGTATAGGAGCAATTTGGGAGAGTGTTTAAGTGATTAGAGTTGGGAAAAGTTGAGCCAAAGTGCTAGAAAAATGAAAACAAAGAAATATATAGTTGCAGGGAATTGGCCAGCGCCATCGGTGCTCAAGGCCTGCCACAGGCTAGCGCGATCGCGCTGCCTGGGCGCCGTTGGCGTTGAAGGCCTGCGGCTGCAGAAAAACCAGTTGCACTAAAATTCTCTACGGGGTGTTTCGGGCACAATGGGAAATCGATATTCAAAAACCAATAATTCTAATAGAGTGGAAACGACATTCCAGACCCAACACAATCGACGAAACTTCCATACGAGGTCATTTCGGAGAAATGTTGACCCAAGTCAGCACTAACGAATAAGAACCCAAAGGCTCAAAAAGAGCCCAGCTCACCCGGGACCTGAACCAACCACCTACCTAACCCAAACTCAACATTCCGGAGATGATGGAATCATCAGATTTCAAATCCCGACACTCCGATCGTCGAAAGCCACCCAAAGTTACACTTCTCAACTCCAAATGGCCTGAAAATGGAGAAAATAACACAATACCCACACCGAAAATTCTGAAGCCTCAACTAAAGGTCCAACTAAACCAAACTCAATGTTATAGAGCTAACAAAACTTTTAGAATTCAATTCTTAGCACGTTAGCTAAGAATGTTGACTAAAGTCAACGATATTCTAAGTTAAAGCTTTAAAATTGGAAAAGGGCAAAACAACTAAATGAACGACCAGGGCACCAAACTATCAGTCCCAGAAAGCCATAAATGACTTGGGGCTGCTACAGGAAAGCTCTAACAGTATGATGAATTCGTAAACGCGAAGATGACTGAAAGTGTCATGACATATTCTTTTCTCATTCTCAAATTCATTTTTTCTTGCAAAAGTGAAACAATACTTACAAATGCAACTCAATCGATATAATCATTGTACAATATTTTCAATACATTTTATTTACGTTATACATGTTTTTATACATCTTTTACATTCCTTACTCAATAGATTTATTGTTATATTATTTGTACTTTGTGATGACCCTTCTGGTCATCTTGGTATTTATGCATTCATTGTACTGTTTAGAGCATTCCTGTAGCGACCCCAAGTTATTTATGGCTTGCTGAGACCGGTAGTTTCGTTCCCTAGTCATTCATTTGGTTGTTTGGGCCATTTACTTATTTTATAGCCTTAACTTAGAATATCGTTGATTTTAATCAGCATTCTTAGCTAACGTGCTCGGAATTGAATTTTGATAATTTTGCTAGCTCTAGAGCATTGAGTTTGGTCTAGTTGGACCTTTAGTTGAGGCCTGAGAACTTTTGGTGTGGGTTTTGTGTTGCTTTTTCTGTTTTCAGGCCATTTGGAGTTGAAAGTGTAACTTGGGTCACCTTTTGATTAACGGAGCATCATATTCAAAATCTGACAATTCTATCAGCTTCGGAATGATGAGTTTGGGTTAGGTTAGTGGTTGGTTTGGGTCCCGGGTGAGCCGGGCTCATTTTGGATAGTTGGTTTGTTTTAGTTAGCATTGACTTTGGTCAATATTTCTCCGAAACGACCTCGTATGGATGTTTTGTCGATTCCATTGAGTATGAAACATTGTTTACACTCTATTAGAATTATTGGCTTTTGAATATCGATTTCTGATTGTACCCGAAATTCCCCAACTTAGCGCGATCATGCTAAGGCGTGTTTTGTCGGCCAGCGCGATGGCGCCTTAGCTCCTGGCCCTTCTTAAGTGAGATGGCACTAGTTTAGCGCGATAGCGCTGACCAGCGACCATCAGCTATTTAATTCTTGGCATTTTTATTTTCCATCCTTTTTTCTTCATCCTTCTAAGTCTAAAACTCATTTTCCTCTCCACCAAGTTTCTATAAACAACTCCTAGACTTGGAATTGCATTATATTAAAGAGAAAATCGTGCTCCCTCAATTGGTTTGGTAAGTCTTCTTCCCCAATCTTTTCCCTTCTTCCTCCATTGTTGAACCTCCATGGTTATCATCCTAAAGCTTGGTTTTCTTGAAGAATCTGCCTCCTTGGAGTTGCATATCCCGTAAATTCCATGATTTCAGTTCCTTAGTGTGGTTCTCTCATTGTGGTAAGCCTTCCTTGCTCAATTCCCGCTTTTTGTTCCTAAAATTCCAACTTTAGGGCCTTTTTACTTGGCCAAAATTGCTCATTTTTGGAGCATGTCTTCTTGGCACCATTGTAGATATCGTGCTTCTTTTCATTTTTTGTTTTAGGTTGTGGGGTCCGCAGACCCGCCGGTGACCCAAATTTCTGCCTGGCTATTCTTATAGCGATATGGGTATCGTTAGACTCTTCGTAATATGTTACTTATGTTTTTGATAGTTTGATTATCGTTCGGGGTTTCTCAGAGCGATTTGGGCTTGGATATCATTATCCCAGCAGCTTGTCGTAGGACGACAAGTAGGTTATGGTTTAAACCCTTTAGACTTCGCATATATAGGATAAAATTATAGTAATGGTCATCCTTGGATTGAGTTTACTAGGTTGGTACCACAGACCTTGACCTCTTATTCATGTTCAGTTACTTTTCTTGCTTCGATGTTTGTAGTATTTGTTTTATATGCTCTTTTTACCCTTGTGGTCCTGTGTGGCCTTATCTAGACTCTAGAACATAGATGGTGGGATATTGGGAATTTCTGTGAATCCCAAACATCGTTATTACTATTATTGAGCTGGCTATCTATGTTGTAGAATGATTGGAGCCTGTGTAGGGTCTATAGGTTAATTGTGAGCTATTGGGCTATTGATTGTGATTGAGCATGCCATTATGGATCTTCTTGCGGTAAGAAAGGTTAAAAAGATAATTGTTACATTTTCCTATTATATGTTAGACCGGGTTGGACCGAGGTGCTAGATTGACCCTATCATGGATGAGAAATGATATTAGACTCGGTAAAGACGAGCATCGGACTTGATTTACTACTATTTTAGACTCGAATATGCCCAGACACCCTTGAAGGGGGTTTATGAGACTTATTTCATTGATTTAGACCTGGATAGAGTTCAAGAATGCATTTTGAGCATTTGAGTACTAGTTTGGATCCGGTGGCACTCCGGACTGATATTTGAGGTTAGAGTGTAGTATGTGGTCTACGAGTAGGCCTCCATAGACCCTGTCATTCTTGACCAAGTGCTACGAGCAAAAGGGTGACTGGGGTAGGGGTGTACGGTGGAGTAGATGTACTCGGGAGAAGTCCTTCTATGGATCCTGCCTTTATTTGACCTTTGGGGCACCGGAAGGGGTAACATACTGACACTGTGGTTGCACTTAGTTTGGCATATCATATCCTATCATTCATTGTGATAGGTTCCACCCTTGGTTGTTGTTTGTTGAGTATACGCTTCGATTGTATGGGCAGCCAGAGGGTTTGTTTTCACTTGATTGTGTTCCTCAGTTATATGTGCGGTCAGGGGACTGTAGGTAGACATTTGTTATTTTATCGCTATACTACACCCTGTCATGGTTAAATATTTGATATTGGATACTGGGAGATTGTTAAATCCTATCTTGAGTTTGGTATGATTAAGTTGGTTATTTATTTTTGTTTTTCTGAGCATGCCTATCTTTATTCTCCTCCTCCCTTCCCTTGTACTTAAGGTTACCAGTACATCGTCCACTTCTAAACTTACTATATACTGTTATTGTGAGGATCTTAGGTGCGCCATTTCTTACTTTCACCTGTGCATGTTGTGTATATATTTTACTTGCTAGCCTTGTATGTTGCTTTCTGTTGTCTTTCCTCTGGGCTAGTTTCCGTGTACTTATTTATTTCCTTATATGACTATATCTTTCTATTCTGTTCGTGACTGCTCTTTTATCTTATATGTGCCCATTTAGCCTATGAAACCTACTGGGTACTGGTTGCTTTACAATTGGTGCTCATACTACACTCTGCATCTTCTGGTGTAGATCCTAGTGTGGGACATCACCGCTAGATCACTGTGAGTCGTGCTTGGAGATTTTGTACTATCTAGACTGAGGGTGATCTTATTGGCGACCGGAGCTTAACTTAGTTTATCTTTTGCTTTATGTACTCTATTACTACTCTGAGACATTGGTGTATATATTATTTTGGATCCTTTCATACTCCTTATATATCGAACTGACTCTATACTATGATACCAGGTTTTGGGTTTGTTTTAGGTTCCGCATATGTATGTATATATTCCCGTTGTCTATTTTCTTCATCTTGTTCCCTTGCTTTCGCTTATTAAATTGTTCTTTCACTTAAATTATCGGATAGTAGTCCATTATTGACCATTCTGGGCTATGGTGATTGGTTCACCTACTGGGGGGTTGTAGGTGCCATCATGACTGAGAAATTAGGTCGTGACAGCTTGGTATCAGAGCTCTAGGTTCTCCAGTGTCATCAGTATAGGAGCTAATGTCTAGTAGAGTCCTGCAGATCGAGGCAGAGATGTCCGTACTCAATATTCAGGAGGCTATGGTGACATCTTAGGAAAATGGACTTTTCTTATTTTTATCTCGTGCGTAGTATCCTTGAAAGTTTCTAGAAATCTCATTTGTTCTGGTCCACTCTTCCGCAGATGGTTCATATGAGATCTTCGACTTCTAGTGGAGGAGGGCCTCCTGCACCTGCGCCTTTGACTCCAGCTAGGGGCCAAGGTAATCCCAAGGGTCGAGGTAGGGGTCGCGGACGTCCCAGAGCAGCGACACCTTCTAGAGCTTCTAGAGCTGAGTTAGGGCCCGAACTTGATTTTGAGCTAGAGTTTGCTCCTGATCCGCAGCATGTGGACCCGGGGATAGCCCAGGTGCCACAAGCTCCAGTACCAGTTCCAGCACCAGTTCATGTGCCAACTTCAGGCCCAGTTCAGTCTTCAGATATTCGGGGTTTACTACTTCAGCTATTGGGTATGGTCGGGGAGAGACCTTCTGAGGTAGCACAGATATCCGCTCAGGGGGAAGCCCTGGGTGTTCAGAGTTCGGGAGAACAACCTGCTACTTTCGCTCCTCGTGCTAAGGTTATTCCAATTCCAGTGATTGCACAGCCTCTTGCTCCTCGCCCAACTATGACAAATGGGGAGCAGAAGGCCTTGAGTAGGTTTCTGAGATTGGCCCCACTGAGGTTTGCTGGTACAGCGAGACATGACCCATATTACTTTATTACTACCTGTGAGGAGATTTTACACCATCTAGGTTTGCTAGAGACTCACGGGGTTGGATATACAACGTATCAGCTGGAGGGCCCAGCGAAGTTATGGTAGAGGGCACAGGTTGCTTGTAGACCTTCTACATCACCTCGGATGCCTTTGTCTGAGTTTTATGAGGCCTTCATGGACAATTTCTTACCTCAGAATGATTGTGAGCATCACCGGGAGCAGTTCACCAGGCTTATGCAGGGATCTATGTTCATATCTGAGTATGAGACCCGTTTCTATTAGCTTGCTCTATTTGGAGCTATGATCATTCCTACTGAGCTAGACAGGATTCACAGGTTCATTTGGGGTTTACGAACAGAGCTTAGACAGCCAGCTGAGATATTGGTTTCTAGTGGTCAGTCATTTTAGGCTATTGCAGACTATGCCCGTACTTTGGAGGACTTGCATCAACCTAAGCGAGGGGCTAGAGATAAGAGGCCTCGTTATCAGGGTGGCTATAGTGGCTCCAGATAGGATGGTAGAGGTTTAGGCTAGTGGAGATGGGGTTATTAGCCACAGCAGCACCAGGGTCAGTCCAGCCGACCGGTTCAGGCTTCACTTCAGACTTCTGGTAGTTCTCAATTTGAGTAGGGTCAGTCTTCGAGGGGTACAGCTTCTGGGGCATCAGGACATGGTGGCCATATAGGTTCTGATGGTCCGTCTTGATAGTACATGTCATCAGGGCCTTCTTATGAGTGTGGTGTTGTTGGCCATTATGCTAGAGATTGCCCCCAAGTGGGTACAGTTCAGTCAGCCGCTCTGCTGGCCAAGCCTTTGTGAGCAGTTCAGCCTCCAGCCAGAGGGGCTAGTGGTCAGGCTAGGGGTGGTGCCTTGCATGGTAGAGTAGGTGGTAGGGATATCGGTTGGGCAGATGGAGTTCGTCGTTAGTTTTATGCGGTCCCTGGGAGACAGGAGGCAGAGGCCTCGAATATTGTGATTACAGGTACAATTTATGTGTGCCGCCAGTCTACTATGGATTTATTTGATCCTATATCTACTTGTTCGTATGTATCTACCTACTTTCTGCCTTGTTTAGGGTTGGCTAGTGAGTCGTTATCTGTCCCTGTTTCTGTTTCGACCCCAGTAGTGGATCAGATTGTGATATCTTGCATGATATATGTAGGTCATTTGGAGACGTGGGGTGATTTGATGATACTTGATATGTTAGATTTTGCTTTGATACTGGGCATGGACTTGTTATCCCCTCACTGTGCGGTTTTGGATTATTATGCCAAGACCGTTACCATAGTCGTGCCCGGTGTATCCCCGGTTGTGTGGTAGGCTTCTGTTAGTTGTGCACCATCTGGGATCATCTCTTGTCTTCACGCTAGGAAGTTTATTTTCCTTGGGTGCTTAGCTTATCTAGCATATGTCCATAATGCTAGTGCTGACCCTTCGTCTTATAAGTCTGTTCCTGTGGTTAGAGACTTACTAGTTGTGTTTCCTACCGACCTGTAGGCCTTCCACCTGAGAGAGATGTTGATTTCTCCATTGAGTTAGAGCCGGGCACCAGGCCCATCTCCATTCCTCCTTACCGTATGGATCCTATTGAGTTGAGAGAGCTTAAGGAGCAGCTCCAAGATTTGTTAGCTAAAGGGTTTATTAAACTGAGTGTGTCACCTTGGGGTGATCATGTTCTCTTCATGAAGAAGATGGATGGGTCAACGCGGATGTGTATTGATTATCAGCAGCTGAATAAGGTGACAGTGAAGAATAGGTATCTCATGCCAAGGATTGATGACTTGTTTGATCAGCTTCAGGGTTCATCCATGTTTTCGAAGATTGATTTGAGGTCCGTCTACCATCAGTTGAGGATTAGGATGGAGGACATCCCTAAGATAGCATTCAGGACACGTTATGGCCATTATGAGTTCCTAGTGATGTCTTTTGGGTTGACTAATGCCCCCGCAACTTTCATAGACTTGATGCACATGGTGCTTAGCCCGTACTTGGATATGTTCATGATAGTCTTCATTGATGACATTCTGATATACTCTAGGAGTAGAGATGAGCATGAGCAGCACTTGAGGACTGTACTTCAGACTTTGAGAGATTATCAGCTTTATGCCAAGTTCTCAAAGTGTGAGTTTTGTCTTGAGTCCGTTGCATTCCTAGGGCATGTGGTGTCTAAGGATAGGATTAGAGTTGATCCGGGTAAGGTTTCAGCGGTTCGTGATTGGCCTAGACCTACTACTCCTACCGAGGTTTGCAGCTTTGTTGGGTTAGCCAGGTACTACAGACGGTTTGTTTAGGGATTTTCTTCCATAGCAGCACCTTTGACTATGCTAACTAGGAAGGATGTTCAATTTTAGTGGTTGGATCAGTGCAAGGATAGCTTCTAGAGGCTTAAGGCCTTTTTGACTTCAGCTCTAGTTTTGACTTTGCCGGTTGAGGGTCAGAGTTTTGCCGTGTATTGTGATGCTTTCGGGGTTGGTCTTAGTTGTGTGTTGATGTAGCAGAGTCGAGTGATAGCATATAAGTAGAGGCAGCTGAAGTTTCATGAGTGCAACTACCCCACTCATGACTTAGAGTTAGTGGCAATAGACTTCCCGCTCAAGATCTAGAGGCACTACTTATATGGAGTTCATTGCAAGATATTCATCGATCACCATAGTCTTTAGTACATTACGAGTCAGCGAGAGCTGAACTCGAGGCAGAGAAGATGTATTGAGCTACTGAAGGACAATGATTTCACTATTTTATACCATCTGGTCAAGGCAAATGTGGTAGCGGATGCCTTGAGTCAGAAGGCGGTGAGTATGGGAAGCCTAGCTTCACTTTCAGTTTCTGAGCGACTGTTGGCCCTGGACATCCAGTTCTTGGATAACCGTTTGGTTAGGCTTGACTTGTCGGATCGTAGCAGAGTTCTTGTCAATGTTAAGGTTTGTTCTACTCTAGTTGATCAGATTTGGAGCCGACAGTTTGAGGATCAGAGTTTGTGTGAGCTTCAGATCAGGTAGTTCAGGGTGAGGCTAGCCAAGCTACTTTGGGTTCTGATGGTATTTTGAGGTTCGACAGCCGTCATTGTGTTCCGAGGGTTGGAGATTTGATTCAGTTGATACTTCATGAGGCATATTGTACTAGATACTCTATCCATCCTGGTGCACCAAAGATGTACAGAGATTTGAGATAGCGTTACTGGTGGAGCGGTATGAAGCGGGACGTAGCAGAGTTTGTATCTCGGTGCTTGAACTATCAGCAGGTGAAGTTCAAGCACATGAGACCGGGTGGTTTAATGGACTTCGTGAGTGGAAGTGGGAAGGCATTACTATGGACTTCGTGGTTGGTTTGCCTTGTACATCCCAGGGTTTTGATCCCATTTGGGTGATTGTAGATCAGCTTACTAAGTTGGCCCACTTCTTGCCAGTTTAGACTTCCTACGGTGCTGAGAGGTTAGCTCAGATATACATTCATGAGATTGTTCGGTTGCACGATTTCCCAACTTCTATCATTTTAGACTGTGGCACTAAGTTCACATCTCAGTTCTGGAGAGCTATACAGAGGGATTTGGGTACAGAGGTTCAGGTTAGTACTGCTTTCCACCCTCAGACAAATGGCCAATCCGAGAGGACTATTCAAGTCCTGGAGGACATGTTTCGTGCCTGTGTTCTTGACGTTGAAGGTTCATGGGATCAGTTCGTAACTTTGGCCGAGTTTGCTTATAATAATATCTTTCATTTGAGCATCGGCATGGCACCTTTCGAGGGCTTGTATGGTAGGCATTGCAGATCATCGATTAGTTGGTTTGATAGTTTAGAGTCTAGACCGCAGGGTATAGATTTTCTTAGAGATTCATTGGAACGAGTTTGTTTGATTCAAGATAGACTTAGAGCAGCCCAGAGTAAGCAGAAGAGCTACGCTGACCATAGACTTCTTGCCTTGGAGTTCAATGTTGGTGACTTGGTATTCCTTTGAGTATCGCCCGTGAAGGGCGTAATGAGATTTGGTCGGCGGGGCAAGCTTAGCCCTAGTTTCATTGGGCCGTTAGAAATTCTATAGACGGTAGGTAGTGTTGCCTACATGTTAGCATTGCCCCCGATTTTTTAAGCTATGCATCCTGTTTTTCATGTCTCGATGATGCACCGGTATGTGCCAGATGAGTCTAATGTGTTGCATTGGGATTTGGTGCAGATAGATGAGAGTTTATCCTTTGTTGAGGAGCCGATATCTATCCTGGCTAGAGATATCAGGAGATTGAGATCAAGGGAGATTCCAATTGTGAAAGTTCAGTGGAGTCATCGTTTGATCGAGGAGGCTACTTAGGAGACCGAGAGTGAGTTGTGTTCTCAGTATCGGCAATTGTTCGAGCCTTCAGGTACTCTCTTCTTCTTGACTTTCAAGAATGAAAGTCTTTTTAGTAGTGGATATTGTGATGACCCTTCCAGTCATCTTCATGTTTACGCATTCATTGTACTGTTAGAGCTTTCCTGAAGCGACCCCAAGTCATTTATGGCTTGCTGGGATCGATAAATCAGTACCCTGGTCATTCGTTTGGTTGTTTGGGCCGTTTGCATATTTTAGAGGCTTAACTTAGAATATCGTTGACTTTAGTTAGAATTCTTAGATAACATGCTCCGTATCAAATTTTGACAGTTCCTTTAGCTCCATAGCATTGAGTTTGGTTTAGTTGGACCTTTAGTCAAGGCCTGAGAACTTTCGGTGTGGGTTTTGTGTCGCTTTTCTGTTTTCAGTCCATTTGGAGTTAAAAGTGTAACTTGGGTCAGCTTTCGATGATCGGAAAGTCATATTCAAAATCCAATGATTCCATCAGCTCCGGAACAATGATTTTGGATTAGGTTGGTGGTTCGGGTGCCGGGTGAGCCTGGATCATTTTGGCTAGTTAGTTGGTTTTAGTTAGAAATTGAATTGGGTCAACATTTCTCCAAAATGACCTCTTATAGAAGTTTCATCGATTCCGTTGTTTTCAAAACGTCATTTCCACTCTGTTAGCATTATTGGTGTTTGAATATCAGTTTGCAATAGTTCCCGGAATGCCCCGTTGAATTTCTAAAAAGTTACAGATTTTGTTGCAGGCCAAGCCTTCAGCGCCAGCTTAGCACGATCGCGCTCAGGCGCGTTTTGTTGGCCAACACGATAGTGCTGTGGTAGCGTGATGGCGCCTTGGTGCCTGGCCCTCCTTGAGTGCGATGGTGCCTTGGCGCCTGGCCCTCCTTGAGCGCGATGGTGCTGGTTTAGCGCGATAGTGCTGCCAGCGACCATCAGTGTCACGACCCGATTTCTCAGGTCATGATGGAACTTAAAACCCCCAGTAGTCGAACCAATTCCTATAGCCCAAAACAGTTAGTAATGGGCTACTACCTAACCAAAACGCACCAGCAAGCAGAAATAAGTGGAAGTGGAATGTAAAGGATAAGACAACGTGAAAGTAATTTACCCAAATATATACATAATGAATTTACACCAACCCCAAGACTTGGTATCGACAGTACAGAAGCTTCTAATAGAATACAAGTGCTAGAAGTAACAAAATGATAAGTACAACTGTCTCCGAATATACAAAGAGTAACAGTACAAAAGTTGAGATGTGGTCAACCCCCGACCGTCAGGCGCTCACCCTAGTCTCGAACATCCACAAAATCTGCACGAGTCTCCAATGCCATCAACGGCGAGAACTCAACTAATATCTATATAGAAAGTGCAGAAGTGTAGTATTAGCACCAAAACAACGGGTACTCAGTAGGCATCATCGGCCGACTGAGCACATATAAGATATAAAATGAGTAAGTAACAAATAGCAAGAAAGCAGTCACTGAAGCAATAAGCAAGTCAAAAGGACCTAGCACAAATCATCCATAACCAAGAGCTACAAGTAACACATGCCAGCATAGAGGATATAACTACACAGAATCACAGGTGAAGGAAAGGAGAATGCACCTGGAGTCCTCGCACAACAATATAAGTAAGTAAAGAGAGAGAGAGAGAGAGAGTTTGAGAAAGTGGCGGTATACCAGTAACCTCAAGTAAAGGAAAAGAAGGGAACAATCTATCATACTCAAAAATGGAATCAACAAGTATAAGGAAATCACAACACCAATCCAATTACAAGATAGCATAACAGAAGTCCACCTCACAAGTCCAACCCTATGATGGAATAACTAACCCACAAAAACTGAGAGATACTACTCAAATCTCGATAAGAATGAAACCTCAACAGGATAACCATCACTAATCCTTCAAGAACCGAATGCCAAGACAAGTTCTATATAAATACAGGAGTAAATATGATCTACTTACAGTCTCAACGGCTTCCTATACAACCGAGGAATGCAATAAAGTGATTACAAACCCTTCGGCCGCCCATACAACCGGAGCCTACACTGAATACATAACAAATAAGGGTGGAATCCAATGCATGATATGATATGATGTGTGAAATAGAACCTCTGTATGTACCTCCTCCGGTGCCGATCAAGCCCAACATGCAGGTTCCATGGAAGGACTCATCCCGTGTACCCCTACTCCACCGTATACCCTTCCACCTGGCACACGTGACCCGAATCCCCAGGCCCGGAGCGCCAAGGTCCATGGAGGTCTCGAACTCCATACTAAAACTCAGTATCAAGACATGTCATCCGGAAGCAAGTTCGAGATCAAGATAAAGACCCAGTCTCGAATATTCATGCCCAGACCCTGTCCAGGACTAAAGTAGTAGAAACTGCCTCAAAAACCCCTCCAAGGGTGCCCGAGCGTAACCGAGTCTAAAACTGTAGTAAATCAAGTCTAGTGGTCTGCCCGGCAGAGACTAGTATTAGTAATAAAATCAAGTATGGTGCTCTGCCTGGCAGAGACTAATACCGATAATAAAATCAGTGCGAAAACATCCAAAAATCCCCTTTTCTATCATCAACAGTACCAAAAATGGGCCCCCGAGGCCATGCGAATTTAGGAAAACTGTCGGTAGTGGCTAGTAACAAAAAGTGTAGTAAAACATGCAGGAAAAAATCTATTGCATAGATGATATGCTCGCACACAAATATAAAAGTAGCCCAACGACTCACAACAACTCCTATCAGCCCTGCACAGGATCAGCAGCTACTCAGCAGACATAACCAGCCTAAAAGGATAATCTCTATGTCTGGGACTCGCGAACATTCCCAAATAACCCACCATCTATGTTCCAGAGTCAATACAAGGCCGCACAGGACCACGAGGGTAATATATAATACTACTTGAATACTACAAACAACGTATGAATTAAACGGATGAACAAGGCAGACAATGTCTGGGGTACCAACCTATCATAACCCACCCAAGGGTGTTAATTAATGCAGTTATAGCCTATATACGCAGAGTCTAAATAGGGGAGGCCATAACCTACCTGTCATCCGATGACTAGCTGCGGGAACGGTGTCGTCCAGGCTCGAACTTCTCCGGGAAGCTCCAAATCACAAAAACACTTTCAACTGAAGTCCCAAAGGCGTCTCTATGAAGCCTAACCAACCAAGGTAATGAAACAATTGCTAGAATCGACGAGGATGCAAGAACGAGCTATAGCCAATTGATAAGGTGTTAATGTCACACTCACGACCAGCCAACTCAAAAGCATAAAATGAGGCCAATAACAATAATAAATGGCAGCTAAATCCAACAACAATTTGTTAACCACATCTCAAAGGAGCGATAAGCTCCTGAGGCACTATTTCAAGGCGTACTTCACGTTGTTCAATCCAATCACTATCGTATGCGATCCCAAAAAGAATCACACAATTTCCCAATCCCTACAGCACCTTACCACAACTAGTACACCACAACAATAACCAAACATAATAAGATAAATGGGCTTTCCAAAGCCACAATATCCAAAACACCACTTTGTGGCTCAGAAAGTTGTAAAAATGATACTAGAACATGTAATTACGAAGGAGGATCGTAGGGGAGAGACTTCTTGGACAAATATATTCAATATCCCATGCTAAACAACCTGTCTCCTCGCAGGAACAACAACCGGATCCAAATTCAACAAGCAACTACTATAAGATATCGGCAACAACAAGTTTTCATAACTAGAAGCTTAAAATCTTGATTCAACAAATAGATAAGTGTACAGGATCCATACCTCGCCAATATAACTCCGTAGCTACTGACAAATACTCAGAAAAAACCTGCTAGCTCGCTGACACAACACCCATGGAGATACACTTTGAAATCGATGGAGAAAACTATACCAAAATGACGAGCTCTCTCCGTAGAGCAACTTCTGCTAAACTTACGAATTGAAAGGATCAAAGTCCATGGAGTATTTAAGGGATTTCCATATGATTATATATGAATTTTGGTTAATTTTTATGAGTTAAAATGAAGCTTAAAACACCTTTATAAAGCAAAACCGACTTAGGATAAGGGCCCCACTTTGACGTATCTACTTGCACAGTCTTACAAAAATGCAAATATATCTCTATTCTGAAGTCGTATAGATAAATGGTTTAGTGCGTTGGAAACTAGACTCGTAGACCTTCAATTTGGTATATTGCAGGTGCACTAATTATTTGTATATTGGGAGAATCTCCCCAAGACATTTAACCCAAATTTAAAGAGAATTCCTTAAAGGAATTTACAATAACTTTTTCCGACTTTTGTTTCGCAACTTACTTGACTTCAAAACTTATCATAAGACCATTTTGCGATTATAATACCTCATAACACATCCTTCTTAGTATATTAAACACTATTAGTCTTATCCCGAAGGTACGGGTTAATTTAAACCTTCCAAACGGGAGAGGTGTTACACGAGGCATTTCTTTAACTCGAACTTTTGTGTAAGGGATTCCTTTGACTTAGAACCTTGGTTTAATTCTTTGATATTACAAAGAATGTTGACTGAAGTCAACGATTTCTAAAGTTGAAGCGCTAAAACGAGGGACGGCCATAAAGACCAAATAAATGGCCCGGGCACCGAACTATCGGTCCCGACAAGCCATAAATGACTTCGGGCCGCTACAGGTAAGTTCTAACGTTACAAGAAAGGCGAAAATACGTACATGACCGGAAGGGTCATTACATCATCCACTACTAAAAAAAAGACTTTCGTCCTTGAAAGTCAGGAAAGAAGGAAACACTAGATATTTAAGAACAGTGGATACAACGCCCGCACTACTCTCTCGGACAACCCGGGTAGCCTCCACGACCGGGCGACACCCAACAGAACAAAACCAAAGAAAGCAACCAAGCTTTAATTTCTTACTAGCCAAGCTAGATTTCTACCTCCAAAGATCTTCCAACCCAACTGAACCTCGAGAATCTCAACCGAAAATCATCGACACACACTGAAACCAGAGCACCAAGGCAATCAACACACAGAACTCGAATCCTCAAAACCATACCAATTTTACCAGAAAATCCTTCAACCCAAAACTCTAACTCATGAACCCATTGTTCCACAAAACTCTTGTTCTGAACTGAATCCTTTAGCACCACAAATAGGAAGCTGCATACAAGTCAAACACCCAAACCACCCTCGAAGCATCAACTGACACACCAGATACCTATAGTTCCAGCTTATACTTTACCACGAACGAAGTCACCTATTTTATTCAAACTCATTTCAAGCCAAGATATAGGCTACTAGCCTTTGCCATTCAAGATAACAACCCGTAGCATATCATTGAAAACTAAAGTTACCTGCCCTGACTGACCATCAACCAACGAACAAACACTTTTACTAACATCAAACTCGCTAACTGAACCTAACAGAATAACCCATATGAACCCTACTGAAGTTTGCACACCATGGTTAGGAAAGGCATGAAAGAACACCCTGTGTTGACGGAGAAACTTCCAAACTGTAGAACGAACAAAGTCAACCTCGCTGAACTGTGCCAAGTCTGAATCAACTGAAAGTGAATGAACCAGGAAAACCTGCCCAAAAGACCCAAACCAAAACCACGATACTGCAAGATGTGTGGTAAGCCTACCATGAAGTCTGTAACCATAAGTTAAGCTCCCAACTCTAGAAAACACTACTGCTACTCCAAACACTCGAACACCATTTGGATGTGAAATCGCCTTACGAATCTCATCTCAGGAAGAAGTCCACCATGCCACGAATATCAAGTCCAAACACCCCAAAGGCAAAGGAAAAATGTGCTTGGGGTTCAAAGTTACCATCTAGCCATAGAAATTTTTGCATATACTTTCAACTCATTCCTTTGGCTTGAATCAACCGCTCTACTGGTTCTGCAAACAACCAACTACTTCGAAGCATATATCATAACAAACTTCTAGTCTATACTGGCCGAGTCTAACCAACACTAACTCCAGAGGAATCAATTAAACCAGCTTTCAAATCCTCGACAAACGAATGGCAATTACTAGTCTCTACGTATTATCAGAACTCAAAATAGCCTAGCTAGTCTCAACCCGCACAAGCTGACCACATAAGGCATACACCACTGCTGAAGCTCAAACTTACGCCGCTTAGTCTGTCCAACCATGGTAGAACGACATCGTACTAACTGGAACACTGCTGAAATCTAGAATATCCTGCCTCTTGCATAGGTTAGTCAAGGACTAGGTGTCTAAGGCCAATAGCCGCATCCGCAACTGAAGTAAAGAAGCTAAGTTACCCGCACCTACTGCCTCCCGGCACTAGGATGTTGCAACAAAATAGAAACTGCCACGAACCATCTGATGTAACCTGCCAAGCCATGATTCTGAACCCCGACTTTCAAAACAGCCAACCAAAGCCTTGGTCGAACCCGTATGCTGCCAATGAACCCTTAAGAACCCAAGCCAACTAGGCTTGAATATGCAAGTTGCCAACACCGCAGCTTCTACTAAAACAAAAACCAATCGATGGAAAACCCACGACAATGTGTAGACGGCTGAATCGAATCACCAACACACAATCCCAAAGCAAACCTTCATCGCCACTTCAGGCAACTACTAGGACACATAAACACAAACAAAGAGTCATCTCCCTTCTTTTTCAACTAAAGAAAAATCCTTCCTTAGCACATACCAAACCTTACAAATCCTTTCTCGAATAAGAACCTGAAGCCATTACCTTACTTCTCATAGCTATACGTCAAATTCAATAAAGCGGGAAAAGAATGGGCTGGATGCCCAACTCACCTAAAATGCTTACGAATAAAACCCAACCATGAGGTTACGATCAACACTTAGTCGAAAGTGCTAAAGTCAAAACCCAATCACGATGTCAACATCAAGAGCTCATCCAAAGCACTACGATCAGGATTCGTTCCAACTAGAGCTGGGGATACAACAAAACACCCAACAGACCAGGAACTGGAGGAGACTATGGGAACAAGCCACATGCCTGCCAACCTCCTAAGCTAATCAATAAAGAGGGTCAACTCTAGACACTCGAGAGGCCAAACCGATCTATGCACCCTAGCATAACCAATATCTCCCAACTAAGGAAAAATCTCAACCCTGGCCCAACTATCGATAATACACTGAACCATCACACGGATCTCTAGCCACGCTAAATAACAGCCTAGGCAACAACCATCTAGGACCTCTAGAAAGGAAGACTCAAAGCAAGCCTAGAACTATAACAAACAGGAAGCGAGCTCTACAAAGCCTACTCACAAGATACAACTCCGGGTAAAACACCTCACACGGCTAACTCACCCCCATCCACTACTAAAGAATAAACTACCAATAAAACAACACATCGATAGTACAATTTAGGTAGCCAAATAACTAAATAAGTAGCAGGTAGGCATGTAAGAAATTACATGACAGAAGGGATAGAATCGCAACACGAGCGGGACTAACACAAGTCGAAGGTAGCAAAGGCCTGACCTGGAGCAACCATGTTAGGAACCTCTACCTCTGGCCCACAAAGAGAAGCATCAAGCTGACGGGATCTAACTCTGGACTGAGTGGTCAAAACTGAAGGCCCAACCGGCCCTCACCGGGGACAAGCTCTATAAGGGTGACCAATCTCTCCACAATGATAACAACCAGGTTGTCCAGGATACACAATCGTGGGGCAATTCCTAGCAAAGTGCCCACGCTTACCACACCAAAAACAACCTCTACCAGATGAAGTCTGATGGTAAAATCTCGCATCGTACTCCAATACCAACAGACAACACTGCTGAAGAACTGGAAGCTCAACCCTAACTGAAGAACCACTGGCAGAACCAGGTTCTGAAATACTCACCGAAGGACTCAAAGTCTAAGCCACGGTGTCTTGAAATGCTGAGGTCGCTATAAATCCAATCGGAGGTTGTGCTGACCCCACACACCCTATCTAGTGTGATAAACCCTTACTCTAAAGACTTGGCGCTGACGGAAGCACTGAAGCAATAGGCACAGAATCCTCGGCACCAACCGCTATCACACTCGTCTGAGGCATCTGAGAATGAATGAACAACTGAAGTTTTAGAAGTCAATAAAGCCAGGAACGCACGATAAGGAATCAAAAATATGAAAATTTTCCTAACAATGCCATGTAGCCTCCCACAGATAGGATACAAATGTCATTGGACCAATCTGCGAGACTCAACTTAGACACTTGCTTCTGTACAACGACACCGGTGAACCTAGAGCTCTGATACCATGTTGTCACGACCCAATTTCTCAGGTCATGATGGTACCTACAAACCCCCAGTAGGCAAATCAATTCCCGTAGCCTAAAACAGTTAGTAATTGGCTACTACCTAACCAAAACGCACCAGCAAGCAGAAATAAGAGGAAGCGGAATGTAAAGGATAAGACAACACGGAAGCAATTTACCCGAATATATACATAATGAATTTACACCAACCTCAAGACTTGGTATCGACAGTACAAAAGCTTCTAATAGAATACAAGTGCTAGAAGTAAAAAAATAATAAGTACAACTGTCTCCGAATATACAAAGAGTAACAGTACAAAAGATGAGAAGTGGTCAACCTCGACCGTCAGGCGCTCACCCTAGTCTCGAACATCCACAAAATCTGCACGACTCTCCAATGCGATCAACGGCAAGAACTCAACTAATATCTGCATAGAAAGTGCAGAAGTGTAGTATGAGCACCAAAACAACGGGTACTCAGTAGGCATCATCGGCCGACTGAGCGCATATAAGATATAAAAGCAGTAAGTAACAGATAGCAAGAAAGCAGTCAGTGAAGCAATAAGCAAGTCACAAGGAGCTAGCACAGATCATCCATAACCAAGAGCTACAAGTATCACATGCCAGCATAGAGGATATAATTACACAGAATCACAGGTGAAGGAAAGGAGAATGCACCTGGAGTCCTTGCACAATAATATAAGTAAGTAAAGAGAGTGAGAGAGAGTTTGAGAAAGTGGTGGTATATCGGTAACCTCAAGTAAAGGAAAAGAAGGGAAGCAGTCTATCATACTCAAAAATGGAATCAACAAGTATAAGGAAATCACAACACCAATCCAATTACAAAATAGCATAATAAGAAGTCCACCTCACAACTCCAACCCTAGGATGGAATAACTAACCCACAACAACTGAGAGATACTACTCAAATCTCGATAAGAATGGAACCAGAATCTCACACTCTGCTCGAAAGGTAACACAAAAGTGCCTCAATAAGATAGGGCTCTCTAGCCCTCTCAATAATCAGAAAATCCCACAACCGGAGCCTCAACAGGCTAACCATCACTAATCATTCAAGAACCGAATCCCAAGATAAGCTCTATATAAAGACAGAAGTAAATATCATCTACCTACAGTCCCAACGGCCGCCCATACAACCGAGGAATGCAATCAAGTGAATACAAACCCTCCGGCCGCCCATACAATCGGAGCGTACACTGAACACACAACAAACAAGGGTGGAATCCAATGCATGATATGATATGATGTGTGAAATAAAACCTCTGTATATACCTCCTCTGGTGCCGATCGGGCCCAGTAGGCAGGTTCCATGGAAGGACTCAGCCTGTATACCCCAACTTCACCATATACCCTTCCCCCCGGCACACGCGGTCCGAATCCCCAGGCATAGAGCGGCAAGGTCCATGGAGGTCCCAGACCCCATACTAAAACTCAGTATTAAGACATGTCATACGAAAGCAAGTTTGGGATCAAGATAGTGACCCAGTCTCGATTATACATGCCCAAACCCTGTCCAGGACTAAAGTAGTAGAAAATACCTCAAAAACCCCTCCAAGGGTGCCTGGGCATAACCGGGTCTAAAACTGTAGTAAATCAAGTCTAGTGCTCCACCCGGCAGAGACTAGTATCAGTAATAAAATCAAGTTTGGTGCTCTGCCCGGCAGAGACTAATATCAGTAATAAAATTAGTGCAAAAATATCCAAAAATCCCCTTTTCTATCATCAACAGTACCAAAAGTGGGCCCTCGGGGCCATGCAAATTTAGGAAAACTGTCGGTAGTGGCTCGCATCCAAAAGTGTAGTAAAACATGCAGGGTAAAATCTATTGCATAGATGATATGCTCGCACATAAATATAAAAGTAGCTCAATGGCTCACAACAACTCTTATCAGCCCTGCACAGGCCCAGCAGCTACTCAGCATATATAACCAGCCTAAAAGGATAATCTCTATGTCTGGAACTCGCGGACATTCCTAAATAACCCACCATCTATGTTCCAGAGTCAATACAAGGCCGCACAGGACCATGAGGGTAATATATAATACTACATGAATACTATAAACAACGTATGAATTAAAGGGACGAACAAGGCAGACATTGTCTGGGGTACCAACCTATAATAACCAACCCAAGGGTGTTAATTAATGCAGTTATAGCCTATATACATTGAGTCTAGATAGGGTAAGCCATAACCTACCTGTCATCCGATGACTAGCTACGGGAACGGCGTCGTCCAGGCTCGAATTGCTCCAGGAACCTACGAATCACAAAAACACTTTCAACTGAAGTCCCAAAGGCGTCTCTATGAAGCCTAACCAACCAAGGTAATGAAACAATTGCTAGAATCGACGAGGATGCAAGAACGAGCTATAGCCAATGGATAAGGTGTTAATGTCACACTCGCGACCAGCCAACTCCAAAGCATAAAATGAGGCCAATAACAATAATAAATGGCAGCTAAATCCAACAACAATTCGATAACCATATCTCAAAGGAGCGATGAGCTCCCGAGGCACTATTTCAAGGCGTACTTCACGTTATTCAATCCAATCACTATCGTATGCGATCCCAAAAAGAATCACACAATTTCCCAATCCCTCCAGCACCTTACCACAACTAGTACACCACACCAATAACCAAACATAATAAGATAAAGGGGCTTTCCAAAGCCACAATATCCAAAACACCACTTTGTGGCTCAGAAAGTTGTAAAAATGATACTAGAACATGTAATTACGAAGGAGGATCGTAGGGGAGAGACTTCCTGGACAAAAATATTCAATATCCCATGCTAAACAACCTGCTTCCTCACAGGAATAACAACCAAATCCAAATTCAACAAGAAACTACTACAAGATATCGGCAACAACTTTTCATAACTAGAAGCTTAAAATCTTGATTCAACAAATAGATAAGTGTACGGGATCCATACCTCGCCAATATATCTACTGCCAAATACCCATAAAACACCTGCTAGCTCGCTGACACAACACCCATGGAGATACACTTTGAAATTATATTAGACTCGATAAAGCCGAGCATCAGACTTGATTTACTACTATTTTAGACCCGTATACGCCTGGTCACCCTTGAAGGTGGTTTATGAGACTTATTTCATTGATTTAGACCCGAATAGAGTTCAAGCATGCATTTTGAGCATTTGACTACTAGTTTGGATCCAGTGGCACTCTGGACTGATATTTGAGGTTAGAGTGTAGTATGTGGTCTACGAGTAGACCTACATGAACCCTGTCATTCTGGACCAAGTGTTACGAGCAAAAGGGTGACCAGGGATAGGGGTGTACGGCAGAGTAGATGTACTCGGGAGAATTCCTTCCATGGATCCCGCCTTTATTAGACCTTTGGGGCACCAGAGGGGGTAACATACTGACACTGTGGTTTCACTTAGTTTGGCATATCATATCCTATCATTCATTGTGTGAGGTTCCACCCTTGTTTATTGTTTGTTGAGTGTACTCTCTGATTGTATGGGTGGACGGAGGGTTTATTTTCACTTAATTGTGTTCGTCGGTTGTATGGGCGGTCGGGGGACTGTAGGTAGACGCTTGCTATTTTATCGCTATACTACACCCTGTCATGGTTACATATGTGAGATTGGATACTGGGAGATTGTTAGTTCATGGCTTAAGTTTGGTATGATTAAGTTGGTTATTTATTTCTATTTTTCCGAGCATGCCTCTCTTAATTCTCCTCCTCCCTTCCCTTGTACTTGATGTTATCGGTATACCATCCAATTCTAAACTTACTATATACTTTTATTGCAAAGATCCCAGGTGTGCCATTTCTTACTTTCACATGTACCTGTTGTGTATATATTCTACTTGTTAGCCTTGTATGTTGTATTCCCTCTGGGCTAGTTTCTGTGTACTTATTCGTTTCCTTCCGTGACTATCTATTTCTATTCTGTTCATTACTGGTCTTTTATCTTATATGTGCTCAGTCGGTCTATGATACCTACTGGGTACCGGTTGCTTTGCAATCGGTGCTCCTACTAGACTCTGCATCTTCTGGTGCAGATCCTAGTGTAGAACATCGCCGCTAGATCGCTGTGAGTCGCACTTGGAGATTTTGGACTATCCAGACTGAGAGTGAGCTCTTGGCGACCGCAGATTAGCTTTTAATTTATCTTTTGCTTTATGTACTCTATTACTACTCGAAGACATTGGTGTATATATTATTTTGGATCCTTTCGTACTCCTTATATGTAGAACTGGCTCTATACTATGATACCAGGTTTTGGGTTTGGTTTAGCTTCTGCATATGTATGTATATATTCCTGTTGTCTATTTTCTTCATCTTGTTCTCTTGCTTCCTCTTATTAAACTGTTCTTCCAATTAAATTGTTGGATAGTAGCCCATTACTGACCGTTCTGGGCTACGGGGATTGGTTCGCCTTCTGGGGGAGTTGTAGGTGCAATCATGACCGAGAAATCGGGTCGTGACATACTTAGACATATATTACTTACACATTTTTTATATATATTTCGTAGTAATATCTATTCTTCAATATTAACATATTTACATACTTTTCATATTAACAATATTCATTCTTTTACACTCTTTTATATACTTTCTTATATACAAATTTTCATACATACTAAATTTTCTCATACATATAAAAATACATTTTTACACTCTTATGCACATATTTTAAAATTATTCTTTGCACACGTATATATATTTTTTCTATCGTTTATATTTATACTTTTTAAAAAATAATATTTTACCTCCTCTCTCTTTAAAAATTATGTTTAGTCGGGTACCACATTTATGGATTCCAAAAAATGCCTAACACCTTCCCTTCGAAATAATTTGAATCCTTACCTAGAATTTCAATTGATTTTTGCAGATTAAAACGCGAGTCATACATATAAATAATCAAAATAGATTTTCTTATTTTCCTTAAAAATTAGGTGCCAACTCTGTACATAATTAAATTCTTTTAGAGTTCATAAGTTGTGTTTTATCTAACCTTGGTAAAAATAGGGCATGACATGGCCGCTCTTGAATTATGAGATGGGAAAGAGGAGATGGAGACGCATCCAGATTTCCCAAGGTTTGCACGGAATGGTTAGGCAAGCTTCTGTTAATGGTGAAAGAGTTTGAAAACTTTTCTTGAAGAGGAGAAATGGATGAGCGACGTTTTGGAAGAGAGAAGATGATACCTTATTTGATTCTAGGTCTTAATCTTGTGAATAAGATGGGGTTGGGCTACTTTTAGACCGTTTTTGACATAAAATATGGCTGAAAATATATTGTTTGATTTGGGATCATTTTGGCTGAATTTGGAAAAGTTGGTGGCATTTTCCCTTCTCCAAACAATTTCTTTGGGCTTCCTCATCTTAATAATTTAATCATGATATAATTACATATATAGCCGAATAAGAAAGATGAATATTATAAACTAAAAAATAGATGTATAAAATGATAGTGAAATAATAATAATAAAATTAATGATAATAGTTGTAATTAGCGCAATATCGATAACAATATTAATAATATTAATATGATCATTATTATGACTATTATAATAATACTAAAATTAATATTTATCAATAATAAGAGTTAAATAATAATAATAATAATAATACCAATACAGTAATAGTAGTAGAATAATAGTAAGAATAATAATAATAATAGTTAAAAATAGATTATTAATGACTAGGAAGCGTAAAGAAATAAATTAGAGTAAAGGTGAGACAAAATTGGGTGTCAACAATGGCTGCACAACAAGTGCCATACAAAGAGGAGCAATAACTACACCAATAAAATAAATCAAGAGAAATAATAAAAAATAAAGCTTCTGTTTGGGACTCGAAATCGGATGCTTCTGACCTCCAAATTCGATCTCCAATGTTCAAATCAAACACCAAGGTGTTAGAAACACTCAGTCAAAATTTTAGCCTAATCCAACGGTGAACGAACCGACAACTATGATTTGAAGGTGGTGGTCAGAGAGTAAAACTGCAGCAAAAGGAACTCTTTTCTTCTCTCTTTTCTCTCAGTGAAAGCTCTCTCAAAATCTCTCTTATGTGCTAATGTCTTTCAAAGACAAATAACAATGAACATTCAATAATTCTCTCAAGTTGTCCTATTATAGATAATGAGTGGTGCTTTCTTCAAAGCCAAAACCAACACCAAATAAAAATAAAAATCCGAGTCTTATTCCAAATAGGATTGAAAATCAAAATAGAATAGGTCTAGGCCCTGAGCTTTGACTGAAACATGGGCCATAGCCCAACAGAAACTTCATTGCTTTTATCAAAAAACAAAAAGGGAAAAATAATCCATATATACTATATTAGATATAATATTACAATTCATACCAATAGATTCTAGTTTTCAATATCTACCAAAAATAAAAAATAAAAAATAAAAACAGAATCAAGCGCAACAAAATCCCTAAAAACGTTGAGGGATATCAATCAACCAAAAAATCTCTCCTATATCTTAAAATCAACTTATCTCCTTTCTCCTATATCTCATATATCTTAATTCCCTTGTTTTACTCCTTTCTATTATCACTTTAGTTGATATCAACTTTTATACTTAATTAGATTTGAAAATTATCAAATTATCACATCATAGATATCAAATTGTATATCGATTTCATACATTGAAAGCTGAGAATATGAAAAATCATTTTGTGTATGCAATGAATATACAATCTGGTGGTATAATGCTTCATACATATCAATTCTATACCAAATGTATATATCGAGGCATTATGAAAATGAACTACATTTTATGTATGTAATTGGTCTACAAACTATTTTCAATGTATGTATACTATAGTCATTAAATTAATCAATGGATATTAGCATAGAATGTCTTAGATAATACCACAAAAAAATTACATTGTGTACTTGAAATTATTCATTTTGATATAATTTATTATAACCTATAATGAATTTTAGGAGAGAGAACAAATTTTTTTACGAATTGCAGAGAAAAAAGATTTAGTTGAATAATGATAATTGTAAATTTAAGCCTACTAAATCAATTAAAAATTAAAATTCGGATAAATAAAGTAAGAGAGAGAAGAAAGATTTTATTTTGTAATTATCTTTCTTAATTACAATGAGTTATTTAGTGGGTCCCAGTTTAAATTTGTTCCTTAATTAAGTAGCATTAAAAAAATAACAATTAAATACAATAAAAAATAACTAATTTTTAGATTCTGGTATGACTTGTAATTAAAAAAGTACTTAGTAATTAGGAAAAAAGTGATGTATTTAATGTAATAAAGAGTCTTAAAATAATATCTAGGATGATTTTCTCAAACAAAAAATAAGTTTAGGTGTGAGGTTAGGAAATTTGATTGTATTCTTGAAGTTATTACTACTGTTATAGTTTCTTTACTCGTCCACTTTCTACTTCTCTCATAATATATTGATTTAAGAGGAGAAAAAATGTAAAACCGGTAAGGATTCCTTATTTGTCAAGGGTTGAATCAGTAAATTTTAAGGCTCAAGTCCTAAGTACTAGCATATCTGTTGAACACATTGGGTTTTTCGGTGCATCGAAGAATTGAGATCCTTAAATTGAACACCGAACTTTAGAAAAAAATAAAATCGCACCCGAATCAAGAACAAAAAAACTGAATAACCAAACTAGTTCGATCCAATCAATTTTTTTGATATTTATGTTCACCCGCAGTCGAGAGATACTGAGCGAGAGGGAGGCGAGCAACAAAGACTTCAGTACCTTCTTCTTTGTACTAAATTTTACTCAGTTTCTTCCAAGAATTTTTAACTCTGTCAAGTCTTAAATTCTACTCTATCTCTTCAAAGAATTTTGGGAAGTGACTTTAGTACTTTTTTCATAATTTTTGTTAGTAAGTAATATTTACCTAGTACTATATAAATATTTTCAAGGAAGAGAACCTTAAAAGATAAAATTAAGGGGAATAAGGCATTTCAGGTTGTCAACACAAATTTGATATGAGAATGGACAAGGGAAATTTTTATTGAAAACTCGTAAAAGAGCTTGGACAAGGTCCCATTCTTTCTCTGGGTTACTTGCGGAATGGACACAACATTGATGAAATCTATGGAATTTGGTTAAGTGTTGGGGGTTCGTTGTACGATCTAAAGAGATGCAACATCTTAATAAAAAGTGATACGGCAACAATTTTTTTGAAATGCTGAAAATCAACTTTTAAACTTGTCAAATTCAATTCTCTTGTTAATTTGATTCTTCTCTCTTAAACTTTTTCATGATTCGAGGGCCTTCAGTAGCACTATAAAAAATAGTCTCATAACCGACCTAGTAAAACCGAGGGACTAGGACAGTCAAATAAAATAAGGGACACCAACATTGTCCCTCGATTTCTTTATTTTTTATTTAGTTTATAATTATTTTTACACTACACTGGCTCTGTCCTTCAATTTATCCCTCATTTGTTTTTGCGCTGTTTATTATTACCAAGATAAAATTTGGTAAGCCGATGGACAGGGCCGACCTTTGTAGAAAATCTAAGTATATTTTATAATCCAAAAATTTATTCATATAAAATAATTGGTCTTTCCTTCACTTGTCTTTCCAAATGAAATGAAGAGAATATTCAAATGATCAAAATAGGTTAGGTAAAACTAACGTATTCCTATGAAGTTCTATTAAACAAGGATTAGCCCTTTGAGTTCTTATACATTAACAATTTTAAACTTTAATAAGCCCTTCCAGATACAAATTAAGATTTAAAGGCATTCGATTAACGTTTGCAACTGCTAATCTTCAATAATATGATTGTTAACGAATCACCCATAACCTATTCACTCCTATATTAATACGTTTGCCCTAAGATTAATCCATTTATGTGGATTCATAATTTCAGAATTAAGGTTTTCTTACCCATGCTATAAGAAAGAACAACAACAATAATCAAAGAAGACATACTTACGTATTGATTGAAAATCAAATATTGTTCTTCAATAGTCACACAAAGTAGTGCTAAAATCATTGTTCAAAAACTCCAAGAAAAGTAACATATAGTCTAAAAAATGCGTGTAAAAATGTCGACTCAAAAAGTGTCTGCAAATGCCTTAAAAAATTCTATTTATAGTCTAGTACAAATCAAGTCCTGATTGGTCTAGGAAAGGAAAACTCTTTATCCCGCACGGAAGAGGAAACGGTTCGTAATGAACCATAATGGACCGTTTTGGTGGCCGTTATAAATTCATTCATCTGGACTCTCACCGCTTTGCTGGAACGGTCACCCAAATTGACCATTTCTATGGATAACAGTATGTAACGAGGACCGTTATAACTTCTGCTTTTGCTTCACCTTCTGTTTTTGACTTAAGATCTTGTGACTTTGCCAACGACTCATATATCCTCAAAACGATTCGTAAAGAGCTCCATTTTCAGCAGTTTGCCTTCTTCTCTTGATTCATGTCAACTTTTCTGAAACATAACCAAAGCACATCAATTTGCACCAAACATTTTGAAAAACTACAATACTTTTTCATTAAAAAGCATCATATGTGCCATGAAATTCCAGCACATCAATACCCCCAACTTAGAGATTTTGTGTGTCCTCAAGCAAACAAAACAAAACAAACACATGACTATTCTTAATACCAAACGATGTTTACTTAGATGAAAACCCAGAATGTCTACAATAGTTATATCAAGTAATTACAAGAATGCTCTCACATCAATTCCCAACCCTATTTTTCAAGCCAAAGTGCATACAAACTTCACTCTAAAATTGAAGGATTCACATATGACATCATATTATCAAGAAACGACTATGTATGTTAAGCAGTAAAATCAACTTATCCTGCAGTCAATCATAAATCACCATGTGCTCTCACTTTAGACCAAAGAAAGTATCATATTTTACAGTTTATGCACACAAGAGGGACTGTAAGACAAAAGAGAAGAGAAAACACTCACACTCACAATGAATTACACATGCAACATCAGATGAGCCATAAGCTTGCCCTTAGTGTGATACTCTACTAATATAGGAGACGTCAATCCTAGGTTCAAATAGGACTTTTACTGGTTGTAATGTAGGCTAAGGGACGGGTAGGATTCATTTGGCACAAATAGTGGCTGTCCTCCTTAAGCACTTTAATACACTACACGTCTCATATTCCGTCCATCTTCGATCACTTATTTTCTTTCCCTTTTTCCTTCACACCCATTTCAAAGCGTGTTCAGAGGCATTGGCAAAGAACAATTTTACTAAACATCACACACACACACACACACACACACACACACACACATATATATATATATATATATATATATATATATTGTATTTCTCAATGGCAACATTGTTTTTCACGCACCTTCAGTCTATTTTTTAGCCTTTCCACATTAAACCCTTCCTTTACTCCTTCTTTCTTTTATAAATGTCTTTATAAGTGCTTCAGAGTCCTTTTGGATCAAATACAATAGCTTAGAACAAAAAAAGGGTTAGGCTTTATACGTGGTTGCCAAAGAATAGGTTGAAGGCTCAACGTGGCTCACTAGGGTCCTGCATTAGGTAGGTCAAACAAGGAATGAAAATGGGTTAATCAAAGAAATGCCTAGATCATTTCCTAGTTTTAACTTCCCTCATTTTGCATTGCACACACACCGGGCAAGTTCTGACATCAGGATACAACATGGATCAAATAATTCCTAACACACATGGCACATAGTTTTAACTGTTAACTACCAAGTTAATACACATGCTAAACTAAACACAATCATTAGCCTCAATAACCATAATGTCATATACAGAGCAAAACAAGTCAAAGTTTCAGTACATTGCGCATACTCAACAAAATTTTAGGGCGGGATCACAATTTGCATAATAACGCAACATGCTTCTATTTACAAGACATCACTGCTTAAGTCATCCTAGTTTTATTTAATTTAAACAAAACAACTACCTATTCTATACATGCCGATTCAACTAGAAATAAAATGCCCTTGGGAAAAGAAGTCGGCAAGAAAAACCCAAGAGCAGACATCCGGGCAGCCCCAACCCCCACTAAAAAGATTTGCAGTGTCCCCAATGCAAAAAGAATAAAGAAAGAGAAGTGGAACTTACCTACGACAACCTAGGAACTGCGATCCAGAGTCTGCATATCAGCTGCATCAGCAGCAGAGCCTGAAGGTGGAGGTGGGACAATGAACTTGCTAATAGGATCAAGCTCTGCAGCAACTGGCGTACTATATGATGTACCTTCCCCTTCGGTCCTATGGAGCTCAGCCACTGACTCTGGCATCCCCATCCTAAGTAGTCGGGCCACCTCTCTTTCAATCTCAAGTTGGTTCAATTCAGAACCATCATCATATCTTGGTTGCTTCTCCACATTCTGTGGAGGTGGGGCAAAAAATGAAAAATGGGCAACCTCAGTATCAACCATCGATGGAGTAACAACCATGGGGTCACCAAAGATGGGAATGGGCCGAGACTATAATTCTAGCACATCCCCCCACGGCTGTGTTATCTCCTCTCACAGGGCAGTAATATTTATAGATAGGGCTGAGCAGAGGCTTTCATTCAAATGAATCTCGAATCTATCTAGTTGAGCATGCAGTTGCTCAATAGAGTTTTGTAGTGGTGTCACTTCTGCATTAATAACACTCACAACAAAGGGCCCTAGATCATTCAATAAACTTCGTACACCTGGCTATCAGCATAGTCAGCCTTATAGGCCACTGACATGTACCCCTACCTAGTGTAAGCATATGGTGCAGCTGGCTATGTAGGAGGAGCAGCAAAGATGCTCTGAGTAGCTATAGAGGATATGGCAGCAATAGAAGATGCAAGTGGTGCAGCCCTAATGAAATGTGGGTGTGCTTCTGCAGTCTGCTCAATTAGTGGGTCAGGTGTCAGCTCTAAAGGTGTATCTCCTGATGTGGATGATGCTTTCCCTATCCTTGCAGCCCCACGGGTTTCATGTTTGGCCTTAGCAATTTTTTGGACGCTGGTGGCCTCAAGAAAATAATCGAATCCAGTGAATAATGATATTCATGCGTCTTGGCATATCCTGGTAATGAGACCCGAGAAAGGCATGGTGGTGCTCAATCATACTGCCCACTTTCATATATCCAAAGCAATAAGACACCCAAAGTTAATTGAGAACCGAGACATCAAACTCTCTACAGGCACAACTCTATCTCTGGTCAAGTAATCATCACCGGTGGTAGGCATCAATCTTCCACCAGAACTTAGTTGTGAAGCTTAAAATGCTTTTATGTATGCTAGGCACTGCTTCTCTCAACCATGTGGGCTCTTTTTATGTGATCACTGATGCTAGCCATTCTTGTTCAAACTTTTGACAGCCAAGCTTGCGAGTATATTTAGGAGTGGCAGTTGGAGATGTGTAGCCAGGGCCAAAGTAGAATCGATTGATGATTCTCTCAGAGATGTCGATATTTTTCCCCTGATGCGCACACTGTTGATAGCTGGCACCAATTTGAGAGGTGTATCCAGAGCTCGAGTGTCCACTAACGTGGCTAGATATGCTGCATAAAACTCCCAAACCAAGGTTGGATAGTAGTAGCCAGGTGGATCACTCATCCAATCTAACTTGTAATGTTTGAACAAGGCATAGAGGGTCAGATATTCGGAAGGAGCCGCCAAACTAATTTGAATTTCATCTATAATACCTCTCTTTTTTCTATGCTCGAGCCGAGCGGTGTAGATCTCTTTCATACTTGCAACTCCCCACCGGATACTATCTCAGTACTGATTATCTTTCTGTCTTTCCTCATTCATGCGTTGTTGCTCCGTTGTGGGGCTGCACCTTCTGAGGCCTTAGCTTGTTGGTCAGTTTCTTCCTCGGCCGGTTGTCCCAACCTATATATTGAGGGTGATGATGGTGAGAAACCCCCCTCTTCAGACTGGGAGTGTTCAGGACTAGGACTAACACACTGTGCTTGACGTTTAGTCTGAGGCTATTCTAGTGGGACAACTTCCTCCTCTGAATCGTCAGGTTCATCCCGCAGTCGGGTCTCAATTTCTTTCCCCCGACTTGCCGGTCCCTTAATGCTGCTTCCTCGCTTTGGTGGGTTTTTATGAACCATACCTGTGGAGTGCTTGTTAGTCCCCAAAAAATACAGAAATCACAAAATTTCAGAAAGCTGAAATGGTTAAAGTTATGGACCGTTCTTGGTGGTAACAAACCATTTCCCTTACCATTTTGAAAAGATAGAATGTTCAGAAAAAATAAAAAAAGGTTATAACAGTTGAAGTTACAGACCGTTTTGGATGGAAACAGTTTGTTTCCTCTATAGTTTTACTTAAATAGAAACAACTAAAAATTAAAAGTTATAACGAATGGGGTTAAGAACCATTTTGGATGAAAATGGTTCATTTTCCCTTCCGTTCTACAAAACAGTGAATACAACAATTACACACGTTATTACGGTTCAAGAAATGATCTGTTATTGAGCATAACGGGTCATTTCATGACTCATAATGATGAACTGTAGCCCCAAATTCCAAAATTTTATCTTTACTATTATGGTTAGAATCTGTAGAGTACTTCTACGGTTCCTAAGTCTCATCGTAGAGATAAAAACTATGAATTTGGTACAAGTTCATGTAGGAAATAACAAATATATACACTACGATTATCGGAAAAACAACGAGTGCACTCCTCATGTAATCACCAACCTAATTTTCACCAAAAGCAATATACAACAACAACAATCAGAAGACCAAGTATTTCATCCCTTGAACTAATCAACACACCTCATGCTACTCAGACTTCACATGGTTAATTTTTCAATTATTCTCATCCCAATTTCAAACACATGAACAACGTTACCATATATTAGCAACCCACTTTCCTAAAATCACCTTCACCCAAACCCTGTCATGGTGGGCTACTACAAATAATCAATCACTCACCATAAGAGCCCTAAATCAAACTTGGAACCACAAAACGGGTGGGATTACCATGGATAATCAAGAATGAGCATAGGGAAGAAAATACCTGATAGTTGAAAAAATTGCTTCACTTGAGAGAGAAGAAAAATAATGAGGGAAGGAGAGAGGCGGATGTGCGTGCAAGGTAGCAAGGGTAATCGGTAAGGAGGGAGAGAATTTATGGGGAGAGAAATAAGGGATCTATTTCCTTTTTTGATTAGGAGAATAAGTGGAAGAATTAGAAACATGTGTTTCAAAACCCTTCTTCTCCCCAAACTTTAGAGCCGATTTAAAAATGACCACTTTTATTTCTTTTTTTTAAATTTCCCGTACAATAATCAAAACGGACCATTTTAAGATAAAATAGATTGTTTATGGTGATCGTTTCCTTAATGACAGAAACTAGTGGACCTTTCAAATTTGCAAGTTATCATGGACTGCAAAATGGCCCATTTTCTTGGAAAATGGTTTGTTTTGATATTCATAGTTACTTATCAGAACCTTCATATTTTAACAACTTTACCACGGCCTGGCCTACGACCCATTACGGATTATAATCATTTATTTGGGGGTTCGTAAACCATATCAAAGTTATTTTCTTCAAGCCCTCTTGGGTATGTCACTCCCTGTTCTCCTCTACATAGTGAACACCCATAAATCTATCCTAAAAAATAAACAAACAAAAGAAAACAACTGTAAGGAGTAAACTTGGGTTGTCTCCCAAGCAGCGCCTGATTTAATGTCGCGGCATGATGTGTTACCCCTTATTACTCCAGCTCTGATCTATCCTTGAGACAAAACTCCTCAATCAACTTATCTCTATCAGAAACACCTAGATAGTGCTTCACCCTCTAACCATTTACTTTGAATTTTTGAGAACCATCTTCGGACACTAGCTCGACCGCTCCATGTGCAAACATGCTCACGACCTTGAAAGGTCCAAACTATTTGGACTTGAGTTTACCCAGGAACAACTTCAACCAAGAATTGAACAAAAACACAAAACATCTAGGTTGGAAATCCCAATTCACGATCTCCCTATCATGTACTAATTTCATTCTCTCCTTGTACAATGCAGCTCTTTCATATGAGTGAAACTGAAACTCCTTCATTTCATTCAGTTGTGACAACCTGAACTTCGCAACTTCACCCCAATCAAGGTTTAGTTTCTTGAGCGCCCATAATGCCTTATGCTCTAGATTAACCAACAGATAGCACACCTTTATAAACACTAATCGGTGTAGGGAAGTACCAATCAGGGTCTTGTAGGCAGTACAATATGCCCACAATGCATCATCCAGTTTCTGGGACCAGTCGGTCCTTCTAGCATTAATAGTTTTAGCAAGGATGCTCTTGATTTCCCTGTTAGACAGCTCAACCTGACCACTCGTTTGGGGATGGTATGTAGTGGATACTTTATGCTTGAGTTCATATTTTTCAAGCAACTGAACAACTGCTCTATTGCAAAAATGAGAGCCACCATCACTAATTATGGAACGAGCTGTACTAAAATGAGTGAATATGCTCTTCTTACAAAAACCTATGACGCTTCTCGCTTCATTATTTGGTAGATCTATTGCCTACGCCCACTTAGAGATGTAGTCCACTGCAACCAAAATGTATTTCATATCTTGTGAACTGATGAATGGCCCCATCAAGTTGATCCCCCACACATAAAAAAGCTCGACCCCCAGTATAAAATTTAGAGGAATCTCATGCCTCCTAGATATGGTACCCTGTCTCTGGTATTGATCAAAGCTTCTCACCATCAGATTAGCATCATTATAAAAGGTTGGCCAATGTCACAACCCAACTACCAGGCCGTGCGGGCACCTACTCTAATCCACCTAGATAGGAGAACCCTTACCACCCGAACCAACAGGTAATGCGGAAAAATAACATAAATCATGAAATAAAATCCTTTTGGATATATGGAACTTCCTTTACAATAATTTTAGAAAATAAATGACTTATAGAACTTGCAGAAAATCATTTACAATATGAGACAGCCCTCCCTAGAACCTAGTCTAAGCCGGTATAAGAGCTACTACAAGATGATACATAACTGAAGAGGACACAATTCCCACCATAGAAAAGAAGTAGGAGATGCTGGAAGATTACCGCCATCCTGAATATGTGAAACATCACCAACCCTGCAACCCGACTATACCCAAAAATGTATAGAATAGTAGAATCAATACAAATACACATACTGGTAGGCATCATTGGTTGACCCGAATTCACTCCTATCATCATATAGATATCAAGATAAAATACATCAGCTAAATGCTTCACCCCTTTTAACAATCGTCTTTATCAATCCCCTCCCCCTCCTTCGGAACCAACCTTCCTAACCTTTTGCTGCCAACTCCACCACCCTATTCTTATCCCTGACATCTAGGACTTCCCAAGTCTTACATACCACTAGACTTCCTAAGTATCACTAACCTTTACTAATATCCGTGTCCATGCCTGGACTACCCTTCCCTTACCCAAGTCAACTACCTTGACTAGACATTATGACTTAACCCAACTAACTGCCCAACAAAACCTTTTATACCCGTAGTCTTACTTACTAGTGCCTGAACTCTTTACGGATCTCTAGGACAACCTTCCAACCTGTTTATAACAACCAGCAACCACAACCCCAGACTCTCAGTCTTCCTCCCAATTTATCAACCATACCAAATCCACCTAGCCACCATTGACACATTTCATGACAACTATAGAGTTACATCTAAATCCCTTTTAATCACATAACTCGGACCCTCCAAGGATCACTTAACCACACCTAAGTGTTTGACAGGCTACCACGGTCTACACCAAGACCGACCCTTAGCTTATTAACCACAAGTAATCCTTGACCATCATTGACACGCTAAATGACAACAATATATGTATAATTAACCTCCCTTTTTACATAGTTCGGACCCACCCCGGGATCTCCCTAACAACATCTAAGTGTTAGCATGAAAAACCCAATCTACACCAAGACCAAATATAAATCAGTATAATATCCCGGCCTCTCATAGACCATATGAAATTTTCACAGTTCAAGAATACAGCCCGGTCTACTCATAGAACCTTCACAAGAATACAACAATACAATAAAATAAACTTGTACCAAGGGTGGTACTCAAGCCAACCATTATGAGATTCCCGTACCAGGCATGGTACCCGAGCCAACCATTAGTATACATGTACCAGGCGTGGTACCCGAGCCAGCCATTAGTTTACCTATACCAGGCGTGGTACCCGAGCAGCCCGAATGTCACACAGAAATCCATAGTCACAAATAATGAACAATCAACACTTGTAAACCAACAAGATATAACACCTAGTTTATTTTACAAGACCGATAACAGGACCCTTACACATTCGTAAATCATTCCCTAAGCATGCATCTCATACGATACCTAGACAAAAATGCACAACTATACCATGCATACAGGAATCAATAACCATCACCTACCCTATTCCGGGTACCCAATTAACCATTAAATCCCATTTGAAGACTAACCCCGAACCACCCCTTTAAACATGCCATTAGATACCTTATTCCTTACCCTCCTCCTAGGACCGATATACAACATGGGAAAACCTCCCCTAGCCTTGGAAACACAACTATTACGATATTCTAATTATACCAATTCATTTCCCGGAACTTTCGTTCCTTGCACATTAGTTAATTACTAACCCCTTTCGGTTCCCCGAACCTTCCTGACGTTTTGGTCCCTGTATTTCATTAGCAAAACCATACCAAAATAAGTATACACCTAGAATATCACAATGCATTATCACAAATCTGTTATTTCAAGTTCAACCAAACAACCCAACAATCTTCCTCCAAACTCCGTGACCGAAGGCCTAAACATGGATTCTCCCTTTCATTCTACAAAATAAATAGGAAATGAAAGGGGTGAAATCTACTCTGTAAAGAAAACCTATCCTACCTGGACGCTGAGCAGCTGTTCCATGCCCTTTCTGGCTCCGTGAAGGCATTCCCTGGCGATTGTGCAGGCCGAAATGCATAGTTTCACATCCTTTTATCTGGAATCCCTCCTTCTCATGGCTCCCGAGCCTTGGAGAAGCCTATGAAGGTTTTTGGAGAAACCCTCGTATGGTTTCCAATTGAGGAGGATAATTCTTTTATTAAAAACCCGTCTTGAGGCTACTACATCCTGTCCTTCCGCTATAGCAGTTGACCTTCTAATATGGCGGTACCACTATAGCAAAATAAATACCACTATAGCGGAGTGACATCAGCCCGAACAATTTCCAAAAATCTAAAATTTTCTGTCATGTCACCCCACTTAATACAACCATAATTTTAATTAATTCCCGAAATTTTTAACTTCGTAATTCCTAAAATAACGATAGATCTGGTCTTTACATCCAATAATTGCCATACTCCAACACCTTAGCTGCAGTTCTGTTCCCAACATAATGACCCCTGACTGGAGAGTCATGGCATGCCTTCAAGATAGGGAGGAACTCATCTTCAGCAACACATCGCCTGATAATGTTATCCGCACATATCCAAAATAGATAAGGTTCCTCCCAATAGTAGTTTCAAACATATCGCAAGAATCGCTTCTCCAGGTAGTTTTGACATCATCTGGTAAAAAACATTCAACTAGAAAATTGGCAAATTCAGCGTACCAAGGAACTGTGTCATGAGACACAACCAATGACCTAGGCATCATCAAGATCTAGATCATCAACCGACTGTACATTCTCCTCCAAACGTGACAAGTGGTCAGCCATTTGATTTTCTATACCCTTTCTATCCTTAAATTTAAAATCAAACCCTTATAGCAGTAGTACCTATATGATCAACCTGGGTTTGGCATCCTTCTTCGACATCAAGTAACGAATGACAATATGGTCAGTGTAAGCTACTACTTTGGACCCCAAGAGATATGCTCTAAACTTTTTGAAAGCATACACAATAGCCAACATCTCTTGCTCGGTCACTGTGTAATTCTTCTGTGCCTCATTCAGTGATTTACTCGCATAAAATACCAAATGCATGAATTTGTTATAGCGCTAGCCAAGGATGGATCCAATTGTATACCCACTTGCATGACACATGTGCTCGAAGGGCAGAGACTAGTCCAGAGCTATAATAATCGATGCCTCAGTCAACCTTCGCTTTAATTCCACAAAGGCCTTCAAACAATCATTATCAAAACTGAACTTAGCTTCTTTTTCAAGAAGCTTGCACATGGGCATGGAGATTTTATGGAATTATTTGATGAACCTCCTATAAAACCCCACATGCCCCAAGAAACTTCTAACGCCCTTCACAGAACACAGAAGTAGGAGGCGACAACTTTGCAATAATCTCAATATTTTCTTGGTCTACTTCAATCCCCTTTTCGGAGACTTTGTACCCTAGCACAATGCCCTCTTGTATCATGAAATGGCACTTCTCCCAATTAAGCACTAGATTTGTTTCCTCAGATCTGGCTAAGACCTGCTCCAAGTGATCTAATCAGTCCTTAAATGAATCACCGATTACTAAGAAATTGTCCATAAATACTTCCAAATAATCCTCCACCATTTATGAGAATATTACCATCATGCAACACTGGAAAGTCACAGGAGCATTACAAAGACCAAATGGCATTCAACTGAATGCAAATGTCCCATATGGACATTTGAATGTAGTCTTCTCCTGATCCTCCAGTTCAATGTTAATCTAGTTGTACCCAGAGTAACCATCAATAAAGAAATAATAGGATCGGCGAGCCAACTTGTCAAGCATTTGATTAATGAAGGGCATAAGAAAATTGTCCTTACAGGGGATGCATTGAGTTTCTAGTAGTCCATGCAAACATGCCATCCAGTGACTATTCTAGTGGGTATTAACCTGTTCTTTGAATTCTCAACCACTATCATGACTCCTTTTATAGGCACACACTACACTGGGCTCACTCACAGACTATCAACAATGGGGTAAATGACCCCCCACATCCAGCCACTTAATTATCTCCTTCTTGTCCACTTCCTTCTTAGCTTGATTCAATCTCCCTTGGTGTTCAACACTCAGATTACTATTATCCTCCAACTTTATATTATACTCACAAATGCCTTCTGAGATTCCACTGATATCAACTATCATCCACCCAATGGATTTTCAGTACTTTTGTAGTACTGCTAGTAATATTTTCACATGCACATCAGAAAGCAACGTGAAAACAATAACAGGTAAAGTTTCATTAGATCCCAAAAACTCATGCCTGAGGTGAGCGAGCAACTACTTTAGCTCAAGCTTAGGAGCATCAATGATAGACAATTTTGCTGGTGGTGTGACCCTATTTTCCAGGTCCAAGAAGAGCTTCTTTGGCATGTAGCTATAAAAACCAAGCCCTGTCAGGGCATTCACTGTCTCCACATATCCCTCCAGGTCTTCTCCTTCGAAGTTGACTAAGATTGCGGCCAACACTTCACCAAAACTGTCCTCCTCTACTTTCAAATCAATTGCTTTCTCCACCGTATCCTCAACAACATTTATCACAAAGATGCTCTGATATTTTCTTGGTAGAGTCATTCCTTTACTAGACTGGAAAGTCACTGTGATGACCCTTTCGATCATCTTTGCATTTACGTGTCCATTGTACTGTTAGAGCTTTCTTATATTGCCCCCAAGTCATTTATGGCTTGTTGGTACTGGTAGTTTGGTGCCCTGGTCGTTCGTTTGGTCGTTTTGGTTACTTGCCTATTTTAGAGCTTTAAACATAAAACATCATTGACTTTGGTCAACATTCTTAGCTAACATTATTGGAATCAAATTCTGACAGTTCCGTTAGCTGTAGAGTAATGAGTTTGGTCTAGTTGGACCTTTGGTGGAGGCCGGAGAACTTTCGGTGTGGGTTTTGTGTCATTTTCTCTATTTTCAGGCCATTTGGAGTTGAAAGTGTAACTTTGGGTGACTTTCGATGATCGGAGTGTTGGATTTGAAATTCGACGATTCCATCAGCTCCGAAATGTTGAGTTTAGGTTAGGAAGGTGGTTGGTTTGGGTTCCGAGTGAGCCAGACTCATTGCGAGCCTTTGGGTTCTTATTCGTTGGTGTTGACTTGGGTCAACATTTCTCCAAAACGACCTCGTATGGAAGTTCCATCGTTTCATTTGAGTCTGGAATGCCATTTCCACTCTGTAAGCATTATTGGTTTACGAATATCAGTGTCTGATTGTGCCCGGAACACGCCGTGAGAAATTTTAGTGCAGCTAGTTTTATTGCAGGTCGCAAACCTTCAGCGCCAACAGCGTCCAGGCAGCGCGATCGTGCTAGCCTGTGGCCAGGCCTTCAGTGCAATCACGCTAGGGCCAGCGTGATCGCGCCTCAACGCCTGCAGCCGGCCAGCGCGATAGCGCCTTTAAGGCGCGATGGCGCCTTGGCGCCTGGCCCCACTTGAGCGCGATGGCACTAGTTTAGCGCCAATGGCGCTGACTAGCGACCAGCAGTTATTTAAGGCTTCTTCTTCATTTTTACAACCTTATTTCTCTCAAATTTCTCACTCTAAACAGCCTAATACTCTCCTAATTACTCTTGTATCAATCCTAAACCTTGGGGAATCGTTTGTTCGTTGATTTTCCGTAGTTCTTTGTCTTTTGGTAAGGCTTCTTCCTCCTTGAATTCTTTTATTCTTTCTCTAATTTCCTCCATTGTTTCTCACACCGAAGCTTGGAAATTTTGGTATTGGATGCCTCGTAGTTGGTGCATGCTCGTGGGTGTGAAGGATTATTCGTTTGTGCTTCAATTCCATCTTTTTGGTAAGTAATCCCTGCCTAAATTCTGAGTTCCATTCTTGATATTCCATCTTAAAACCCCAACTTGAGCGGGCTGTTTTGATGCCCTCCTCTTGGCCAATTGTGCTCAATTTTAGAGCATGCCTTCTTGGCATCATTGGGATCATCGTGCTTCTTTTCATTTTTGGTTTCAGGTTGTGGGTCCCGCAGGCCCGCTTTTGACCCGAATTTTTACTCGGCTATGATTGTAGCAATATGGGTATCATTAGACTCGTTCTAATTTATTATTTATGTTTATGATAGTTTGATTATCATTTGGGATCTCTCGGAGCGATTCAGGCTTGGACGTTATTGTTCTAGTAGCTTGTCGTTGGATGACAGGTAGGTTATGGTCTAACTCCTAGACTTAGCATATATCAGATAAAATTGTACTAGCTGGCATCCTTGGGTTAGGTTACTAGGTTGGTACCACAGACCTTGACCGCTTTTCCATGATTCACCCATTTATTTCCTCTGTTGTGTGTAGTACTCTTGGTATTGGATATTATCACCCTTGTGGTCCTGTGAGGCCTTGTAGACTCTGGAACATAGAGATCATTGGAAATGTCCGCAAGTCCCGGACATAGAAATCTCCTTCTAGGCTGGTTATGTGTGCTGAGTAGCTTTGGAGTCTACGCATGGCCGATAGGTTGTTGTGAGTTGTTGGGCGGCTATTTTTGTTTGATCATATCATTTCCATGCATATAGCGAGGTTTTCCCCATATTTTACTATGGTTTTGGCTTCGAGCCTACTGGATATGGTTTTCTAAACCTTGTATTGCCCCGGGGGCCCATTTTCGATGAAATTGGGTTGGAAATTATTTGGATTTGATATGCGTAACTTCTTGGGGTAAAAGAAGGTTTAAAATATATTTTCTATTATGATTTTCCTACTATTGCTAGACTCGACCGGGTCGAAGTGCTAGTTGAGTTTTTTTACTGATTTGAGATGACTTTAACCTCGGTCGAACCGAGCATCTGAGTTGACTTCCTACTATTTTAGACTCGGCTATGCCTCGGGCACCCTTGGAGGGGGTTTTTAGATGTCATCTACTACTTTAGTCCTAAACAGGGTATGGGCATGCATATTCGAGATTTAGCCACTGGCTTGAACCCGGACTTGATTCCGGAGGACACATTTTTGAAACTGAGTATTGGTATGGGGTCCGGGACCTCCATGGACCTTGCCGATCTGGGCCTGAGGCTTTAGGGTGCGTGTGCTGGGGGGAGGGTATATGGCGGAGTAGAGGTATACGGGTAGCGTCCTTCCATGGAACCTACCTGCTAAACCCGATCGGCACTGGATGAGGTACAAACAAAGTTTTTATTCCACCCTGAGGTTATCATGCATCATATCATTCATTGTTTGAGATTCCACCCTTGTTTGCTGTTTGTTGAGTGTACGCTTCGGTTGTATAGGCGGCCAGAGGGTTTGTTTTCACTTGTTTGCATTCTCTGGTTGTATGGGTGGCCGGGGGACTGTAGGTAGACTCTTGTTACTTTATTTCACTTATAAGTATGAGATTGGTTACTTCAAGGTTGTTAGTTCTGGATTGAGATTATCATGATCATCTTGGTTATTGATTTCTATTTTCCGAGTATGTCTACCTTTATTCCTCTCTCCCATTCCTTATATTTGAAGTATCCAGTATACCGTCCATTTCTGAAACTCATTACATATATACTGTTATTGCAAGGATCCCAGGTGCACTATTTATTACTTTCACCTGTGCCTATTGTGTATATATTCTATTTGCTAGCCTTGTATTTTGTTCTAGTTGTCTTCCCTCTGGGCTAGTTCTAGTGTACTTTTCATTGATTTCTGTGACTGCTTGCTTTTGTTCTGTTTGCTACTGCACTTTTATCTTATATGTGCCTAGTCGTCTTATGATACCTACTGGGTACCTTATGCTTCACATTTGGTGCTCACCCTACACACTACATCTTTTGGTGCAGATCCTAGTGTGAGCCATCACTGCTAGCTCGTGGAAGACTCTTTCTTTGAGTTTTGTGACATCCAGACTGAGGGTGAGCTCTTGCCGACCGGAGCTTGACTCTAGTTTATCTTATTGTATATTTTGTACTCATATAGCTTTAGATACATGATGTTTATATATTACTTTTGGATTCTTTATACTCATTATGTAGATCGGGCTCTTATACGCTATGATACCAGGTTTTGGGTTGGTTTAGTTTCCGCTTTGTATTTTTATTACTCCTGTTATCCAGTTTATTCTTCTTGTTCCCTTGCTTTCGCTTATTTATTTCTTCTTCCGCTTATATTGGTAGAAGGTAGCCCATTACTAACCGTTCTGGGCTACGAGGATTGGTTTGCCTACTGGGGGTTTTAGGTGCCATCATGACTGAGAAATTGGGTTGTGACAGCTTGGTATCAGAGGTCTAGGTTCACTGGTGTCATCGGTATAGGAGCCAATATCTAGTAAAGTCCTGCAGATCGGGGTGGAGACGTTTGTACTCAATCTTCGGGAGGCTATAGTGACATCTTAGGAAAATGGACTTTTCTTATTTCTCTCTCGTGCATAGTATCCTTGAAAGTTTCTGGAAATCTCATTTATTCTGGTTCACTCTTTCGCAGATGGTTCGTATGAGATCTTCAGCTTTTGGAGGAGGAGAGCCTCTGACCCTTGCACCTCTGACTCCAGCTAGGGGCTGGGGTGGTCGTAGGGGTAGAGGTAGGGGTCATTGATTCCCCAGAGCAGTGACACCTGCTAGAGCTGCTAGAATTGAGGTAGAGCCAGAGTATTATTATGAGCCAGAGTTTGCTCCAGAGCAGCAACACATGGACCTGGGGACAACACAGGTAACACCAGCTCCTGTACCAGTTCTAGCACCAGTTTTTGTGCCAGCTTATGCCCCAACTCAGTCTTCGAATATTCGGGGTTTACTTGTTCAACTTTTAGGTATGATTGGGGAGCGTCCTTTCGAGACAGCCCAGACATCCACTCAGGAGGCAGCCTTAGGTGTTTCAAATTCAGGAGCACAGCCTGCTACTGCGGCTCCGTGCTGAGGTCATTCCAGTCCCATCGGTTTCCCAGTCTCTTGCTCCTCGCCCTACTATGACAGAGACAGAGCATAAGGCCTTGGGTAGGTTTTCTGAGATTGGCACCGTCGAGATTCGTGATTTCATTACCACATGTGAGGAGATGTTGCATCATTTGGGGTTATTAGAGACTCATAGGGTTGACTATACTTCATATCATCTGGAGAGTCCAGCGAAGTTATGGTGCAGGGCACAAGTTGCTTGCAGGCCTTCGACATCACCTCCCTTGACCTAGTCCAAGTTTTATGAGGCCTTTTTGGCCAAGTTCTTGCCACAGAGCTACTGAGAGTCTTGGAGGGAGGAGTTCACTAGACTTTCTCAGGATTCTATGACTGTCTCAGAGTATAAGACCCGGTTCCATTAGCGTGCTCCATTTGGAGCCATGATTATGCCCACTGAGGTGGACAAGGTTCGTAGATTTATTTGAGGGCAACGAAGAGAATTTAGAGAGCCTGCTGAGATATTAGTTGCTAGTGGATGGTCTTTCCAGGCTATTGCAGATTATGCCCGTATAGTTGAGGATTCGCGTCGTCATGACAGCGGGGCCAGAGATAAGAGGCCTCGACATTGGGGTGGCTACAGTGGTTCCAGGCAGAGTGGTAGAGGTTTAGGCTAGTAGGGCCGAGGTTATCAGCCACAACAGCACCAGGGTCAGTCCAGTCGACCGGTTTAGGCTTTACTTCAGGCTTTTTGTTCTCTGTTTAAGCAGGGTCAGGGCAGTCAGCGAGGTCACAGTGGTCAGCCATCGATAGGTACAAATTCTGGGGCATTAAGGTGTGGTGGCCATATGGGTTCCGCTGGTTCATCCCGACCGAGTAGGTCATCAGGGGCTTATTTCACTTGTGGTGTGGTTGGTCACTTTGCTAGAGATTGCCCCAGCAGGGTACAATTCAGCCGGCTGAGCCTTTATGAGTAGCTTAGCCTCCGGCTAGAGGGGGTGGTGGTTAGGCTAGGGGTGGTGCCCCACATGGCAGAGCAGGTGGTAGGGATGGCAGTTGGGCAGGTGGAGGTCGTTGACAGTTCTATGCGGTCCCTGGAAGGCTGGAGGCAGAGGCGAAGGCCTCGGATGCTGTGATTACAAGTGCGATTTTTATATGTCGTCAGCCAGTTTATGCTTTTTTTGATCCTGGATCCACTTGTTTATATATATTTGCCTACTTTCTGCCTTGGTTGGGGTTGGCTAGTGAGCCATTATCTGTTGCATTTTCTGTTTTGACCCCAGTAAGAGATTCTTTAGTAGTGGATCAGATTGTGAGATCATGTGCGATATCTGTTGGTGATTTGGAGACTTGGGATGATTTGATGATACTTGATATGTTAGACTTTGATGTGATACTGGGCATGGACAGGTTATCCCCTCACCGTGCGGTTTTGGATTGTAATGTTAAGACCGTTACCATAGCCATCCCCGGTGTATCCCCAGTTGTGTGGCAGAGTTATGTTAGCCATGCACCGTCCGAGATCATCTCTTGTCTTCGAGATAGAAAGTTGATTTCTCGTGAGTGTTTAGCATATCTAGCATATGTCTGAGATATTAGTGTTGACCCTACGTCTCCTGAGTCTGTTCCTGTGGTTAGAAACTTCCTAGATGTGTTTTCTACCGACCTGCCAGACCTTCCACCTGAGAGAGATGTTGATTTTTCCATTGAGTTAGAGCCGAGCACCAGGCCCATTTCTATCCCTCCCTACCGTATATCTCCTGCTGAGTTGAGGGAGCATAAGGAGCAACTCCAGTAGTTGCTAGCTAAGGGGTTTATTAGACCAAGTGTGTCTCTTTGGGGTGCTCCTGTTCTCTTTGTGAAGAAGAAGGATGGGTCGATGCGGATTTGTATTGACTATCGGCAGTTGAATAAGGTGACAGTGAAGAATAGGTATCTGATGCCTAGGATTGATGACTTATTTGATTAGCTTCAGGGTTCCGCCGTGTTTTTAAAGATTGATTTGAGGTCCGGCTACCATCAGTTGAGGATTAGGGAGGAGGACATCCCTAAGACAGCATTCAGTACACGTTATGGCCATTATGAGTTTCTGGTGATGTCTTTTGGGTTGACCAATCCCCCGCAGCCTTTATGGATTTGATGCATAAGGTGCTTAGCACGTACTTGGATATGTTCGTGATAGTCCTTATTGATGACATTCTGATATACTCAAGGAGTAGGGATGAGCATGAGCAACACTTGAGGACTGTACTTCAGACTTTGAGAGATCATCAAATTTATGCCAAGTTCTCAAAGTCTGAGTTTTGGATTGAGTCAGTGTCATTCCTAGGGCACGTGGTGTATAAGGATGGAATTAGAGTGGATCCGGGTAAGATTTATGTGGTTCGTGATTGGCCTACACCTACCACTCCTACTGAGGTCCATAGCTTTGTTGGGTTAGCCAGGTACTACAGATGGTTCGTTGAGGGATTTTCTTCCATAGCAGCACCTTTGACTATGCTAACTAGGAAGGATGTTCCATTCTAGTAGTCAGATCAGTGTAAGGATAGATTTCAGAGTCTTAAGGCCTTATTGACTTCAGCTCCAGTTTTGACTTTACTGGTCAAGGGTCAGAGTTTCTCTGTGTATTATGATGCTTCAGGGGTCAGTTTTGGTTGTGTGCTAATGCAGCAGGGTCGAGTGATAGCATATGCGTTGAGGCAGCTGAAGGTTCACGAGTGTAACTACCCCACTCACGACTTGGAGTTGGCAGTGGTAGTTTTCGCGCTGAAGATATGGAGGCACTATCAATATGGAGTTCACTGTGAGATATTCACCAATAACTGTAGTCTTTAGTACATTATGAGTCAACAGGAGCTGAACTCGAGGCAGAGGAGATGGATTGAGCTACTGAAGGACTACGATTTCGCTATTCTATACCATCCGGGCAAGGCAAACGTGGTAACGGATGCCTTGAGTCGGAAGGTGGTGAGTATGGGCAGCCTAGCTTCCCTTTCAGCTTCTAGGCGATCGTTGTCCTTGTACATCCAGTCCTTGGATAACCGTTTGGTTAGGCTTGACTTATCAGATCCCAGTAGAGTTCTTGCCAGTGTTGAGGTTCGTTCCACTCTAGTTGATCAGATTCAGAGCCGACAGTTTGAGGATCAGGGTTTGTGTGAACTTCGTGATCAGGTAGTTTAGGGTGAGGCCAGCTGGGCTACTTTAAGTTCTGATGGTATTCTTAGATTTTATGGTCGACTTTGTGTTCCGAGGGTTGGTGACTTGATTTAGTTGATACTTCGCGAGGCCCATTGTTTCAGATATTCCATTCATCCGGGTGCCGCGAAGATGTATAGAGATTTGAAGAAGCTTTACTCGTGGAGTGGTATGAAGCGGGATATGGCAGAGTTTGTATCTCGGTGCTTAAACTGTACGCAGGTTAAGTTTGAGCACATGAGACCGGGTGGTGTGATGCAGCGACTTCCCATTCCTGAGTTGAAATGGGAAGGTATTACTATGGACTTTGTTGTTGGTTTACCTCGTACTTCACGTGGGTTTGATTCTATTTGTGTGGTCGTTGATAGGCTGACTAAGTCAACACACTTCTTGCCAGTTCAGACTTCTTACGGGGTAGAGAGGCTATCTCAGATCTACATTCATGAGATTGTTTGGTTTCATGAGGTCCCATCTTCTATCATTTCAGACCGTGAAACTCAGTTCACATCTCAGTTCTGGAGAGCTATACAGATATATTTGGGTACAGAGGTTCAACTTAGTACTGCTTTCCACCCTCAGATAGATGGACAGTCCGAGAGGACTATTTAGGTCCTGGAGGACATGTTTCAGGCTTGTGTTCTTGACTTTGGAGGTTCATGGGATCAGTTTGTGCCATTGGCCGAGTTTGCATATAATAATATCTTTCATTCGAGTATTGGCATGGCACCTTTTGAGGACTTGTATGGTAGGCATTGTAGATCACTGATTGATTGGTTTTACGGGTTATAGTCCAGACCGCAGAGTACAAATTTGCTTAAAGATTCCTTGGACCGAGTTCGTTTGATTCAGGACAGGCTTAGAGCAGCCTAGAGTAGGCAGAAAGGCTACGCTGATCATAGACTTCGTGCCTTAAAGTTTAGTGTTGGTGATTTGGTTTTCCTTCGAGTATCTCCCATGAAGGGCGTGATGAGGCTTGGTCGGCGAGGAAAGCTTAGCCTCAGTTTTATTGGGCCGTTTGAGGTTCTACGGAGGGTTGGTAGTGTTGCCTACATGCTAACTTTGCCTCTAATGTTTGCAGCTGTTCACCTAGTTTTTCATGTCTCGATGTTGCACCGGTATATTCTAGATGAGTCTCACATATTGCATTGGGATTCAGTTCAGTTGGATGAGAGCTTGTCATTTGTTGAGGAGCCGATAGCTATTCTGGCCAAAGATATCAGGAGATTGAGATCTAGGGAGATTCTGGTTGTGAAAGTTCAGTGGAGGCACCGTCTGGTCAAGGAGGCTACTTAGGAGACCGAGAGTGAGTTGAGTACTCAGTATCCGCAGGTGTTCGAGCCTTCAGGTACTCCTTTCTTCTTGACTTTCGAGGACGAAAGTCTTTTTATTAGTGGATATTGTGATGACCCTTCTGGTTATCTCCACGTTTACGTGTCCATTGTTCTGTTAGAGCTTTCCTGTAGTAGCCCTAAGTCATATATGGATTTATGGGACCAGTAGTTCAGTGCGCTGGTCGTTCGTTTGGTCTTTTTAGCCGTTTGCCTATTTTAGAGCTTTAAACTTAGAACAACGTTGACTGTGGTCAACATTCTTACCTAACATGCTCGGAATTGAATTTTGACAGTTCGTTAGCTCCAAAGCGATGATTTTTGTCTAGTTGGACCATTGGTGGAGGCCTCAGAACTTCCAGTGTGGGTTTTGTGTCATTTTCTATGTTTTCAGGCCATTTGGAGTTGAAAGTGTAAGTTTGGGTGACTTTCAATGATCGGAGTGTCAGAATCAAAATCCGATGATTCCATCAGCTCCGGAATATTGTGTTTTAGTTGGGAAGGTAGTTGGTTCGGGTTCCAGCTAAGCCAGACTCATTTCGAGCCTTTGGGTTCTTATTCGTTGGTGTTGACTTGGGTCAATATTTCTCCGAAACGACCTCATATGGAAGTTTTGTCATTTTCGTTGAGTCTGGAATGTCGTTTCCACTCTGTTAGCATTATTGGCATTGCAAGTCACAGGCCTTCAGCGCCAACGGCTCCCAGGCAGAGCGATAGCGCCAGGGCCAGCGCGATCGCGCCTCAACCCCTGAATTCGGCCAGTGCGATAGCGCCCTTAAGGCGCGATGGCGCCTTGGAGCGATGGCGCCTTGGCGCCTATCCCCGCTTGAGCGCGATAGCGCTGGTTTAGCGCCAATGGCGCTAATCAGCGACCAACAGTTATTTAAGGCTTCTTCTTCATTTTTCCAACCTTATTTCTCTCAACTTTCTCACTCTAAACAGCCTAATACTCTCCTAAATTACTCCTATATCAATCCTAAAGTTTGGGGAATCGTTTGTTCGTTGATTTTCCGTAGTTCTTCCTCTTTTGGTAAGCCTTCTTCCTCCTTGAATTCTCTTATTCTTTCTCTAATTTCCTTCATTGTTGCTCACACCAAAGCTTTGAATATTTGGTAGTGGCTGCCTCGTAGATGGTGCATGCTCGTGGGTGTGAAGGATTGTTCGTTTGTGCTTCAATTACGGCTTTTTGGTAAGTAATCCTTGCCTAAATTCTGAGTTCCATTCTTGAGATTCCATCTTAAAACCCCAACTTGAGCGGGCTGTTTTGGCGCCCTCTTCTTGGCCAATTGTGCTTAATTTTGGAGCATGCCTTCTTGGCATCATTGGGGTCATCTTGCTTCTTTTCATTTTTGGTTTCAGGTTGTGGCCCTTGCGGGCCCGCATTTGACCCAGATTTTGACCCGACTACATCTATAGCAATATGGGTATCGTTAGACTCGTTCTAACTTATTATTTATATTTATGAAAGTTTGATTATCATTTGGGATCTCTCAGAGCGATTCGGTCTTGGACGTTGTTGTTCGGGCAGTTTGTCGTCAAACGACAGGTAAGTTATGATCTAACTCCTAGACTAGCATATATAGGATAAAATTGTACTAGTTGGTATCCTTGGGTTGGGTTACTAGGTTGGTACCACAGACCTTGACAGCTTTTCCATGATTCGCCCATTTCTTTCCTCCGTAGTGTGTAGTTATCTTGGTATTGGATATTATCACCCTTGTGGTCCTGTGAGGCCTTGTAGACTCTGGAACATAGATGGTGGGATTATTGGGAATGTCCACGAGTCCCGGACATAGAAATATCCTTTTAGGATGGTTATGCTTTGGATCCTGTGCAGGGACGATAGGTTTCTGTGAGCGGCTGGGCGGCTATTTGTGTTTGATCATATCATTTCTATGCATATCGCGAGGTTTTCCACACATTTACTACGGTTTTGGCTTCGAGCCTACTGGATCTAGTTTTCTAAACCTTGCATTGCCTCGGGGGCCTGTTTTCGATGAAATTGGGTTGGAAATCATTTGGATTTGATATGCGGAACTTCATAGGGTAAAAGAAGGTTTAAAATATGTTTTCTATTACGATTTTTCTACTACTGCTAGACTCGACCGGGTCAAAGTGCTAGTTGAGTTTTCTTACTGATTTGAGATGACTTTAGCCTCGGTTGGACCGAGCATCTGAGTTGACTTCCTACTGTTTTAGACCCTGCTACACCCCTGGCACCCTTGGAGGGGTTTTTGAGATGTCATCTACTACTTTAGTCCTGGACAGGGTCTGGGCATGCATATTCGAGATTTAGCCACTGGCTTAAACCCGGACTTGATTTTGGAGGACACATTTTTGATACTGAATGTTGGTATGGGGTCCGGGACCTCCATGGGCCTTGCCGCTTCGTCCCTGAGGATTTGGGCTGCATGTGCCGAGGGGAGGGTATACGGTGGATTAGAGGTATACAGGCAGCGTACTTCCATGGAACCTACCTGCTGGGCCCGATCGGCACCGGAGGAGGTACATACAGAGTTTTTATTCCACCATGAGGTTATCATGCATCATATCATTCATTGCTTGAGATTCCACCCTAGTTTTCTGTTTGTTGAGTGTACGCTTCGGTTGTATGGGCGGCCGGAGGGTTTGTTTTAACTTGTTTGTATTCCCCGATTGTATGGACGGCCGGGGGACTGTAGGTAGACTCTTGTTACTTTATTTCAATTATAAGTATGAGATTGGTTACTGCAAGGTTGTTAGTTTTGGATTGAGATTGTCATGATTAGCTTGGTTATTGCTTTCTGTTTTCCGAGCATGTCTACCTTTATTCCTCTCTCCCATTCCTTATGTCTGAGGTTATCGGTATACCATCCATTTCTAAAATTCATTACATATATACTGTTATTGCAAGGATCCTAGGTGCACTATTTCTTACTTTCACCTATGCCTGTTGTGTATATATTCTATTTGCTAGCCTTGTATGTTTTTGTTGTTGTCTTCCCTCTGGGCTAGTTCCTGTGTACTTTACATTGATTTCCGTGACTACTTGCTTCTATTCTGTTTGCTACTCCACTTTTATCTTATATGTGCCCAGTCGGCCTATGATACCTACTGGGCAACTTATGCTTTGCATTTGGTGCACACCCTACACACTGCACCTTCTGGTGCAGATCCTAGTGTGAGCCATCGTTGCTAGCTTGTGGGAGACTCGTGCTTGGAGTTTTGTGACATCCAGTCTGAGGGTAAGCTCTTAGCGACCGGAGCTTGACTCTAGTTTATCTTTTTGTATATTTTGTACTCTTATAGATTCGGAGACATGATGCTTATATATTACTTTTGGATCCTTTGTACTCCTTATGTAGATCGAGCTCTTATATGCTATTATATCAGGTTTTGGGTTAGTTTAGCTTCCGCTTTGTATTTATATTACTCTTGTCATCCAGTTTATTCTTCTTGTTCCCTTGCTTCCTCTTATTTATTTGTTCTTCCGCTTACATTGTTAAAAGGTAGCCCATTACTGACCGTTCCGGGCAATGGGGATTGGTTCACCTACTGGGGGGGTTGTAGGTGCCATCATCACTGAGAAATTGAGTTATGACAGTCACTTCTTTGTCATTTACTCAGAACTTAATCTCATTCTTCTCCGAGTCCATTAATGCTCTTCTGATTTCTAGAAATGAATGTCCCAAGATGATGGGAATTTCTTTGTCCACCGCACAATCACGTATCACGAAGTCAGTCGACAACATGAAATTTTTGACTTTCACTAGTACATCATCAATAATACCTACAGGTCATTGCACTGACCTGTCTGCCATCTGTAGTCTCATGCTAGTAGGTATGGGGAGTCCAAGTTTGGACTGCTTGTATATCGCCAGTGGCATAAGATATATGCTAGCACCATTGTCAAACAATGCCTTAGCAAATTCCCTTACATCAATAGTGCATGGTATAGTGAATGCACCTGGATCACCCTTCTTTTCAATTGGAAACTGTGAAATAATAGAGCAAACCCGATAGGTGAGCTGTACATCCTCATCCTTCGCAGAACTTTTCTTCTTAAGCAATTATTTCAAATATTTGGAAAAAACCGGGCATCTCCTAGAATGCATCAAGGAATGGGATGCTTATTGAAGGTTGCTTCAATTGATCATAAAACTTTAGACATTTAGCATCCGCCGTCTTTTTGGCCAACCTTTGAGGGAAGGCAGTGGACATTTACATCTCTGTACAATCTTCTTAACATGTCCCTTTTCATCTCATCAAATTTTACCACAACTGGTTCTTCATTCTCAACAACAGTATCCTCCTCAGGAACAGTTTCAACTTCTGCTTCCTCCACCTGTTTGTCAATCAAGTTATCTTTTGCTATAGTCAGACCACTCCGGGTGGTGATAGCAATACAGTGTGAGGTACTACCCCACCTTTTGGATTAGCAATGGTATCACTGGGAAGTTGACCCTTCAACTTAGGGTTCCTTTGTTGTGAGAAGTATCTGAACTGCTACTCTAGCTTCTGAATTGAAGCTTTGTGAGAACTTATCACTTCTTCCAGATTCTTTGCTGAAGTGTCCGCTTTCTCCTGATTCACTAGAATTCTCTCTAGCATGCTCTCCATTTTTGATGACCCTTGATCTTGTTGATTTCCCCTTGGAGGGATGTAAGGATTAGCACTCATGTTCCCAAAGTTATGGGCATCACTGACATTGCCCTGGATATGGTGTTGTGGTCTCCACTGCTGTTGGTTGTTATACACCTGCCCCTAAAACATTTACCTTTGAGTTTGTGTCACGCCTCAAGGCTACCCCCTGGACATAACACGGGACCCGAGACCACAGGTGATCCCAAGTTAACCCTTGGCATTAGTATGACTTCATAACATAATCAAATGACCGGAAGTTTAATCATAGGAAAAAGGGCAACTACATAAATATAGATAAAACATAAGTCTAGGAACTACAATCTGAAATATCAACACTGAATATCTAGTTATGTCCGAAAAGCCTCTAACATTGACATAATGAGTTGCCGGGATAACATGCCAGCTAACTTTAAGTGCTGAAGAAAATGACATAAAGACTACTACAACTCATAACTGGTCCTCGAAGGATGAGGACTCACCAACAATAACCAGATAACCCACGATCCCTAGACACAAACCTGAGAGTGAGAGCCTGAATCTGCATCATAATAGGATGCAACGCAAGAAATATGCATCAATACTATAGGATGTACTGAGTATGCGACTTTATACAATATCATGGTAAAACGTGCTTTAAAACATGCTTAAAACTGAATTCATGCATAGTTGAAGAAATCATAAGTAAATATCCTAATTGGAGAATAGAACATAAGGTAATAAGCCAAGCTTCAAAATAGAATATCATATAACTTAGTAGCTTGAAAACATTCACAAGGGAGTTTCTCTTAACCGACATTAAACCTGTTGAGCACCACGGAGTCCGGTGTCATGCACCCACACCAAAAAAGGTTGTCCTAACCGGCCAAGGTTAGAACCATGTTCATAAGGATCCTGTCATAAGCCACAGAGTGAAACCTACAGTGGTAACATAGTTTTGGACTTGCGTTATCTAGAACACTCATCATTCAGTGCTAAATACTACTCCCAAAATATATCGTAGTGCTCACATACATGCGACATATCTAGATGTCTAAACTTGTTCATAATCGTGTTTACAAACCCGGATCTTCATAATACTCACAAACCTTGCTTTTAGAAAAATGGTTCATGAATATTGATGGCACGTCAGGATGTCATGTCTTTCATAAAGGATCATATTTTAAAGGTTTGCATGACACTAGTTCAATTTCATAATCTTATGCAATTTCATAAAAATAGGAACTAGGCATGCAATTTCTTAAAATTCATGAGGTCACATTATCTAAACATGCCAATTTTCTTAAATCAAGTCATGCATGTAAAATTGAGCTAGGGTTAGCCTTCAAATCATGAGATGAGTAATCACTTGTAAAACCCATGCAATTAGGATTGGAAATCCTAGAAGAATCATGAAGAAAACAATTTATAGAAATCCATAAAATTGGGTAAGAACCCTAATTTCAGAAATTCATAAAATCAATTAAAGACTTAGGGTTTTGGGCATAAGGGTTGAAGAAATCCCTTTTTGAATACCCATTACCTCAACTTGGATCTTTCTTAACCTAGAGCTTGGGATTGAGACTTGGAGATTGAACCTTGGTCTTGGAGCTTGGGAGAATTGAGTTTCTTTTCCTCTTTTGGAACTTGAATGAGAGAATGGGAGGAGACTTAGGCTTATTGGGCATAAAACCCTTTTAAAATTGCCCAAAACAACTTAACTTAGGAGTTAAAAGGGTGGGAAATTACAAAAATACCCTTGATAAATAAGCTGGAAAAATCATTGAAGGACCTCGGCTTCAGGTTCCACAGACCCTATCTACGGACCGTAGATTGAACCACAACTCATGGTTCCTGAGCCAAAAGCAAGGGTACGGGACTTCTTTCCATGGGAAAGGTCTACGACTCGTGGTTTGATCCACGAACCGTAGAAACTTCCCGTGGTTTCTGAGTAAAAGGCTGAGCCTCAGTCTGATTTCCATGAGGGGAAACCACGAACTGTGGTCTAATCCACGTCCCGTGAAATCTGGTTGTGGTCTCAGACCTGAGGGATACTTCTGCATGACAGGTTCCACGAGACCTTTCGACGCCCTGTGGTTCCATCCATGGCTCGTGTTCTGTGTCCATGATTCCAGAAAACATCAAAAATAATAGGGATCCAAGTGTAAAAGCTGGTTTAAATTCTGGGGTGTTACAATATCTTCCCCTTGGGTTCATTCATACTCGAATAAAGATTAAACAAGCGAAGTAAGGAGAGAAAAACTACAATACCAACCAACAGGACATGAGAACTTAAGAATATGCATAAAGAATGAGTTTTAACTTAAAACATAACTTAACGAACTTCGTAAAACATGAATGCATGCTAGGATCATGAGAAAAACTGATGAAATAAAATTAGAGGGATGTACTAAGGAGGAAACTTTCACCTCAAGCTGAAACTGGATGGGAAGGGAAAAGATGAGGGTACTTGGTCTTCATGGTTGCTTCTGCTTCCTAAGTAGCTCCCTCAACTAACTGGTTCCTTCAAACAACCTTCACCAAAGTGACTTTTTTGTTCCTCAACCTTTGAACTCGACGATCAAGAATATCAATAGGGACTTCTTCATAAGTGAGGCTATCCTTCATGCCTACATCCTCTAAAGGAACAATCAAGATCGGATTGCCAACACACTTCTTCAATAAGGAAACATGGAAGACTGGATGGACCACTTCTAGCTCAGTTGGCAACTCTAACTAATAAGACACACTACAAACTCTCCTTAGAATACTGTAGGGGCCTACATATAAGGGACTAAGCTTTTCTTTCTTACCAAATTTCATCACACCTTTCATGGGTGACACTTTTACAATCACCCAATCATCCACCTCAAACTCCAAGTCTCTTCTTCTCATATCTGCATACGATTTATGTCGACTCTGAGCGGTCTTCAACCTCTCCCTAATAAGATGTATTTTCTCCATAGTCTCATGACCGAATCTGGACCTATCAAAGCTGCTTCACATACCTCAAACAAACTAATAGGAGATCTATACCTTCGCTCATAAAGTGTCTCATAGGGAGCTATCTGAATGCTAGAATGAAAGCTATTGTTGTAGGTAAACTCAATGAGAGGTAAGTGATCATCCTAATTACCTTTTAAATCAATCACACAAGCTCTCAACATATCCTCTAAGGTCTTAATAGTATGCTTTGCCTGACGATCTGTCTGCGAGTTATGCTAAGATCAACCTGAGTACCAATGCCCTTCTGAAATAACCTCCAAAACTGGGATGTAATCTGAGTACCCCTATACGAGATGATAGAAAATGGAACCCCATGTAAGCGGACTATCTCATGGATGTAGAGCTTGGCATAATCCTCTGCTTAATCAGTAGTCTTGACAGTCAAGAAGTGGGCTGGCTTAGTCATCCTATCAACAACCACCCAAATAAAATCATGCTGCCTGTGAGTATGAGGTAAGCCTGTAATGAAATTCATGTTAATTGGTTCCCACTTATACGTAGGTATATCAATATCCTGAGTCATACCACCCGATCGCTGATGTTCTACCTTCACTTATTGATAGTTGGGACACTTAGCCACAAAATCTGTAGTGTCCCTCTTCATGCCATTCCACCAATAGACTTCCCATAGGTCACGGTATATCTTAGTGGCACCGGGGTGAATAGAATACCTGGAACTGTAAGCCTCTGTCAGAATCTACTGTCTCAAACCATCCACATCTGGAACACATAATCGACCCTGATTGTGAAGCACACCATCTTCCCTTGGGAGAAAACATCTACTCTCTACTGATGGATGGAACCCTTCAACTGATGCAAATAGGGAAGCTGCCTTGTTTCTCCTTCACCTCAACTACTAAAGATGATTCAGACCCATTCTGAACAATAACACCGCCATCGCTGAATCTGTAAGGCAAACTCCTAACCAAGCAATCCTATGAACATCCTTATCCAACTCCTTGTTTCTGTCCTCAACCAAGGACACACTACCCATAGACAACCTATTAAGTGCATTAGTCACTACATTGGCCTTACGCAGATGGTAAACCACACTCATATCGTAATCCTTAAGAAGCTCAAGCCATCTCCTTTGAAGAAGATTTAATTCCTTCTGAGTGAACATATATAAGAGGATCTTCTGATCGGTAAACACATCTACATAGACACCATACAAGTAGTGTCTCTAAATATTCAAAGCAAAAACCACTGCTGCTAACTCAAGATCATAAGTCGGGTAGTTCTTCTCATGAATCTTAAGATGTTTGGAAGCATAATCAATCACCTTATCACGCTTCATCAACACACAACCCAGCCCAACTCTAGAAGTATCACAATACACAACAAAGCCATCTAGGCCCTCTGGTAGAGCCAAAACTGGATATGTGGTCAACCTAGTCTTCAATTCCTGAAATTTCTTCTCACACTCATCAGACCACCAAAACTTAACCTTCTTGTGAGTCAACCTAGTCAATGGGGAAACTATGGATGAAAATCCCTCCATGAATCTCATGTAGTAACCATCCAAACCCAGAAAGCTCCTAATATCTGACGGGGAAGTGGTTCTAGGCCAGTTCTTCACTGCCTCAATATTCTTCTAATCAACTCGAATGCCCTCTTTAGTCACTACATGACCCAGAAAATTAACAAACTGCATCAAGAATTCACACTTGCTGAACTTACCAAATAACTGTCGATCATTGAGAGTTTGCAATATAACTCTCAAATGGTCCATATGTTCCTTCTCACTCCGAGAGTAAATAAGAATGTCATCAATGAAAATAATCACAAACATATCTAAGTATTATTTGAACACCTAGTTCATCAAGTCCATAAAGGCTGCAACAGCATTCGTTAGTCAAAAATACATAACCACAAATTCATAATAACCATACTAAGTTCTAAAGGATGTCTTCAGATTGTCACACTCTCGAACTCTTAGCTGATGATAGCCGGATCTAAGGTTAATCTTGGAGAAATAGGTGGCAACTTGAGGTTGGTCAAATAGGTCATCAATCCTAGGAATGGGATACTTATTCTTGATTGTGACTTTTTTTAACTGACGGTAGTTGATACATATTCTGAGAGAACCATCCTTCTTTCACAAAAATAGGACCGGAGCACCCTATGGAGAGATGTTGGGCTTGATAAAACCTTTTATCTGAAAAGTCCTTCAACTTCTCCTATAATTCCGTAAGCTCACCTAGAGCCATTCTGTAAAGAGCAATAGATATAGGCTGCGTATATGGGAGAAAGTCTATTCCAAAGTCAATCTCTCGCTTAGGAGGGACTCTAGGCAGATCCTCGAGAAACACTTCAGGAAATTCATTTACAATAGTAAGTGACTGGAGAGATGGAGTTTTGGACTCCAAATCCATAACCCAAACTATATGATAGACATAACCCTTAGAAATCATCTTCCTAGACTTGAGGTAGGATATGAAATGACCCCTTGAGAATGGAGGACTACCCTACCACTCTAAGATAGGTTCATTTAGAAACTTGAAGCTGACTACTGGGGTTCGACAATCAATCAAGGCATAACATGTATGCCACCAATCCATTGAGTCATCTCTAACTCTACTAGATCGGCTGAGGTGACTTTATAAAGGACTCAGATAGGGAAATTTCTGTAAATTCTCTTGCCTAGGACTGAATCACCAATAAAAGTGGAGACATAAAAGGGTTCTAAGAGTTGTTCAGGACTGACTTCAAACTTGCAAGCAATATAAGGGGTAGCAAAAGACAAGGAAGCACCAGGGTTTAGTAAAGCATTAATATTAAGAGAGAAGACTTGCAACGTACCAGTGACTACATCTGGAGAACTCTCTTGCTTTTGGTAGGATGACATAAAATAGAGGCAGTTTTAGCGCTGACCACCACCTGGACCAGAAGTGGTACCCTGCTGAACCAGACGGCCTGATGGAGCTACTATAGTAGACTGTGTCCTAAAACCTCCATGTCACTTCTTGGCTGAAGGGTAATCCTTGATCCTATGATTTATCTGTCCATAACCAAAGCATCCACCCATGCCATAAAGGCACTCTCCAGGGTTACTCTTCCTACACTTATTGCAAATAGGGTAGGAAGCCCCTTTTGCAACACTCCCCTGAGACTGAGAACCTGATCCTCTACCTTCTAGATCATGCCTAGGCTTGGAGGTCAGAGTAGGAGAACTAGATGATGATGGCATGGGTCCTAATGACCTCTTCTAAAAAAAGAATGGTGTCTTCCTCCTGACCTCTGATGACTAAAACCCGAATTCTCTATTCTGGCCCTATAATTCTCTCTTTCCATTTCCTTCAACTTATCTTCCTCAATCTGCTGAGCATGAGTCATAAGCCTAGAGATATCAATATCCCCTAATAACATCACGGTCCTGCACTCCTTTTTCACCAAGTTAGATACCCCATAAATGAACCTGCTCATCTGAGCCCTCAGATCGGCCACCATAGAAGGGGAATACAAAGTTGAGTGAACCTCAGTCCATACTCCTCAATTGACATCAATCCTTGCCTTAAATTCATAAACTCTTCAGCCTTAGCCTCTTTCATCTCCCTAGGGAAGAATCGATCAAGAAATGCTCTCTCAAAACACTTCCAAGTCACATGGACTGCATACCTACCCCTAGCATCCTTCCACTGAGTATACAAAATGTGAGCCACATCCTTGAGCTGATAGGAAGCTAGATTAACACCATCGATATCGGCAACCTGCATCACCTACAAATTTTTCTTCACCTTATCCATGAAATTATGCAGGTCCTCTCCAACCTTAGACCTTAAAAACTCTGGTGGGTTCATACAGATGGAGTCTTGAACTCTGGCAACAGTTGTCCCACCATGAGGGTTAGTTAGAACAGGTGCTTGCTGATTATCCTGATTGGCCATCACATGTGCTAACATCTGAATGGTATTCCTGAACTCTGCATTAGTGACCTCGTGGTCTTGAACTGGAGGATTAGCATTTTGGGCGTTGGCCCTGCGATGAGGCATGGCTCTGTGAGGAGGCATGATCTGAAATGCATAAAGATTAGATTAGAGAGGAGTAATAGAGTTAAACTCTATCGCACAATATTGATCATGAAAGAAGTGAAGTTTTTCCTAAAACATCTTGTAGTCTCCCTCGCATAAGTGTGGCACACTTCACACCCATGAAAGAGACTCTACTCAATGTGGCTTTAAGACATTCTAGGACTCTTGAACCTGGCTCTGATACCATGTTTGTCACACCACAAGGCTACCGCCTAGACATAACACGGGAACCAAGACCATAAGTGATCACAAGCTAACCTTTGGCATTAGCATGACTTAAACATAACATAATCAAATAAGGTAAAGTTTAATCATAGGAAAAAGGGAAACTCCATAAATGTAGACAAAACATAAGTCTAGGAACAACAATTTGAAATATCAACACTGAATATCTAGTTATGTACAAAAAGCCTTTAACACTGACATAATGAGTTAATTGGACAAGACCCCAGCTAACTCTAAGTAATGAATAAAATGAAATAAAGGGTACTACAACTCATAACTGTTCCTCAAAAGATGAGGACTCGCCAACAATGATCGTATAACCCGTGATCCCTAGCCACAAACCTGAGAGCGAGAGCCTGAATCTGCATCATAATAAGATGCATCACAAGAAATATGCGTCAGTACTATAGGATGTACTGAGTATGTGAGTTTATGCAATATCATGGTAAAACATGCTTGAAAACATACTTAAAACTGAATTAAGAAATCATAAGTAAATATCATAATTGGAGCATAGGACATAAGGTAATAAGCCAAGATTTAAAATAGAATATCATATAACATAGTAGATTTAAAACATTCATAAGGGAGTTTCTCTTAACCGACATTAAATCATGTTGAGCACCATGGAGTCCGGTGGCATGCACCCACACAAAAAAAATATTGTCCTAACCGGCCAAGGTTAGAACCATGTTCATAAGGATCCTGTCATAAGACACAGAGGGCAACCTATGGTGGCAACACAGTTTTGAACTTGGGTTGTCTAGAACCCTCATCGCTCGATGCTAAATACTACTCCCAAAATATATCATAGTGCTCACATACATGCGACATATCTAGATGTCAAAATTTGTTCATAATCGTGTTTATAAACCCGGATCTTCATAATACTCACAAACCTTGCTTTTAGAAAAATAGTTCATAAGTATTGATGGCATGTCGGGATGTCATTTTTTTCATAATTGATCATATCTTAAAAGTTTGCATGACACTAGTTCAATTTCATATTCTTATGCAATTTCATAAAAATAGGAACTAGGCATGCAATTTCTTAAAATTCATTAGATCATGTTATCTAAACATGCCAATTTTCTTAAATCAAGTCATGCATGTAAAATTGGGCTAGGGTTAGCCTTCAAATCATGAGATGAGTAATCACTTGTAAAACCCATGCAAAATCATGCAATTAGAATTGTAAATCATAGAAGAATCATGAAGATTTTTTTTTATAGAAATCCATAAATTGGGTAAGAACCCTAATTTGAGAAATTCATAAAATTAATTAAAGACTTGAGGTTTTGGGCATAAGGGTGGAAGAAATCTCTTATTAAACACCCACATACCTGAACTTGGAGCTTGCTTAACCTAGAGCTTAGGGATGAAGATTTGAAGATGGAACCTTAATCTTGGAGCTTGGGAGTATTGAGTTTATTTTCCTCTTTTGGAACTTGAATGAGAGAATGGGAGAAGACTTAGGCTAATTGGGCATAAAACCCATCTAAAATTGCCCAAAACGACTTAACTTAGGAGTTAAAAGGGTGGAGAATTACAAAAATACCCCTGAGAAATAAGCTGGAAAAATCACTGAAGGACCTCGGCTTCAGGTTCCACGAACCCTCTACGGACCATAGATGGAACCATGGCTCATGGTTTGGGGTCGTGCTTCCTGATACAAAAGTAAGGCTGCAAGACTGATTTCCATGGGCAAGGTCTATGGCTCGTGGTTTGATCCACACACCATAGAAACCGCCCATGGTTTCTGAGGAAAGGCTGAGCCTTAGTCTGTTCCACAAGGGGAAATCACGGACTGTGGTCCAATCCACATCCCACTTTGAGGTAAACCAGTAATGAAGTCCATATTGATCACTTCCCACTTTCAATTAGAAAGGTCAATATCCTGAGTTATACCACTCGATCGCTGATGCTCTACCTTCACTTATTGATAGTTGGGACACTTAGCCACAAAATTTGCAATGTCCCTCTTCAGGCCATTCCACCAATAGACTTCCCATAGGTCACGGTACATCTTAGTAGCACCGGGGTGAATAGAATATCTAGAGCTATGATCCTTTGTCAAGATACACTGTCTCAACCCATCTATGTTAGGAACACACAATCGAACCTGATGTTGAAGCACACCATATCCCCCTTGGGAGAAAACCTCTACCTTTTGTTGATGGACTGCGCCCTTCAACTGGTTCAAAATAGGATTAATGTTTTTCTTTTCTTTCACTTCAGCTACCAAAGATGATTTGGAACCATTCTGAACAATAACACCACCTTCTGTTGAATCCATAAGGCAAACTCTTAGTCGAGCGAGTCGATGAATATCCTTGGACAATTCCTTCTTCCATTCCTCAACCGGAGACACACTACCCATGGACAATCTACTAAGTGCATCCTCCACGATGTTGGCCTTACCTGGATGGTAAAGCACACTCATATCATAATCCTTAAGAAGCTCAAGCCATCTCCTTTGACGAAGATTCAATTCCTTTTGAGTGAACACATACTGAAGACTCTTATGATCGGTGAATACATCCACATGAACACCATACAAGTAGTATCTCCAAATCTTCAAAGCAAAATACACGGCCGTTAGCTCAAGATCATGAGTAGGGTATTTTTTCTCATAAATCTTAAGTTGTCTCGAAGCATAAGCAATCACCTTACCACGCTGCATCAATACACAACCCAAACCAATTCTAGAAGCATCACAATACACAACAAAGTAATCTAGGCCCTCAGGTAGAGCCAACACTGGAGTTGTGGTCAATCTAGTCTTCAATTCCTGAAATTTTTTCTCATATGGATCAAACCACTGAAATTTAACCTTCTTCTGAGTCAATGAGGCACTAATGGAAGAAAACCCTTCCACAAATCTCCTGTAGTAACCAGCTAAACCCTAAAAGCTCCTAATATTAGACAGGTAAGTGGGTCTAGGCCAGTTCTTCAATGCCTATATCTTCTGTGAATCAACTCAAATACCATCTCTAGTCACAATATGACCCAGAAAAGCAACAAACTACATCCAAAACTCACACTTGCTAAACTTAGCAAATAACTATCGATCCTTGAGAGTTTGGAACACAACTCTCAAATGGTATGCATGCATCTCCTTACTCTGAGAATTGATAAGAATATCATCAATGAAAACAATGACAAAAATATCTAAATACTGTTTGAACACACAGTTTACCAAATCCATAAAAGTTGCGGGAACATTAGTTAGACCAAAGGACATAACCATTAATTCATAATGACCATATCGAGTCCTAAAGGCTATTTTTGGAATATCACACTCTCGAATCCGAAGCTGATGATAACCAAAACTATGGTCGATCCTAGAGAAGAAACTGGCACCCTGAAGCTGATCAACCAAGTCATCGATCCTAGGAATGGGATAGTTATTCTGAATTGTAACCTTGTTCAACTGACGGCAGTCGATACACATTCGGAGGGAACCATCGTTCTTTCGCACGAATAAGACTAGAGCACCCCATGGAGAGATGTTGGTTCGAATAAAACCCTTATCAAGGAGGTCTTTCAACTGATCCTTTAATTCCTTAAGCTCCACAGGAGCCATTCTATAGGGAGGAATAGAGATATGATTCATATCTAGAAGAAGATCTATTCCAAAGTTGATCTCCTGCTTGGGAGTTACTCTAGGAATATTTTTGGGAAACACTTATGGAAACTCATCCACGACAAGAACTGACTAAAGGGATGGGGTTTTGAACTTCGTTTCCATAAACCAAACTATATGATAAACTTAACCCTTAGAAATTATCTTTCTAGCCTTAAGATAAGATATGAAATGACCCTTCGAGGATAGAGGACTACCTTGCCACTCTAGGACAGGTTAATTTGGAAACTTGAAACTGACAACTCGAGTACGACAATCAACCGAGGCATAACAGGCATACAACCAATCCATACCAAGAATAACATCAAAATCAATCATCTCCAACTCTACTAGGTCTGCTAAAGTGCCTCTATGAAGTACTGAGATAGGGCAATTTCAGTAGATTCTATTGGCTAGGACAGACTCACCAACAGGAGTAGAAACACAAAAGGGTTCTAAGAGCTGATCAGGACTAATCTCGAACTTGCAAGCAACATAAGGGGTCATAAAAGATAAGGAGGAACCAGATCCAATAAAGCATACACATCGAGAGAGAAGACTTTTAACATACTAGTAACAACATTCGGTGAACTCTCCTGGTCCTGGAGAGAGGACATGGCATAAAGGCGGTTCTAGAGCTAACCACCAGAACTAGAAGCAACACCCTTATGGGTCGGTCGAACTCCTGGGGCTCCTAGGGCAGACTGAGTCCTGCTACCTCCATATCCCTTCTTAGCTGAAGGGCAATGCTTAATCCTGTTTCCAACTTGACTACATCCAAAACATCCCTCTCTACCAACCAAACACTCATCGGGGTGACTTCTACCACACTTGTTACAAGAAGGGTAATGAGTCCCCTTTGCAACACTCCCCTTCAAATAAGAACCAGATCCTCTACCAGTCTAATCATGAAAAGGACCGGGGGCCTAGGTAGGAGAACTAGATGAAGAATGAATGGGTCCTGATGATATATTCTTAAAAGAAGAGTGATGCCCGCCTCCACACCTATGATGGACAAAACCTAAACTCTCTGATCTAAACCTCTTGTTCTCCCTTACCATCTCCCTCAACTTGTCTCCCTCGATCTGTTGGGCATGAGTCATAAGTCGAGAAATATCCATGTCACCCAAAAGCATCACAGACCTACACTCTTTCTTAATCAAATCTGATAATCCGTAAACATACTTACTCATCTCATCCCACGGGTCAGCCACCATGGAAGGAACATACCTAGAAAGCTGGGTGAACTTCAACCTATACTCCTGAACCATCATGGAACCTTGACTTAAATTCACAAACTCTTTGGCCTTAGCTTGGCTCAACTCTCTCGAGAAGAACCGGTCAAGAAAAGCCTTCTCAAAACACTCTCAATTCATAGAGACCACGTCCCTAGCCCTAGCATCTTTTCATTGAGTAAACCAAATATGAGCCACATCCTTAAGTTTATAGGAATCTAGCTTGACACCCTCTACACCAACAACTTGCATTACCCCAAATATCTTCTTTACCTCATCCAAGAAATTTTACTGATCCTCACCAATATTAAAACCCTAAAACTCAGGTGGGTTCATGTGAATAAAGTCTCAAACTTGGGCCGCAACTCCACCTTGAGAGTGGGGTATAGGAGCCTGCTGACTTGTCTGGGCAGACATCGTCTGGGCTAGCATATGAATAGCATTCCTGAACTCTACATTTATCACCTCGGGAACTGGAATTAGAGGGTCAACATTTTGGGCAATTCTTCGAGGCATAGCATGGCGAGGAGGCATAATCTAAAATGCATAAAGAGTGGATTAGAGGCGTAACAGAGTTAAACTCTATCGCACGATATTGATCAATAAAAAAATGAATGATATTGATCAAGAAAAAAATAAACTTTTTCCTAAGACACTTTATAACTTCTCTCTCATAAGTGTGGTGCACTTCGCACACACAAAAGAGACTCTACTCGATGCGGCTTTCATACATCCTAGGAATGTTGAACCTGAGGCTCTGATACCAAGTTTTTCATGCCCCAAGGCAACCCTCTAGACGTAACACAGGACCTGGGACTGCAAGTTCTCCAAGTTAACCCTTGGTCATAACATAACCCAGAAAATCAAGAAAACATAGTGGAAGCATAAAGATAAAACTAGGTAACCCAATCCATAAAAGCTAAAATCAAGATGAAACATAATCCAAATGAGAGACTCGAATACTTTCTATGTCTGAAAAACCTCTACATACAACATAAGGAGTTGATGGGACAAAACCCCAGCTAACTCTAACTACTGGAAGGACGATAATAAACTAAACTCAAGAACCGATCCTCGAAAGATGAGAACTCACCAATAGCTAGTTGGATGGCCTAAAATCTCTAGCCACGAGACTGAAGAGGAAAATCTAGATCTGCATCATCAAGAGGATGCAGCGCAAGATATGCGTCAGTACTATAGGATGTACTGAATATGTGAGACATGCAAAATCCAAGTAAACATGCTATACATACTTTAAAACTGAAATCATGATATGATAGTAAATGCTGGAATGCAAAGGACTCAATGCAATATCATAGGCAAAACATACATGAAAATTGTAAATAATAGTAGATATTCTGAAATCTGAGAGCAGAGAGTCAATGCAATAAATAAATTGAAACTGTTTCTGTGGGAGATTCTCTAACCTACATAGACCATGTGAGCTACATGGAATCTGATGTATCTGCTCCATCAAGAGGACCCAATATACCTTACCGGGGTGTAAAGGCATAACTAGTGTGATCATGGTGTTTGATTCCCACTGAGGAGACTTAAAAACCTATGTTGGCATATAGTTCTAGGATATACAAAAGGGATACGCTAAACCCAATCCAACTCGGTGCTCAATACTACCCCCAAAATATACTTATAGCTCAATATACTTGTGACATATCTAATGTCAAATCCGTTTGAAAAGCATAAGGGTATATCTAATATCATGCAATTCACATAGCTTAAGTGGACATATCTAGATGTCAAACCTTTCATAATACATAAGTACATATCTAATGTCATGCAATTCATGCTTCAAAATACTTAAAAACTTAGCATATCCATAATTTGAAACATACTTTTCTTTCTAAATTTATAACTTGATGAATTAGGCATGTAATTTCTTGATAATAGAGGCCATGTTATCTAAACATGCCAATTATACTTGAAAATATTCAATTCAATGCAAACATGCTAGAAACCACCTTTAGTGCATGGGCTATTGAAATTGTGCAATGAATCTTAATTAAAACATGGGTAATGAAATGGAAAATCATGAATTGATACTTTAAAACAAAACCCATAACTTTTCCCTAATTTGGGTAAGAACCCTAATTTCATAAATTCATAAATCAAAGTAAATACATGGGGTTTTGGTCATAAGGGTGAAAGGAATCCCTTATTGAATACCCACATACCTTATTGAAGCTTGCTTGATCTATGATGAAAAGAAATGGAGGCTTGAGACTTGGAGCTTGAAGGAGTCCTTTCTTCCTTTGGAGTAGGATTTCTTAGAATGAGAAGAACTTAGGCTATTAGGGAATAAAACCCTACTAAAATGGTCAAAACAACCTCACTTAATAGTTAAAGGGGGAGGGTAATTACCAAAATACCCCTATGATTTAATTAGGAAAAAGCTTTAAAAAGTTGGGTAGCAGGGATCACGAGGGCATTCTACGAGCCGTAAAATGAACCACGACTCATGGTTTCCACTCGTGGTTCCTGGCTCAAAATTCATGCTACAAAAGAGGCTTTACGAATCAACAGGATAGACCGTAGTTCAAACTACGGTCCATAGACCAATTTGTGGTTCCTGAGGAATTTGCCAGACCTCAGATCAAGTTCCACGAGTCAACAAGATGGTCTGTAGTTCAAACTATGGACCGTACAATCCACTCATGGTTCTTGGGGAAGCAGACAGTCCTCAGGTTCGATTCCACAAGTGGCAGGATGGTCCGTAGAATGAACTATGGTCCATAGAACCCACTCGTGGTTCTCAAACCAAAGATTGAACCAGCAAATACAAACTATGACTCCATTCCACGGCCCGTGGTTCAAACCACGGTCCATGGATTGGACCCGTAATTCCTGGAAAGCTCAAAATTTTCAATTCTTTTTAAGTTTGAAAGCTGGATCGAATTTTGGGGTGTTACAATTGATCTTGAGACTAATAAAAGAAGTTTTGTGGCATGATGCCTTGTGTGGTGAGGTTGTACCTTGATTCTTGTGCGTATGTGTCATCTAGAACTCGCCCTGAATGTGATTCAAGTCAAAATTCTAGGTGTGACTGAGTTTGGAAAATGACCTTAGGCCCTTTTTGAACAACCACTTGACCCAAATGACTTACCTCAACATCAATCCTAGTGAACCCCTTTGAGCTTGTGACCATTCTTTGGCACCTTTTTAACACCTTAACTTTTTTTTAGAACCCCTATTTTGGCACCCGGCCTCCCTAAGTGCTTGAAAATGAAAAGTAGGATATAAGCCTAAGTTTGGGGGTGGGGGAATGAAAAGACAACATAGGCAAATGCCTAAGTTTGGGGGTGTATGCAATCAATGAGTGGAAGAAAAAGTATGCACTCTAAGTGCAAGGTAGCACCTTAAGTTTGCATTGAAAATTTGCTCCAAAAGTTCAATATAATGAGCAAAATGAAAATAAAGAATAGGTGCTACAAAACAAAGATGATACAAGGAGTTTTGAAGGATCGTGATTGAAAAGGAAAAGCTTGGGTTGTGTGAGAGAGAAATAAGGTGAAGTTAAAGTCAAAAATGTGAGCGGTGTTTGAAATGATAACAAAGAGCATTAGGGAGATGTACTCACTTGAGCCAAAATTAAATCCTTACCTTAGCCCTAACCAACATCGGAACTCACAAGTCCTTAGTGATTTCGAGCTTGGCCACCCTACATTAGTTGCGACTTACATGAAGGGCAAGCTTCTGGTTTGACATGTGTGCACTTGAACTTCCTTGAGAGAATGAGAGTCTTCTTGGTTCTCTTATAATCCCTTTGTTTTGTGGATTGCATGATCGTGAGTGGTATTCTTTCTTATGGTGAGTGGCATCATGTGCTCGAATTTAAACATGAAGTCTCTATTTCAATTGAGAAGAATTAATGAGACAAGTTGTGTGGCAAATCTTGAGAAAAACCTTAATGGTCCATGCCAATGACTTGAGAAGCTTTGTATCTTGTTTTAAATGGCAAAATTCCCTTAATTTTGAATGAGAAATAAAGTCCTTCTTGAAAAGGTTTTGAAATGAAAATTGCCTTGATAATGTGGTGGTTCAAATTGAGATGAGCACAATAGTTGAGCCTTTTGTTAGAGTCTTTTTGTTTGTTATTTTTATTAGTTTATAGAAATGTGTAGTCTTTTGTGCCTTGATTAAGTCTAGAGCATAATTCATTCCTTACCTTGTGAGTATCTTGCTTGAGGACAAGCAATAGTTCAAGTTTGGGGGTTTGATAAGTTGGTAATCTACCAACTTATTGAGCCTTTACTCATGAATTATTGCTATGTTTTGATGAGATTTAGAGGTTCTTATGTACTTTATTGATGTCTATGCAAGTACTTGTGATCAATGATAGAAAACAAGTAAATGGACTCAAAAAGAGCCAAAAAAGAGTGAAATGTGAAGTGAGCAAACAAGAAGAGGATTCAGCTGAGAGATGCGTTGCTCGTGCGATACATACTTAGTTTGGTGCGGAATGAACCTTCCACCGCATGGAGCTCAAAGATTACTGAAGGATCTGCTAAGGGGTGCAGTCACTGTGTGACGCGTACAATGCCTTGTGTGAACTGCACCCCACTTCGCATGAAGCTTCCCAATTGGCCTGAGTCACTGGATCACTGAAGAGGGTGTGTGACGCGTACATGTTGACGTGCGAACTACACATTGCGTTGCACACCACCCGAATGGCAATTTTGTCAAACTTTATGAGATGTTTTGGGAATGTTTATAAACCCATTTTAGGCACAATTGTAAATAGTTTTTGATATTTCTGATAGTTTGGAACAATTCTTAGCTTTGTGAACAAGTTTTCCCTTATATGAACAAGAAGAGGGTTTATCCCAGTTCCTTCTTCCCAAATTCTTAGAACCACCATTTATGTACAAACTGAGCTTGGATATTGAGAAATTTAGCTTGAATGGAAGGGAATTTGAATTACCCATTTGGTATATCTCTTTCCTTAAGCATGACTAGCTAAACCTCTTATCTAGGGATATGTTGATGATGGGTACTTGATAAATGGGTGTGGGTGTTGCTAATTCTTGTTTATAAATTCTTATTTGACTTGGGTCTAGTGATTTCAGCATATTTTAATTCTAAAGTTGGTGGTTGCAAACATTGATTTTCCTTACTTGGTTATGTTGTTTCTTGAAAGAGGATTTCATAACTTCAGCTGTGAAATTGCTAGTAAGAACTTGGGTTTCCATTTAGATTGAGGCTAGAAATATCTCAAATAGACGGAATCACCCATTTAAGGGTCTAAGCTAGAAATAGTGTGACCTCCCTAAGCATTATCTTGGTTGTTTATTGCTTAATCAATAGTGCTTGACTTAAGAATGTTGAATATATGGCTGTTGATCGAGAGATGAATAACCATACCTATGAACAAGGTTGCCCAAATCGATTAGCATGAATTTTTATGAATAAGCAATCACCCTACCATGTTAGAGTCCTATTTGACGTACATCCCTAGTCGTCCTCTCTATTGTCTACACCTGTTTTTACTTTATTTGCTTTGTTGAATTGCGAAATTGTGACAGATTCCCGATTCCCCCTTTTTACATTACTCACTCTCATTGTGAAGTCTATTTTACAATCGCCTAGGCTAAGCTTTAAATTCCGTGTGGGATTGACCCCAACACTCGTTGGGAACTATAAATGTGTTTTTCTCTAACGATTATCGATATCTCCGATTAGGAGAGTACGCTTGACCGTTATCAGATGTGACCCGCGTCTTTTATTCTTCTTCCAAACATTTAAACTGCCTCTTTCACCTTCCTTCTCGCTATTAAATTTCTAAAACCTTTAAAACTCTCACCATAATCCTCCTCAACCCTCACACTCTTCTCCACAATCTCTCCCTCGACTTTCCACCACACCACCACTAATAGCCATCGCTGCCTCTTTTTTTTCAAGTGAAAAATGGTGGGTTACCATTGTTGGGTCCAAAAGCTTCAATTATTCACTTCTCACTCCATGATCTCTAATTGTGGTATGCTCCCTTACATTAAATCATTGTTTTTATGTGTTTTGGGTGTATTTTTAGTGAAGCGTGCTACTTGAAATCTATCATAGTCTATTTTTTCTTGAGATTTGATTTTGTAATTCAATTTTGGGTCTTATTATTATTATGGATTGTCAAAATTGGTAGATTGTGCTTTTGATAGTTATGCATGTTATCTATAATGATTTTTTGCCTAAAATTTTGATGTTTGGGGTGAAGTCTAAGTAACCCACTTTTTGGTAATGCATAATTTGGCCCGATGATAGATTGGGTGATGTCATTCTTAAGGGCAAAATGTTGTTACTATAGATTTGATTGAAATAATCATGTGCTGGGCTAAAAATTGTGAATCATGGTGCTCTTGAGTAGTATAGTACAATTTGAATTGTCCGGTGAGCACTTTGGTTGAGTGATAGTGCTTATTATTGCGTTTTGATGTGCTTCTCATGCTAATCGTATAGGCTGATGTTTCCGATGATAGATGGGGTAACATATTTCTTAAGAGAAGTCATTAATCATACGTTACTTGTTGATATTGGTCTTGTATGATTTTGATGTGTTTTTGGGAAGTCTAAGTACCTGTTGAACTTAAAAATTGGTCAAAATTTGCTTTGCCATGCATTATTGTTGTTAGAATGTGTTCCTACCTGTTAGGCACTTGTGTGCAATAGGAGTTGCCTTGTGAACCACATGTGCAATGCAAGTGAAAGCAGGGAATCAGAAATTACCCATTCCTTCCACCTGCATTCCACATGCTTGTCGCAAGTCTTTACCTGCAAAACGCAAGTGGAGGATAAAATTGCTAGGCATGGTGCATGTTGGCTCATGAAAATGCATGTGCCATCTCATATGCAGTGCCATGTAAACCAATTTTTTTCCTAGCTTGTGCGAGATCACGTGGGAGTCACGGGTCTCCACCTGCGAATTGCATGTGAAACGCACATGCCAACAATCAACTTGGTGATACTCTTCTCTTTGTGCATTCAATTTCTTTTTCAATCCATAACTTCTTTTAGTGTTTTGCTTTCATTCCTAATGAAAAATACAAAAACATTCTTGTTTGGTTTTTTTTGGCACTCACATCCCTATTGCAGATCATGTCATCAAGCAGGGGTAACTTCGTCCGTAACACAAGAAAAACTCCAGCTCCAAGCACCACCAAAAGCAAGAGCAAGGGAAAGAAGAAAGTTCCCAAGGCTACTTCAGAGGCTTCTCCAGTTCAGATCAATGAGGATGAGAGAAACAAATTTTGTGTGGAGGGAATGAAGCCCCTTTATGTCAAATACAAAGAAAACCAGTCATTCACACCGGAGAGAGGCTTTAACTTGGCTGGGCTTGGGGATGTATTTCCTAATATCACCAACCAATTTGCTGTGAGAGATTGGTCCATTTTTTGAGATATGCCAGGAGGATACTACCTGAAAGTGGTCCTTGTGTTTTGTGCTGCTTACCAAGCAAATCAAGACGTTATGAAGAATCCGAGTAAACCAAAATACTTTCCCTGCTTGGACTCTGTTGTGGTTAAAGGCAAAGAGATTGATATAACTCCTGCTTCCATCAATTCCATCTATTAGGGCACACCATTCGCCTCAAGGACTGCGTATGTGACAAAAATTACTTTGAAGGATGGTCCGCTTGATTGGGTTGAAAAGATCATTGCTCCCTACCAGCCCCTATAGGCTGAGTTTAGTGGTGAAATTCCTTGCCAGGACCTCCAATTTGAATCCAAACTATGGTATGATTTCATTTGCTTCTATTTCCTCCCCTCCAAAAATGATCAGAAGGTTACCCATGAGGGGGCCATATTAGTTTCTTGCATCATATTGGGGGTGCATGTTAATTATGTAGAGATAGTAGAGGTGGTGATAAAAAAGAAAGCTCATCAACCCGCTACTTCAATTCCATATCTAGTGCTCACTAGCAAGATGTATGCCAAAGCTGAGATTCCTTACTTCCCCTCTGATAAGTCTATTTTTGCAACAAGGATAGTTAGTATTCACAAGAAGAAGGACACAAATACGCCTAAATAAAAGAAGAGGAAGTTGCAGAGTTTTAGTTATATGGGGGCCTCCAAGGAAAATTTTGACATGGGTGCCTCCTATCCAGTGAGGTTAGTGTCTGACATTCCTACTCCTGCAGCATCGGGAAATCCTCCAGAGGCTGCAACCCTTAGTCCTTCACCATCCCCTTCATCCTCAGCCCTGACTGACCTTCAAAAGCTGGTTGACATGACATATTCTCATGAGAATTAGTTGAACACATTGGCTAAGAGGATGCCAGGCCTTATTTAGAAAGCTGTTAAGGATGCAATAAAGGATGTCTTGGAGAATCTTGGCAAGCTTTGCAAGTGATTTAAGGTGATGGAACTTACGGTCACTACTATCTAGGATGATGTGGAGAAAGGAAAGGGTAAGGCCCTCATGATAGCGGTAGACATGAGTGCACTTGAGGAAGCTATGGCTGCACCGCGCCCAACTACTGGACGGTGGATGACTTATTCGCTATCTTGGGAGGTGAGGATGAGGCAAATAATGTGGTGATGCAGAAGGTGATCTTGGAGTCCCAACAGATAGCGTACTCCCGTATGGGAGGAGTAGGCCCCAGTTCTAACACAGCTCAACAGGATGACGACTCAGAGTAGCATACTCAGGGAATCTTTGAACCTTTCCTCTTACATTATTGATTGCACATTGAGGTCAATACTTATATTAAGTTTGGGGGAAGGGGGTGATTTGTATTTGTTGATGTTTGGTTTTCCCTTATTAGGTTTATACATTTGTTTTGCACACTTTTATTGCCCTTGTCGGGCTTTTGGTTGGTTGTTTTAGACGATTTGGCCCGTGTAGAGCATGTTTCAAATTATGTGGTTTATTTCCCTCGTCGAGCCTTTATTTTTATTATTCTTATATTGAGACCTTGCTGGGCTTGATCTTTTTATTATGTTCGTTGTGAGGTTGCCATTTTGCCGGGTTATTCCTACATGCTAAATTATTTCACTACCCGTGCTTTGCAAATTGTACTTAGTGACTACACCGGGCCTTATACCCCAATGATCCATGATTTCATTACTCGAATATCTCCTTGTAGATAATAGTTAGTTTTAAATAAACTCCGAGGGTTTTCTTCGTACCACGGTTCTTTCCCAAGTAACAAAAATTTTCTTTTCTTTATTTTTTGTGTCGAATGGGGTGATATTTTCCTATGATAGATTGAGAGACAAATTTTTTAAGGAAAAATGCCAATTTAATGTTTAAATTGAGTCTGTGTTCTGCTTATCTTGAATGAGCCCAAAAAAAAAATCTTGGCAAGAAATTTCAAAAATTGAGAAAAGAGGAGAAAACATTTTTTGCAAAGGCATTCTCTTGTCATGACTTGCACATTCTCCATTTGGCTTGATTGATTCACAAATGAGTGTGAGGATCTCGGAATATCTTATCAAAAGTCATTTATCCCAATTGATTTTGAGACTAATTGTGAACTTTGTATGTTATGATGCCTTGTGTGGTAAGGATTACTTAGTTCTTGTGTATTCATGTTGTCTAGCACTTGCTCCGAATGAGATTCAAGGTGAAATCTTAGGTGTTGCTTAGCTTGGAAGATGACCTTAGGCCCTTTTTGAATAGACACTTTACCCAAAAGTCTTACCCTTAACATTGATCCTAGTTAACCCCTTTGATCTTTTAAATTTTCCTTGGCACCTTATGTTAGACACCTTAGACCTTATTGCATCCTTTATCTTGGAACCCACGTCCCTAATTTCTAGAAATTGAAATGTAGGCTAAAAGCCTAAGTTTGGGAGGGAGGGGACGATATGAATGAAATGAAATGTTGATGTAGGTAAAAGCCTAAGTTTGGTGGTGTATGCATGTAATGTGGAGAAAAAAGGAGTTGATCTTCAAAGCAAGGTATCACCCTGGGCTTACAATGTGAATTGCTTCAAAGTGTCAAAGAGATAAATGATTGAAAGAGAAAATAATAGAGTAGTGCTATCAAATGAGCTAAACAAATGGGTGTTTGAAGGAATAGTGTTAGGAAAGCTTGGGTTGTGAGAGGGAGGAATAAGGAAAAGTTGAATCAGAAATGTGAGAGGTGCACTTGAATGCTCATGATAGCGTTAGGGAGGTTTAGTCACTTGAGCCAAATGAAATCCTTACCATAACCCTAGCCTACATCATTTCCCACATGTTCTTAGTGATTCTGAGCTTTTGCAACTCTACATTAGTGGCAAATTACATGAAGGGCAAGCCTATGGTTCGATGTGTGTGTACTTGAACTTCTTTGAGAGAGTGAGAGTATTTATGTTCTTTAAAAATCCCTATATTGTGAATTGCATGATTGTGAGTGCGATTCTCTCTTGTGGTGACTGGCATTGCATCCTTGAAGTGAATAATGAAGTCTTGATTTAATTTGAGAGGCATGAATGAGGCAAGTTGTGTGGAAAATCTTGAGGCAAACCTTGAAGGTGTATGCCAATGACATGAGAAGCTTGATAATCTTGTTTTGAATGAAAAGTTCCCTTTATTTTGAATGACAAGTTTGAACCTCTTGAAATGAGCTTTTCAATTAGAGCAATTTTGTCTTGTGATATGGTGGTACCAAATAGGATTAGTATTTTTGTTTTGAGCCTTCTATTTTGAGTCCTTTGTTTATTATTTTTCTTGAGTCTTTGAGTCGGTATAGTCCTTTGTGCTATCTTTGTGTTTTGAGAAGTTTGTGTGAATCCTTTGCCTTATGAGTGCTTTGCTTGAGGACAAGCAATAGTTCAATTTTGGGAGTTTTATAAGTTGGTAATCTACCAACTTATTTAGCTCTTATTCATGAGTTAACTAGACCCATGCCAAATAAGAAATTATAACGATGAATTAACAATACACACACCCATTTGCCAAGAAACCATCATCAACACACCCCTAGACAAGAGAAATTAGCCACTCATAGCAAAGGAGAAAGATATACCAAATGGGTAAGTCAAAATCCTCTTCATTAGAGCTAAATCTCAAGTTTCAAGCTCAATTTGAGTACATTAATGGTTAACAAAGAGAATGGATTCAAACCCTCTTCTCTTTGGAGAGGAAAACTTATTCTTAAGGCTAAAAGCTTTTTCAAATATTCAGGACTGAAGTAGCATGTTTACAAATGAGCCTAAATGAGCCTTTTATGGTTTCCCAAAATGTCACTAAAATTTAGGACAAAATTGCCCCTTCGGGTGGTGTGCAGCGCGACGTGCAGTTCACACATTGGTATATGCGCATTGCACATCCTCTTCAATTGGACTAGAGACTTCAGCTGACTTTGGGAGCTTTGTGCGAAGGTGGTGCAGTTTGCACCTTAGAATGTGTGTGTCGCACAGTGACCGCACTTCTTAATAGATTCTTTAGTGGCTTTTGCAACTTCATGCGGAGAAGGTGCAGTTCGCACCTCGACTTGTGCGTATCGCACGGCCACCGCAACTAAGGTCAAAATCTCCAACTTTTCGAAACACTTCACACTTCACTCCTTTTGATCTCTTTTTGGGTCCATTTCCTTGTTTTTCATCATTTATCAAAAGTACCTGCATAGACATTAATAAAGGCCATAAGAACCTCTAAATCTATTCAAAACATAGCAATAATTCATGGATTTAGGCTCAATAAGTTGGTAGATTACTTACTTATCAGACCCCCAAACTTAAACTATTGCTTGTCCTCAAGCAAGATACTAATAAGGGAAGAGACAAATTATGCTTTACCCTCAATTAGGCACAAGAGACTAATCTACACTAAAAAAGTAAGAAAAATATTGAACAAAATACTCAAACAAAAGACTTAACTACGTTGCTTATCTCAATTGGAACCCCCACAAACTCGAGGCATTTTTCCATTTCAAAACTTTTTCCGAAAGGACTTCATTTCTCATTCAAAATCAAGGGAATTTTGTCGTTCAAAAAAAGACATTTAAGCTTCTCAAGTCATTGGCATGGACCGTCAAAGTTTTCCTCGAGATTCGCCACACAACTTGTCTCATTCATTCCCATCAATTGAAATAGAGACCTCATGTTTCAATTTGAGTGCATGATGCCACTCACCATAAGAGAAAATCCCACTCACAATCATTCAATTCACAAACAATCGGGATTATAGGAGAACCAAAAAGACTCTCTCGCTCTCAAGAAATTCAAGTGCACATGCGTAGAACCATAGGCTTTCTCTTCATATAGATCGACACTAATGTAGGGTAGCCAAGCTCGGAATCACCAAGGACTTGCGGGTTATAATGTTGGCTAGGGCTAAGGTGAGGATTTCATTTGGTTCAAGTGGTTACACCTCCCTAACACTCTTTGTTCTCATTTTGAATCACCGCTCACATTTTCAAATTTCAATTTCACCTTATTTCTCCCTCACACAATCCCAATATTTCTTCTCTTTACTCATGATCATTCAAACTCCTTCTATTGCCTTTGTTTGGTAGCACCTATTTTTGCTATTCATTTTTCTCATTGGATTGAATTTTTGGAGCAAATTTTTAATTCAAACCGAAGGTGCTACCTTGCACTTTGAGTGCACTTATTTTCTTCTCCTCATTTGATTACATGCACCCCCAAACTTAGGCATTTGCCTATGTTATCCTTCAATTCCCCCCAAACTTAGGATTTTAGCCTACATTTCATTTCCAAGCAATTAGGGAGGATGGGTGCCAAGATAGAGGTTCCAAAAAGGTCAAGGTGTTAACAAGGTGCCAAAGAACGGTTGCAAGCTCAAAGGATTATACTAGGGTTGAAGTCATGGAAAGTCATTTGGGCGAAGCGGTTATCAAAAAGGGCCTAAGGCCATCTTCCAAGCTTGGTAACACCTACAATTTTGCCTTGAGTCACATTCGGGGTAAGTTCTAAATGACACTTATGCACAAGAATCAAGGTAAAGCCTCACCACACAAGGCATCATGCCACACGACTTCTTTCATTAGTCTCAAAATCAATTGGGACAAATGATTTTCAACAATCTATTCTAAGTTCATTACACACTCGTTTATGAGTCAATCAAGCCAAAGCGAGAGTGTGCAAGTCATGACAAGAGAATGTTTTTTCTCAAAATTTCATTCCCCTTCTTCCTTTTATTTTCATAACAAATTGCCAAGAGAAATTTTTTGGTGAGCCCATTTTGAGACAAGAAACTACGGACTCAATTCTCAAACTAAAACTTGGCATTTTCCCTTAAGAAAGTCGCCTCTCAATCTATCATAGGGAAACACCAACCTGGTTAGACACAAAAATAAAAGAAAAGAAAAAGAAAATAATCAAAACTTTTGCTCCTTGGGAAGGAACCGTGGTATTAAGGAAACCTTCAGAGTTTATTTCTAAACTACTATTAACAAGACGATATCCAAATTACGTGCTCATAATTCATTTTAAAACAAGCCTCGGTGTAGGCCTTTAGCGCATTTGCAAAGCATGGGTAGTGAAACAATGAGGCATGTAAAACTGAACCCGCAACACAATCTCAATCATCAAAATTCAAGCCCGGAGAGGGCACAAATAATCTCAGAATAAAATTAAAACATAACAAAAAGGGCCCGGCGAGGGCAATGTCAACACAACAAGCATCACAATATTAATAGTTACAGGCTCCCCCAGACTTAAAGTAAGCATAGCCCTGATGCACAAAAATTTATACAAATGAGAATGAGTGCCAAAAACTCCCTGAATAGGCTAATGATCATGATGTCGCCTCCTTGAGTAGAACCGATGTGGTGGTCTAGAAGGTTGAGGTGTCGGTGTAGCTGGTGGTTCCGATGGTGGTATATAGGCATGTGCAGGATCTATCTGAAAACTTGCCAATTGTGGTATCGTATGATCCTATGGCAGCTTAACGGGACCGAATGGGTCATCCATATACCATCTGTCCTCTGCAGTTATCAACTCATGATAGGACGGCCCCCTGCTCCAGCTAGGCCTAGGTGGAGTCATCTAACTTGGCACAGGTGAGTCGGGAGGATCTGGGTATTGCTGGACTAATGGTGGATCAAGCACTGCTTTGATTTCGGATGTACAGTCATTGTCAGATTGATTCCACCCCATGCACCAATCATCAGGAGGGCTAGCAGCCCTTGGAAGTGGTGAGGAGTTTAGGGCTGGTAGATTAAGATCCCATTTCGATTCAACATGCGGTACCACTTGCTTGAGTTCCTCAACCTCCACTTCTATGGCGTCCACCCTAGCACATAGATTGCTCACTCTTGACATAACCAGTTTCAAGGCCGACTTGATGGTAGATTGAATTATGGTCAGAATATCTTTGGCCAACTTTTGTAGGAGCTCCTCATTTTTGTTAGTAAGTTGAATCAATTTTAGCAAGTTACCTGAGGAGGAGGTTGTGGCTTGAGATTCCCCATGAACCATGCTCGAATCTCCCTGAGACAAGGGTGAACCCCCTTCTTGATTATATACAATATTGTTGGCTCGAGACATGGGTGTGGTAGTATGTAAAGGTTGACCGAGATTCCTTCTTTTGACTTGTGGGGCATCTTTATCCCTCTTCGTGTCCAATAAAACCATCCCCTTATCTTGGATGGCCTTATCAAATGCTCAAAACAAAGGACACCCGGTTTGGATACATAAAAGAGTTATGAGCACGGGGAAAGACATGGATGTGGAGTCATGTCGCACTTTTCTCTTGAGATGTTCAGAGATGATCTCACCTTCATTAAAACAGAGACCACTCAGGATTTATGTAAGGATAATGGCCATCTCTATGGTTACTTTAGTGGTGTGGCTTGTCGAGAGGAGTCTTGTGCTCACAAAGTCAAGCCACATGTGTGTTTCGAATTTGAGATCCGAGCGATGGATTTGTCCCTTCGAGGAGGCCCAAAATGGGTTTCCTTCATCAATCACACTAGCAAACCATTCATATTCATCATTCTTTCTAGCAACACGTTCAAAGTACCTTGATTTGGGGATTGGCTTGTCGTCCCATATGGCAAAATGAATAGATTCATGGGTAATGTTCACCTCTTTACCTCGTACCAATACCCACTTGAGGCATGGCAACTTTCTTAGGGGGCCTTTGTGAATTAGCGCATTGAGGTCGGCTCGGTATGAGGCATAGAATTCCCGCACAAACTCAGGAAAGTATAGGCCTGGTGTATTGGCAAAGTGTTCCCAAGCTCTTATGCGAAATTGCTTTGGCATATTTGGGAATTCCTCTTGGAAATCATCTACATTGAACCCCTTTTCATCCAATAATGGGCGATTCCAGAATTTAAGATAGTAGGTTTCCATTCCACTGAGCCCAAAGCGGACTCCCGACTCAATGTGCTCAACCTCTTGTATAGGAACACCTGCATTAGGAGTGTGCTTCAGGGCACGTCTCTTTTGATGGTGCCTGTTGGAAGACATAATTTTGTGGATGGGCATTAGCAGTATGCACTGTGAATATATACACAACTAAAAGAAGTTAGGAATTCAGTGAAGTGGAAAACAAATGAGGAGGCTGGGGCTCGTGCGAACCATATGCGGACCGCACAAGGGAGAGTGCACGTCGCATATGCTATCGCACGAGCTAAAAAATCCCTACAGTTGGTTTTATTTTGTGGTGAGAAGATGGTGCGAGATGCACCAACCAAAGTGCACATCGCACCAAGCTCTGCCCCTCAGAACAGTGATTGGTTCTCTCTTTTCAACAAGCTACAATGCCTTGTGCGACCCACACATCAAGATCTATGTATCGCATGCGAAACACGCAAAGGCCCAATTGGAATTTTTGGTTCCTTGTGTTCTTGTGAATTCCACATGTGATCTGTAGAGCAAGATGTGCTTAGGCACTTAGCACCATTCACAAGCTAATCAACGATAAACCAAGGGGGACAAGGGAGATCATGACCACAACTTTCGGGTACTTAGACTTCCCCGAGTTTCCATTAACACAACAACAAGCAAGAAAGGAACTCAACGACTTCCCTTAAGATGGACGTTACCCCGTCTATCATTGGGAACATTAAGCCCTCTCTTGCAACAATGGGTATCAACAATTTCAGCAACAATTAACCCTCTCCCCGCACAAGATCATACACCCCAAATATAATGCTTAACAATAATCATGGGTATACAATCAACAAAATTGAGCTTCGAGAGTCAATTTTTAATCAAAACCTCATGACAAACGACGATTTATCCTTAAGAACGATGTCACCCAATCTATCATCGAGCCAAAACATTCGTCAATCATGAGTGGGATACTCTTACTTTACCCCAAGCACAGATTTCAAAGCAGCCTTCGCCTTCTTTAGTGGCCGACGTTAAAGCGTTCAACTAAGGCCTACCACCTTTTTTTCAAGGTTGAGCTTATTCAATTGAAGCTAATGCTATGCTGCCCTTCCCTTGTTCAAGAGAAAGCGAGGACTTTCTTTTAGCTACCGTCCCAAACAAAAGAGATTAGCCTCTAAAATTACTATCAATCAACATGAATTACCAAAATTGAAGTTCTACCAAGTTGACACTAAGCAATATCATCAATACAACTCAAAATTGGGGACCCAAAGTTTTTGGACCTTTACCAAAATTAACATGGAAATTCTATTAAGCATGCTTCACAATGTGAGTTCCCAACCTTCATAAAAACTAGTATTTAATGTCGAGGAACTTACCACAAGTGAAGATTACGAAGGGAGGAGTGAAAATTGAAGCTTTTTAGACTTCAACAATGGTGACCTAATCAAACCTCACCGGCGAAATGACTATGGCAGCGGTGGTGGAGTAGTGGAAATAGTTGGGTGAGAGGGGGTGAAGATTTTTGGGGAAGTTTGAGGGACCTAGGGAGAATTTTGGGAGAGAAATTGTGAAGTTAGGAGAGCAAATATGGTGAAGGTGGTGAAGGTGGTGAAGTAGGCGGACATAAGTAGAAGAGAATGAGAGAATTGATTCGGTTCATCTCCGGGTCAGGTCGGTCAATGGTTAGGTCAATTAAAATTCAAATTTACCTTCTGTGTTCTGCGATATGCGCTTCACACACGACAAGGTGCAGATCGCATGGCGTGTCAAATATTGCCCTTTTTATTCCCTGGTTTGCCTGGGCATCTGGTTTGCCATGTGATGGAGGTGCGACTCATACTTGGGCTCGTGCAGTCTGTACAGCCCAGTGCACATCGCCCCTAACTTTTCAATTTCCCTTCAGGCAGTCTGTTTTGGTGTGCGGTGAGCTGTGCGACATGCACAATTGCTTGTGCATTCCGCACAGTCCTGCGCATAGCGCCGTTCAGCCCTGTTTTGTATTTGTTCATTTTCCACTTCATGAATTCCCTGAAAATCACTAAATACAACAACCGGTGAAGAAACGTAAAAGAAAGACTCTTGGGTTGCCTCCCAATAAGCGCTTGATTTTACGTCGCAGCTCGACGATAGTACCTCAACTTCAATTGTTCTCAGACAGCATGCCAATCCGGTTGGCGTGGCCCTATCCAAAGAAAAGAAATTATTCCATTAATATCTTAGAGATGATGTCATGTTTCCCTCGTGGCAATGAATCAGACACGGGTCTCTTGCCCACTTCACACTCTCCAAGGGAATCATCAAACTTGCCTTCAAATTCTATCACCGATATTACTCTCAACTCATCCAGAGGCCTTGTGGGCTGGCAAACGTTGAAAGTCACTATTTCATCCCCCACCCAAAATTTGAATTCTCTGAGATCTACATCAATAAGGGCCCTCCTTATGTCCAACAATGGTCGCCCTAAAATAATGGGTACCTTCACATCTACCTCGCAATCCAAGATGACAAAATCCGCAGGAAGAATCAGTTTGTCCACCTTGACCAATACATCAAACAAGATTCCTACAGGCCGCTTAATGGACCTATCGGCCATGAGTAGCTGCATAGAAGTAGGCTTGGAGTGCCCAATCCTAGCTTCTTGAAAATCATAAGGGGAATCAAGTTGATGCTTTCCCCCAAGTCGCACAGGGCTTTCCGGAATACAAACATTCCAATCGTACATGGTATAGTGAACGCACCCAGATCTTCTCTCTTCGTAGCCATATTGCTAGTCATCACCGCACTACAACTGTGTGAAATCTCAATCGTTCCCACATAAACCACCTTCTTATTCTTAAGTAACTCCTTCATAAATTTGGAGTACCCTGGCATCTGCATTAGAGCTTCGACCAAAGGAATGTTTCTTGATAGCTTGTTGAACATGTCAACAAACTTGTTAAATTTTTGTTCTTCCTTTTTCTTATTTAGCCTATGAGGGTATGGAGGAGGTCCCTTGGGGTTTATGGTCGGCATGCTTTGCACAAGAGGGGGGTTCTACTTCATTATCGATCGTCACTCTAGGAGGGGTTTCAACCTCTTTCTTCTCATCATCACTTTCAATATTTCTGAGACACTTGATGTACCAAGTTTTTCACTTACCTCAAAAGTTTCCACAACATTCTCATGCACCACCTCTTTGCCCTTGTCATTTGGCTTCTTCACCGCTTCCATAATAGGTTCTCTTGAATTTTTACCGGCTTCACAACATGTTCTCTTATTTCACTAGTTGTTCTTCCACTCCTAGTAACAATTTCCATGATGTGCCCATCACTTTTATGATTAGTTGTGAGGTTACTAGGAAGTGACACTTTCATTCTCGGGTTCATTTGAATGGAAAGATGATCCATTTGGACTTCAAGTTGTTTGATGGAGGTTGAATGGGAGCTCACAGTCTTATGAAGTGTTGAGACTTCGCTTTTAAGCTCATGTACCCCGGCGTGTGTTGTGTCCACTATTTTTAGTACCAATGACAACATGTCCTCTAACTTGGAATGCCCGGGGTTGCTTGTGGTCGGTTGATAGAAGGAACCAGCTTTGTTTAGGGGCACATAAGGGCCTCGATAGTTGTGTTGCTCACAATACCTATCCCGATCATTTCTTATCCAACCTTGGTTCTCTTCCCTCGGGTGATAGTACCCAGGACGAGAACCCGCCGACCCAAAACATAGCTTACCATCAACCAGAGTCATGAGCTTATCATTATTAGCTTTTATCTCCGACGCATTCACAGTACTCACCCCCTTTACACCAATTACATGATTTGCCAAGAGATCGATGTCACGACCCAATTTCTTAGGTCATGATGGCACCTACAACCCCTGAGTAGGCAAACCAATCCTTGTAGCCCAGAAGGGTTAGTAATGGGCTACTACCTAAACCAAAATGCACAATAAGCATAAATAAGCGAAAGCAGAATGTAAAAGTAGACAAAACGGAAGCAAAACCCGAATATATACATAGAGATAACTACACCAACTCCAAGACTTGGTATCGATAGTACAAAAGCTTCTAATAGAATACCAGTGCTAGAAGTAACAAAATACAATATACATCTGTCTCTGAATATGCAAGAGTATCAGTGCAAAAGATGAGATGTGGTCAAGCCACTACCGTTAGGCGCTCACCCTAGTCTCGAATATCCTAAAATCTGCACGAGTCTCCAACGCGATCAACGACGAAAGCTCAACTAATATCTGCACCAGAATGATGCAGAAGTGTAGTATGAGCACCAAGACAATGGGTACTCAGTAGGCATCATCGACCGACTGAGCGCATATAAGATATAAAATAGTAAGTAGTAGATAGCAAGAAAGCAGTCACAGAAGTAATAGGTAAAGCACAAGGAACTAGCACGGAGAATAGGAAACCAAGAGTTATAAGCATAGAATGCTAGCACTGAAGATATACATAACACAGAAACACAGGTGTAAGAAATAAGGACGCACCTGGGATACTTGCAACAACAATATAAGTAATTAAAGAGAGAGAGAGTTGAGAAAATTGTGGTATATCAGTAACCTCAAGTAAGAAGGAAAAAAGGAAGGCGATCCAACATAATAAAACTAGAAGGAATACACTAACAGAAACATGCTTTTAACATCAACTATCAAGATAAGCGTAAATCGGGATCAATCTTACATATACAAACCTAGATTAGAATAACTAAACCACCATAATCGATAGCTACTACCCAAAATCATGGCAAGGAATAGAACCAGAAACCCACAATTTGCTCAGAAGACCGCACAACAGTGCCTCAATAGCATAGGACTCACTAGTCCCTCAATACTCAAGCCAAAAATCAGAGCCTCAACAGGCTAAAATTTACCAATCCACCCAAAACCAAGGACCACGACAAGCTCTACAGAATGACAGAAGTAATAATTTACCTACAGTCCCAATGGCCGCCCATACAACCGAGGAATGTAATCAAGTGAAAAAAAACCCTCTGGCCTCCCATACAATCGGAGCGTACACTGAACACACAGCAAACAAAGGTGGAATCTGAGTGAATATGCATGATGATGATGAATTTAATGTAATAGTAACTGGTATGTTCCCCTTCAGGTACCTCACGGGGCCATATAGAGGTGGGACCCATGGTAGGACTCTACCCGTGTACCTCTACTCTGCCGTACACCCCTTCTCCTAGCGCGTGCGTCGGGCCGTAGCCAATTGCCTAGGAACGAAAGGTCCATGGAGGTGTACCCCTCGATCACATATAAAACCGCACAATCTCAAGTGTAGCTCAATACTTGAAATCTTATATTACATGCCTGGATTTGACCTGGGTCTAAAACAGTGGTAGTAATCTCAAAGACCCTCTCAAAGGGTGCCCAATGTACACTCGGGTCTAAATCAGTGATAAAAATCTCAATAACTCCCTCAAAGGGTGCCCAGAGCGTATCCGGGTCTAAACCAGTAATAAAATAAAGTCTGGTGCTCTGCCCAGTAGAGCCTAGTATCACTAGGAAAACCCAGTGTGAAATCACCCAAAATCCCATTTCCATCATCACGTATACCAAAAACAGGCCCCCGAGGCCATGCAAGTTTAGGAAAAACCATCTATAGTGGCTCACAGCCAAAACCGAAGTAAAACATGCAAGGAAAAACCTTTTTCATGGATGATATGCTCGCACACAAATATAAATTAGGCCAATGGCTGACAAACATTTCCTATCTGCCCTGCACAGGCTCAACAGCTCTACAACAGTCATAACCAGCCTAAAAGGATATCTCTATGTCCAGGATTCATGGACATTTCCAAATAACCCACCATCTATATTCCAGAGTCAATACAAGGCCACACAGTACCACAAGGGTAATATACAATACTGATATGAATACTAAAATCAATGTACAAAATAATGGATAGAAAAGGTGGTCAAGGTTTGGGGTACCAACCTATAACAACCCACCCAAGGATGCTAATTAATGCAGTTATAGCCTATATACGCAGAGTCTAGGTAGGGAAATCTATAACCTACCTGTCATCTGACGAATAGCTACAGGGATGGTGTCGTCCAGGCTTGAACTACTCCGTGAAGCTCCAAATTGCGAGACCACTATCAACATAATAATCTACACATTAAAACAAGACTAACGATACCTATATTGCTATAATAATAGCCAGGCCAAAATTTGGATCACAAACGAGCTCGTGGGCCCTGCAACCCAAAACCAGAAACAAAAAACACACACATGTTCCTTACCATCCCGGGAGCACATGCTCAAAAATTGAGCGGAAACGGACAATGATTTAGGCTCAAAACAGCCCTCCCAAGCCAAGAAATAAAAGAGGAAATTGAAGGAATAAATTCGGAAATTAGTCAAAAGATACTTACCACAACGAGAAGGCAAGCTAAGGAAGTGAAAACTCCAATACCACGAACATGCAAGCCCAAGAAATGGATTCTACACGAAATTTCCAAGCTTTGAGCAATAGCAACAATGGAGGTTTATGCAATGGAGAAGGAGCAAGTTTTGGGGAAGAAGAACATACCAAAATCGACCAAGAAGCGAGGCTTGCCAACCAAATTGATGGATTCTCCAAGCTAAGATTGAAAAAAGTATTTTGGTAGATGGGATTTTGTATTTGGAGTTGGGAATAAATGAGAAATGGAGCTGGAAAAATGAAAGGATCAAAAAATATATAGTTGTTGGTCGCTGGTCAGCGCTATCGTGCTAAAGGAGCGCGATCGCACTGAAGGAAAAGTCACAGACCAGCGCTATCGTGCTACAGGAGCGTGGTCGCGCTGAAGGGAAAATCACAGGCCAGCGCTATCGGTCTAAAGGAGCGCGATCGCGCTGAAGGCCACTAGAACCATAAAAACCAGCAACAGCCAAAACTTCTACGGGGCATTCCGAGCATAATCAGAACTCGATACACAAAAACCAATAGTGCTATTAGAGTGGAAATGATGTTCCGGACTCAACATAATCAATAAAACATCCATACGAGGTCATCTAGGAAGAATGTTAACCCAATTCAACACTAACTAAAGCTAACAGAGCATCCAAAATGAGTCCGGCTCACTCGGAACCCAAACCAACCAACTAACTAACACAAACTCGGCATTCCAGAGCTAACGGTGCTGAAGGAATTTCCATCTGAGGTCGTCTTTTTTGAATGTTGACCAAAGTCAACCAAACAAGCCCAACTGGCCTAAAAACATAGAATAAGAGAGAATTCCAAGCTAAAAAGCTCCCTGATCCCGACCAAAGGTCCCACTAGACCAAAGTCCATGCTGTGGAGCTAACAGAACTGTTGGAATTTGATTTCGAGCACTTTCACCAAGAATGTTGACTGAAATCAATGATTTTCAAAGTTAAAAACTCTAAAACCAGGAATGGACAAAAAGACTAAACAAATAGCCCGGGCACTAAACTACCGATCCGAGAAAGCCATAAATGACTTGGGGCCGCTACAGGCAAGATCTAACGGTACAAGAAAGGCGAATACGCGTAAATTACCAGAAGGGTCATTACAATCTATTTGGGTCATCATCTTGGCTTTTGTTTCATCTTGGATTTCCCTTCTTTTTCTGATCTCATTTTCCAAGATAGATAAGGCTAATTCTGAGGTTGGCAAGTCCGCCTCTCATGTATACCAAGCTTGGTTGGTTTTCATCATCCGTTCTAAGAAAGCCAAGGCAACGGGAAATCATATATCCATGAAGGTGCCACCTCCAAGGTTGTCAGCCATAGCCTTATTCAAGGAGTTCAACAATCGATAAAAGCTTTGAAGAAATACATTGTCCGATAACTCATGATTTAGACATAAGACAAGCTTCTTCTTCAAGTGAAACCAAGCTTCATGTAGAATTTCATCCGAGAGTTGCCTGAAGTTGGTAATCTCGTCTCTTAGTTGCATCATGCGAGATGTAGGAAAGAATATCGAAGTGAATGCTTCAACCAACTCAGCCCAAGATGTTATAGAACTATCCAGTAATTCTTCCAACCATGTCGTGGCTTCCCCCGTCAAGGAAAAGGGGAATAGGCACAATCGAATGGACTCTTGGGAGATGTTTTGAATAATATATGATTGACAAATCTCCCCGAAGTTCAGAATATTCCGGTTGGCATTTTCATGTGTTGCTCCACCAAATAGGCCCTTCATTTGGATTAAGTGGAGCATAGTGCTAGTCACCTGAAAGACAACACTTCCTACCGTTGGGGGTAGGAGGATTGCACCTACACCCCCTTGAATCATAGGCTCATCCTCGTCGGCCTCCATGAAGCCGTCAACGCTCTCGTTATCGTCGGCCTCATTCATAGGCTAGCCATCTTGATCACAACTCAAACAATAAATGAAAGTAAAAGAAACAAGTACTCTCAAAATGATTTCAAATCAACAATCAAAAATAGCTAACAACTCAAGTCCCCGGCAACGGTGCCATTTTTTATGAACGCTCAAATCGTGCTCCCCAAGCTGGAGGTCATGGCGATCGTGCAGAAAAATAAAATTTATAATTCCCTACGAGTGTCGGCGTCGTACCCAAGGGGCTTGGAGCTAAATAAATTTAGATTGTGTCAAATTGAGTTCAAAGTGAGAGTAAGTGCTTAAACAAGAAAAGTAAAAGATTGGGGGAATTGGGATGTTGTCACTACAATCAGAATTTAATTAAAAGCAAATAAGCAAAAATGGGTGTATCAAATAGAGTAGGCGACTAGGGATGTGTATCTGATGGGGCTCTAATCATGGGCTAGGGTGATTATCAATTCATATTTGTTCTCGCTTATTGACATAAGTAGCATTGGTCATGGATATGGATTGTTATCTTTCGATCAACAACCATATATCCGATGATCTTTATTATAGCATTATCGCTTTGATCGATAAACAACCAATCTAAGCTTGGGGAGGTCACACTATCTCTAGCTTAGACCCTTATATGGGTGATTTCTTCGATAAGAGCTATTTCTAGCCTCAAATCTAGATGGAGTCCCAAGTTCCCACTAGCAATTTCACATCTGAAACCATGAAATCCTCTTTCAAGCAATCACATAGTCAAGTAATGAAAATTAATGTTTGCAACCACCAATTTTAGGATTAAAACTTGGTGAAACTACTAGACCCATGTCAAATAAGCAATAATAAAGATGAATTAACAAAACCCACACCCATTTGTCAAGCACCCATCATCAACACACCCCTAGAAAAGAGAAATTAGCCACTAATAGTAAAGGAGAAGGATATACCAAATGGGTAAGTCAAAATCCTCTTCATTAGAGCTAAATCTCAAGTTCCAAGCTCAGTTTGAGTACACAAATGGTTAACCAAGAGAATAGATTCAAACCCTCTTCTCTTTGGAGAGGAAAACTTATTCTTAAGGCAAAAAGATTTTTCAAATATTCAGGACTGAAGTAGCATATTTACAAATGAGCCAAAATGATCCTTTTATGGCTTCCCAAAATGTCACTAAAATTTAGGACAAAATTGCCCCTTCGGGTGCTGTATGGCATGACGTGCGATTCGTATGTTGTGATGTGCACGTCGCACATCCTCTTCGATTGGACCAGTGACTTTAGCTGACTTTGGGAGCTTTGTGCGAAGGTGGTGCAGTTCACACCTTGGTATGTGCGCGTTGCACAGCGACCACACTTCTTAATAGATTCTGTAGTGGCTTTTGCAACTTTATGCGGAGGAGGTGTGGTTTGCACCTCATCTTGTGCATGTCGCACGGCCACCGCATCTCAGGTCAAAATCTCTAGCTTTTTGAAACACTTCACACTTTACTCCTTTTGAGCTAATTTTGGGTCCATTTCCTTATTTCTCATCATTTATCAAAAGTACCTGCATAGACATCAATAAAGGTCATAAGAACCTCTAAATCTATTCAAAACATAGCAATAATTCATGGATTTAGGCTCAATAAGTTGGTAGATTACCGACTTATCAGGGGGCAGGGGAGGGAGGGGTGCATTTATATTTTTTGATGTTTGATTTTGCCCTTGTTGGTCTTAGACATTTGTTTTGCACACTTTTAGTTCCCTTGTCAGGCTATTTGGTTGGTTGTTTTAGACAATTTGGCCTTTGTAGGACATGTTTTGGGTTATATGGTTTATTGCCCTCGTCGGGGCTTTATTTTTCTTATGCTTATATTATGCCCTTGCCGGGCTTAATCTTTTTATTATGTTGGTTGTGATATTGCCATTTTTCTGGGTTAGTCCTACACGCTAAATTGTTTCACTACCCGTGCTTTACAAATTGCACTTGGTGCCTATGTTGGGCCTTATTCTCCAATGATCCATGAGCGCATTACTCAAATATTGCCTTGTATATTAGAGTTAGTTTTGAATAAACTCCAAAGGTTTTCTTCATACCATGGTTCTTTCTGAAGGAGCAAATGTTTTTCTTTTCTTTATTTTCTCTATCGAATCAGGTGACATTTCTCTATGATAGATTAAGAGGCGACTTTCTTAAGGGAAAACTCCAAGTTAGTGTTTAGATTGAGTTCATGTTTTGCTTATCTCGATTGGGCCCACTATTTTTTTCTTGGCAATGAATTTGGAAAATTGAGAAAGGAGGGGAAAATGATTTTTGCAACTGCATTCTTTTGTCATGACTTGCACATTCTCCGTTTGGCTTGATTGATTTAAAAATGAGTGTGCGAAACTCAGAATAGCTTGTCAAAAGTCATTTGTTCCAATTAATTTTAAGACTAATTGTGAACTTCATGTGTTGTGATGGCTTGTGTTGTAAGCTTTACTTTGTTCTTGTGTATGCATATCATCTAGAACTTACCCCGAATGAGACACAAGGTGAAATCCTAGATGTTGCTTAGCTTGGAAGATGACCTTAGGTCCTTTTTGAATAGCCACTTTAACCAAAAGTTTTTCCCTTAAAATTGATCCTACTTAATCGCTTTGAGCTTTTAACTTTTCCTTGGAACCTTATGTCAGACACCTTAGCCTTTTTGCGTCCTCTATCTTGGCACCCAACCTTCTTAATTGTTAGAAATTGAAATGAAGGCTAAAATCCTAAGTTTAGGGGGGAATATGAATGATAATTAAATATTGATGTAGGCAAAAGCCTAAGTTTGGGGGTGTATGCATGTAATGTGGAGAAAAGGAGGAGTTGAGCTTCAAAGCGAGGTAGCACCCTAAGCTTACAATGTCAATTGCTTCAAAGTGTCAAAGAGAAAAATGATTGAAAGAGAAAATAATAGAGTGATGCTACCAAATGAGCTAAACAAATGGGTGTTTGAAAGAATAGTGTTGGGAAAGCTTGGGTTGTGAGAGGGAGGAATAAGGAAAAGTTGAATAAAAAATGTGAGAGGTGCACTTGAATTCTTATGATAGTGTTAGGGAGGTTTGTCACTTGAGCCAAATAAAATCCTTACTTTAACCCTAGCCTACATTGTTGCCCACATGTTCTTAGTGATTTTGAGCTTTGCAATTCTACATTTGTGGCAAATTACATAAAGGGCAAACCTATGGTTCGATGTGTCTGTACTTGAACTTCTTTGAGAGCGTGAGAGTCTTTGTGTTCTCTTAAAATTCCTATATTGTGAATTGCATGATTGTGAGTGGGATTCTCTCTTGTGGTGAGTGGTATTGCATCCTTGAAGTGAATAATGAAGTCCTGATTTCAATTGAGAGGAATGAATGAGACAAGTTGTGTGGCGAATCTTGAGGAAAACCTTGAAGGTGTATACCAATGACATGAGAAGCTTGGTAATCTTGTTTTGAGTGAAAAGTTCCCCTTATTTTGAATGATAAGTTTAAACCTCTTGAAATGAGCTTTTGAATTGGAGCAATTTTTCCTTATGATATGGTAGTACCAAACGGGATTAGTATTTTTGTTTTGAGTCTTTTATTTTGAGTCCTTTGTTTATTATTTATCTTGAGTCTTTGAGTCGGCATAGTCCATTGTGCTATCTTTGTGACTTGATAAGTTTGTGTGAATCATTTGCCTTATAAGTGTTTTGCTTGAGGACAAGCAATAGTTCAAGTTTGGGGGTTTGATAAGTTGGTAATCTACCAACTTATTTAGCTCTTATTCATGAGTTATTGTCTTGATTTGGAGTGATTTAGGAGGATTTTATGCCTTTATTATTTTATATGCAGGGACTCTTGATCAATGAAGAAAGAAGAGGATTTGAACCCAAATGAGCTATAAATGGAGGCTAAATCAAGAGATGACCAGAAGAGAATAGATAGATCCAAGAGGTGCGAGAAGACATGCGAGCCACAAGAGCGCAGCTGCGTTTCACAGGTGCCAGCGCATATGACAGTTGAAGAACTGCCCAGCAACATAGGCACCTGGGCGCTGCAAGTTGCCAAGGGAGACCGCAGGTTCTTGCACAGATGGAGCCACAGGCAAGAGCTAGATTACTACCTCAACGACTTGGGACCTGCATGCTGCAAGTCGTCAAGGGCGGCCACAGGTGCTATCGCAGATGGCATCGCAAGTGCCTCGAAGGGCAAAATGGTCCAAAATGTCGTTGCATAATTGTAAAGCTTCCATAACCCTTTTTGGGATCTATGGAAGGAATATACTTTTTTTTCCCCAATTTGGATATTGTACATTGAATACACTACTGTAGAGCTTCTTATTCCTTAGAACTTGTGAGAGAAAACTCCATTGTTGATAACTTAATGCTTGGAATTGAAGCTAGATTATTCATTATGAATGGAATTGATTGCTACCCATTTGGTATAATTCTTTTTTCCTTCACTATGAGTAGCTAATTTCTCTTCTAGGGGTTTGTACAATGATGGGTTTTTGAAATTGGGAATGGGTGTTAATTAATTATGCTTATAATTGATTATTGTGTATGGTTCTAGTGAATCCTCCATGTTTTAATCAAATAAATAATGGTTGCAAACATTGATTTAGTTTTCTGATTGGGTTCTTGCTTGAGAAAGAAGTTCTTAAATTTGTGTGAGGATTCCTACGAAGGATTTGGAGATTCTACAATTAAGTTGACGCAAGAGATAACTCATCTTAAGAACTCCCCATCTAAGTTTGAAACTAGAAATAGCTCAAACACTTAAGCTAATTGATTGGTTGTCTCTAGGCCTTGGGGTTCAAAAGAATCCAATGCATATACATGTTTAATAGGTCGAAAGACATTTGAACATACCTATGACCAAGGCTACCTATACCTTTATTGAAAATAGTCTAAAGTATTTAACCCTAATTCCAATGAATGACCCCATCGAAATGCATACCCCTAGTCTCTCCATCCTTGTTTGTTAACAATCGTGTTACTTGTCATATTGCTTACTAAATTAATTGTTTCCTTAAACACCCCCCCCCCCCAATTTACTTTTATTGTTGAGACAAAATGCATACTCTTGCGAATTAGCTTATAAATTTTTGCTAATTATCACTCTAATCCTTATGGATTCAACCCCGACTCGCGCTGGGTTATTGTTTTTGCAATGATTGTAGCCACCTTCCTCACGTGGGAGTTGTATTGGATGTTACCAAGGGATTCGATCACGTTCGTGATGAAGGGTCTGTGGACCCAGCCTATTTTTTCTTCATGATCCTGAGGCTGGACATCGCGATTACTTTAGTTCAGACTGGTCGATCTTCGCAGTATGACAGGGGTCTTTGCGATTACAATGAAGGACCACTGGCAGTATATAATTCCTCCTCTACATTTTTAATACATTTTTTCTGAGAATTCCTCCATTGTTGAGGGCTCAAAGCTCAGAAATTATTTTGGGATCATTCTATAAAGCTGGGGATTTTTGGGTCCTTGTTCGTGGTCATTTTCCTGTCTTATATTCGTAAGTTTTTGGCCTTTACTTCGTCAATTTCCCCATTTAATTCTCATTTTATTTCTTCAAGTTTGGGGCTGATTTGAGCTCAATTGTGGGGGCTAATCATGCTCAAATTTTGAGCATGTGATTCTTGTTCCACAAAGGACACTGTTGTGAATTATATTTTTGATTTCTGTAAGCAGGCTCCACGGGTGATTTTTGACCCGATATCTGACCCGAATTCTGAAGTAGTGATATGGGTATCTTTCTTCATGTTTTAATGCATAGATTACTATTTTAATAGTGTGGAAGCAGTCAGAGGCTTCTCAAAGGAGAAAAGCTTTGGGTTAGTAGGTTCATGAGCGTGTTTTCGACTTCTAGATAGGTTACGACTTACTTACTTTTAGACTTTGCTCGTTTAAGGTATGGGTATGATAATTTTCTAATGATTGGTGGGATATTGTGTCTTGGATACATTTTGTCTAGGTTTGATGATTTTCATAGCTTTTTTAGGGGCCTTAGAGTAGATTTACCCTTTGAATTCCTTAGTTTTGGGGGTAGTCATTCCTCTTTTAGTCTTGGCCTAGAATGCATAGTATCCTTGGGATTAGAGTTAGATGCGTAGCTTCAATTTAGGTGGTTTGTGGTGAATTGATTAGGGATATTTAGCATAGAATTAGATGATGATTTTATGATAGAGTAGGTGTTTACCATTGATTTATACTTACCATTTCTTTCTCGTGTTGCTTTCTCGTTGGTTGTATATTTGTGGTGGGATGGATGATGTGGGTGCTGTATTAGCTTAGTATGATTTATCCTTAGCTTAATTTCCATTAGTTTGTGTGCCTTTTCTCATCTTTGATTAATTGCTTGCCTTAGGTGGGGTTTCTTAGGAGGTTATAGTTAGCGTAACGGTTCAATATAGTCCTTGCTCTAGAATAGGTGTCCTTAGTATATGCTGGGGTAGTAGCCCGTGGTAGAGTAGTTTTCTTCCTCTAGCTCTAGTTATTATTATTATTGCATTGTTTTTGTATTTTTGTTATGATATGAGATTGTGGGCCTGAGGCCGTGGTTTGGACTGGCTGGATCCTAGGTTAGGGTGATCTTGGTATGAAGGGTAAAATTCCCTATGTTAGTGAATAATTTTGTACATACATATATATATATATATATAGAGAGAGAGAGAGATATTCATACACCTGAATTGGATCGCATACATCCACTTACGCATGGGCATGATCTATGGCACGATTTGAGAAGAAAGTTATAGCTATTTAGTTTTAAAGGAAAAACTCTTCACTTTTACTATAGGTTTCAACTTTAAGAAGGGATTTCATTGATTTATGCTTATATTGGCTTTTAAACTAAAAATGGCTTATTTTTGAATGTTAAAAGCTTTGAGGAGAGCGTGCTACTGTTATTACTGACTTTTGCCTCTTAAAAAAGGGGGAATTTTACCATTTTTACTACAAATTTTGTATTACCGAGGGGATTGAACCACCTTTTTACTGATTTCTATGTTGGAAGAACCGTATTACTTTTACATATGGTTCGAGATACGGCTTTGAACCTTCTTCTGTGTCTACTTATTACATACGTTGATAAGCTCCGGCAGCTCATGAGAATACTCTGGGTTTTACAAACTATTCATATTGATAAGCTTCGGTGGCGTAGGAGGATACTCAATGTGTTTACTATGAGGCATATGTTGATAAGCTCCAGTGGCCTGTGAGATAACTCGGGGTTTACTTTTCACTACATTGGCCACATCTTGCACCGCATTCATCTCATATCGCATACCTTGGCATTCTTCCGCATTTATTCACAGTTATGTTTTGGTTTGTTTACTATTGAGTATACCTTCCGAGCTTATGGGGGTCTGGTTAGATTATAGCTAGATTATTATGTTATGATTTATGTGTTATTTACTCGCACTTCTCTTTATTATCTAGCTATGACCTATCATTCTCTTTTTGACCCCTCCTTCTTACCCTTTTAAAATATATTCACATTCTGTTATACTTATATCTTATTTTTGCTCAGTTGGCCTATGATGCCTACGGGGTACCGCATATTTTGGTACTCATGCTACACTTATGCATCTTTTTCCTGATGCATACACTACAAACAATTGAGACTAAGGCCACACTAATTCTAGGCAACACTTAAAAAGTGTTGCCAAAAGTATTTAAGGGCATGCTTTTAAGGCGTGGTCTTTATATCGAGCTTTTGGCCATAGAAATTTTGACAACACTATTAAAGCATACTCTTTAGAATTATACACAATGCATTATAAACGTTGTCAAATCATAAAATAATTGGCAACAGTTATTTATACATATTACCACACTTTTAAGTGTACTATATTTGTGATTCTAATAAGAACACTTTACAAGCGTGCCCTATTATTTCTCATAAATTTTTTGACTAAAATAATTTCCCTACCTCCATATATCTATTTCCCCTATTTATAAAAAGCAAGAGTATCATAACGCCCAAAAATTCATTCTCAAGGGTTTCTTGCCCTAGTTTGTGACTCGCAGCTCTTATGTTTATCGCTTCTCAAAGTTTGCACTATGAATCTCCTTCAACTAAGGACTCTGTGTCTCTATCAATTTTTCTAGAGCCAGAGTCTCAAGGGTTCATGGACTCTATCTCAAGTAGGATTTTTGAAGTCCCTACTCTTTTAACCCTTTTGTGATAGTGGATGTGAGTGAGCAAGAGAGGAATTATTCTCTCTATAAAAAATTTTTGGAGAATTTGAACATCTAGTTAAATTTCTGTCAATTTTTAACATATTTTGATAGATTTATATATTAATTGTTAGGTTCCACTCATTTTGGTTTCTATTTGTTTCCAACTTTGTGGAACTGAAGCTTAAATTAAGAACCAATTGAGTTAATTCGAGTTCTACTCATTTTTAAGACTTGTAATTGAGTTTGTATTTTGCTTCTTATGAACATTTCTATAATTTCTCAGTGGATTTTTCTTTCAGTGGTTTGATTTCTTCTTCTTTGTCGAGTTTTAGGAGTAATTAGTAAGATTTTTTAAAATGATGGAAGAGCAGTCAGGAAATTTAAATTCAGAGCTCTATTTATGCATCTGGTTGTTTCTGCTTCCATGTGGTATGTCTAGATGCAAGTCAAATCTATAATTTTCTATGGCAGGCCAACTTTGATTAGATATGATTATGAGGAATCGTGTTGCTTGAGTTGTTAGAAAATACATTAGGCTTCAATCATGAACTTGTATGAATTTAGATTGTGTTTCTTGTATTTACTTTGACAATATTTCGGTTGAGTCGATGAAATTATGAAGTTTTGTTGTTGCATCATACCAACAAAGTTCATGAATGTCAAAGCCTCGACGAAATCATTAAGCTAGAAATGAGTCAAGGTTGCAAAATTTGTGCTTATCATTACTTGTTGTGCTTACAGGGAAAGGATCTTATTGCTTGTGCCATATTGGGTTGACCCTGATCTGGACCTTATCCAGTGACCTCCATTTTTATTGGCTAGCAAGTTTTGGGATCTTACAAGCTTCTTTATTTTCTAAATCTTAAGGAAATTCAAACAACCTTATTAACTGGTGATTATCTCACATGACTGCTATTAGCTTCCTATTGCATTGGATATGGCTAAAGATTGCAATGGAAGATATCGTGAGCTGAACAAAATATTGTATGCAGACAGTTACATGTGCAGTGCCATTCGTGAGTGTTATGCTTCATGTAAAGGCGTTATAAATGTTTTGGTCTTAGGTGAACATGAACAGCTATAAGTTTCCATCTGTTACATTTACTTATCCGGCAAACTTGAAAAGAACAATTTTTACTCCTTGAGATATTTCTAATTATTTAATTGTAAATCAATAATTTTTAGGGTGATAAAAGAATGTTTTTCAAAAGTTGTTGATCAAATAGATGAGGATAACCTGAGATGACATGTTAAATTCTCATAACATGGTAAATGTGGTAAGGGACTAAGATTGACTCAAATAAGCAAGTGGAGGAACTTAAACACAATTTTTGTCTGTTTACCTCTTTTTTAGTTAAATTTTGTGAGTTTCTATTACAACCATCTTAAAAAAATATTTTCTTCACCCAGTCATCAATGCTGTGAGATTTGAAATGAAGACCACTATATGTGTTTGTGGGTGTACACATGTGTGCATGTGTATATGCGCGATCATGTATGTATGTTTATATATATATATATATATTATATATAATATATAGTATATATATATATACTTATATAATATACACACACATAAAACTATATTGTGAGATTTGGAGTGAAGAGTGTGTACAATCTTAAAATGGTGTTTGTGCATGTGCATAAAGAAAGAAAGAGAGAGAGAGAGCGCTATGATTGGAAGAAAAAGTATCAAGATCTTGTGCCAAGTTCTTGTTTCTAGGTGAAACTTTTTCAATAACATTGCTTTAGATTTGGGAAAGGAGGGTGATCAATTATCTTCTTTGAGCCACACGCATATGAAGCTTCCTATTCTTCTAGATTAGAAGACTTCACTTGATGCTTACTGTAAAGAAATCTTTCATGGTTGTGCCAACAAATTTGGAAGTTAGACGGTGCATCTCATTCTTCTCAAATTCATTTTTTATGTACATGCCTCACGTCCCCAAATTTTGCAATATTCTTTCTTTTTCGTAAGTTTTCTATTTAAAACATCAGTCGTCAATTGATACGTAATCACTGTGCATCATGATACTCTTGTACGGATGTTAGTTAAAACTCAACTTATTCCTGTGTAGCTTGTTGGTAGTTTGAAGCCTCTTTCAGAAAGAAAAAAATCAGATATTTTGTAGAAAATTGATTCATGACTATCATATGAATGTTTGCAAGACTCTAACGAGATTTTTTTAAAAAAAAAGACACTAACTAGATGGAGTTAAGGTCATTAATGATAAAGCAAGGTGCTTGCACTTTGTGGGTACTACACTGAAACCTGTAATGTCTTTGGATAAACTCTGGTTTGGTTTCATTGCCCTGCGAAACAGTCTCATACAAGAATCTAACTCTTGTTTAAATTATCACTAAAATGGATAAACTAATCTTGCTTTATCCTTGTTAAAACAGAAAATTTGGGAAAAAAGTTATGTAGGAGCTCTTCTCTGTACCCTAAAATCATATTAGCTAAAGTACATTTATGAAGTGAACATATAAGAAATACTATATACAATTTTAGTTGCTACGCACATTTATGTTTAACATCCCCCACCATCCAAGCTGGAGTGTGTGTGTGTGTATATATATATATATGTATATATATATATATGTATATATCAGGTATACCTAGCTTGTTACATATTAATCTACTCTAGGACTTCTAAGAGCGTTACTGGAAGTATCTGCCAATTGATCATTTGAATTAACATGTGCAGTTATAGTATCCAGGGTTGCATCTTCTATGTAACGAACTGACAATCAACTCAATATGTTTAGTTCTCTAGTGAGAAGTTGTATTTGATGCAATGCGTAATCTTTCTTATTATTACAATAGGACTTGATAGGTTGAGGTTGTTGTATTAACTCATAACCGACTGCTTCAATCACAACATTCAGATGTAGTTAAGGCCATGACCTATACTTTCTTCTTGTTTCTTTTCCTTCTTGACTTGGTAATAATATTTCTTGACACATTGATTTCTTCTAACACGCGAACCCTATTTCAGATCTGATTTGCCCATAATCCAGAACTGTCCATTCAGCTTGTCCTAGTTCCACCAATAATCCTCCCTTCACAAAATACTATTTCATGTCTCTTGAATCTTTAATATACTCTCCTTCTTAATTCATGTATCTTTAAGACTTCTCTTTTATATCCTAGGATGTTGAATTTGGCTATTATGTTTTAGGCCTGATAGTGTTACCATCAGATAATCTCAGACATTTGGTGCTTTAGCTATATATACAAGTAAAGTGTCAAAAACATTTAGCTGATTGACATATCATATGTGTCATGCCCCGAGGCTACCCCCTAGACGTAACACGGGATTTGGGACCGCAAGTGCTCCAAGTTAACCCTTGGTCATAGCATAACCCAGATAATCATAGAAAATATAGCGGAAGCATAAAGAGAAAACTAGGCAACCCAATCCATAAAAGCTAAAGTCAAGATGAAACATAATCCAAAAGAGAGACTCGAATATTATCTAAGTCCGAAAAACCTCTACATATGACATAAGGATCTACTGGTACAAGACCCCAGCTAACTCTAAGTACTAGAAGGATGATAATAAACTAAACTCAAGAACCGGTCCTCAGAAGATGAGGACTCACCAACAGCTAGCTGGATGGCCTGAAATCTCTAGCCACGAGTCTGAGGAGGAAAACCTGGATCTGCATCATCAAGAGGATGCACCACAAGATATGCTTCAGTACTATAGGATGTACTGAATATGTAAGACATGTGAAATACAAGTATACATGCTATACATACTTTAAAACTGAAATCATGATATGATAGTAAAAGCTGGAATGCAAAGGACTCAATGCAATATCATAGGCAAAAGATACTTGAAAACTGTAAATAATAGTAGAAGTTCTGAAATTTAAAATCAGAGAGTCAATGCAATAAATAACTTGAAATTGTTTCTGTGGGAGGTTCTCTAACCGACATAGACCATGTGAGCTACATGGAATCCGATGTATACGCCCCATCGAGAGGACCCAATATACCTTGCCAAGGTATAAAGGCATAACTAGTGTGTTCACGGTGTCTGATGCCCACTGAAGGGACTTAAAAACCTACGTTGGCACGTAGTTCTGGGATATATAAAAGGAGTACGCTAAACCCAATCCAACTCGACTCAATACTACTCCCAAAATATACTTATAGCTCAATATACTTGTGACATATCTAATGTCAAATCTGTTTGAAAAGCATAAGGGTATATCTAATACCATGCAATTCACATAGCTTAGGTAGACATATCTATATGCCAAACCTTTCATAATACATAAGGACATATCAAATGTCATGCAATTCATGCTTCAAAGTCCTTAAAAACTTAGCATAACCATCATTCAAAACATACTTTTCTTTCTAAATTCATAACTTGAAGAATTAGGCATGCAATTTCATGATAATAGAGGCCATGTTATCTAAACATGCCAATTATACTTGAAAACATGCAATTCAATGGAAACATGCTAGAAACCACCTATAATGCATGGGCTATTGAAATTATGCAAGGAATCTTAATAAAAACATGGGTAATGAATGGGAAATCATGAATTGATACTTTAAAACAAAACCCATAACTTTTCCCCAATTTGGGTAAGAACCCTAATTTCATAAATTCATAAATCAAAGTAAATACATGGGGTTTTGGTCATAAGGGTGAAAGGAATCCCTTATTGAATACTCACATACCTTATTGAAGCTTGCTTCATCTAAGATGAAAAGAAATGGAGGCTTGAACTTGAAGCTTGAGACTTGGAGCTTGAAGGAGTCCTTACTTCTTTTGCAGTAGGATTTCTTAGAATGAGAAGAACTTAGGCTATTAGGGAATAAAACCCTACTAAAAATGGTCAAAACGACCTCACTTAAGAGTTAAAAGGAGAGGGGGGTTATTACAAAAATACCCCTAGGATTTAATTAGGAAAAATCTGTAAAAGTTGAGTTTCAGGGATCACGGGTGCATTCCATGAGATGTAGAATGAACCACGACTCGTGGTTCCTGGCCCAAAATTCATGCTGCAGAAGAGGCTTTATAAGTCAACAGGATAGACCATAAATCAAACTATGGTCCGTAGACCAATTCGTGGTTCCTGGGGAATTCGGCAAACCTCGGATCAAGTTCCACGAGTCAATAGGACGGTCCGTAGTTCAAATTAAGGCCCGTACAATCCACTCATGGTTCTTGGGGAAGCAGTTAGTCCTCAGGTTCGATTCCACGAGTAGACATGACAGTCCGTAGAATGAACTAGGGTCCGTAGAACTCACTCGTGGTTCTCAGAACAAAGACTAAACCAGTAGATACAAACCATGACTCCATTCCACGCTGGTGGTTCAAACCACGGTCCATGGTTTGGACCCATAATTCCTGGAAAGCTCAAAATTTTCAAAATTTTCTAAGTTTAAAAGCTGGATCGAATTCTAGGGTGTTACAATATCTCACCCTTGGGATCATTCGCCCTCGAATGAAGACTAAGCAAGAAAACTGGAGAGAAAATAGCCCAACCAAACAACAAAACATGAAAACTGAGCTTTTCAACTTAAAACATGATAGAACTAAACAGAAGGGACATACTAAGGAGGAAACTAATACCTCAAGCTAAAACTGAGTCGAAAGGAAAGAGATGAGGTTACTTGGCTTTCATGGCTGCTTCTACTTCTAAAGTAGCACCCTGAACTAGCTGATTTCTCCAAAGGACCTTCACCGAAGAGACTTCTTTATTTCTCAACCTCGAAATCTGACGATCAAGAATCTCCATGGGAAATTCCTCATAAGTAAGGTTGTCCTTCATACCCATATCTTACAAAGGAACAATCAAGTTCGGGTCACGAACACACTTCTTCAACAAGGAAACATGGAAAACCAGATGAACCGCTTCTAATTCTATTGGCAAATCCAACTCATAAGCAACACTACCAACTCTCTTCATAATCCGGTAAGGACCTATATAGTGGGGACTAAGCTTCCCTTTCTTTCCAAATCTCATCACACCCTTCATGGGTGACACTTTCAGAAATACCCAATCATCAACCTCAAACTCCAACTCCCTTCTTCTCATATTTGCATATGATTTTTGTCGACTCTGAGCGGTCTTCAACCTCTCCCTAATGATCTAAACTTTCTCCATAGTCTCATGAACTCAATCTGGAACAATCAAATCTGCCTCACCTACCTCAAACCAACCAATAGGAGATCTCACCTCCTTCCATAAAGTGCCTTATAAAGAGCCATCTAGATGCTAGAATGAAAGTTGTTGGTGTAGGCAAACTCGATAAGAGGTAAGTGATCATCCCAATTACCTTTTAAATCAATCATAGAAGCTCTCAACATATCCTCCAAAGTCTGAATAGTACGGTCCGCCTGACCATCCATCTGAGGGTGAAAAGTTGTGCTAAGCTTAACCTGTGTACCAAGACCTCTCTGAAATGACTTCCAAAACTGGGATGTAAACTGAGTACCCCTATCAAAAATGATAGACTATGGAACACCATGCAATATAACTATCTCCCGAATGTAGAGTCTGGCATAATCATCTGCTGAATTCATAGTCTTAACAGCCAAGAAGTGGGATGACTTGGTCATCCTGTCAACAATCAACAAAATAGAATCATGTTGCCTACTAGTACGAGGTAAACTAGTAATAAAGTCCATATTGATCGCTTCCCACTTCCAAGTAGGAAGGTCAATATCCTGAGTCATACCACCCGGTCGCTGATGCTCTACCTTCACATGTTGACAGTCGGGGCACTTAGCCACAAAACCTTCTATGTCCCTCTTCATGCCATTCCACCAATAGACTTCCCATAGGTCACGGTACATCTTAGTGGCACCAGGGTGAACAGAATACCTAGAGTTTTGAGCCTCTGTCAAGATCCACTGTCTCAACCCATCTATGACAGGAACACATAATCGACCCTGATATTGAAGCACACCATCTTCCCCTTGGGAGAAAACCTCTACCCTTTGCTGATGGACCACACCCTTCAATTGGTGCAAAATAGGATCACTATTTTTCTTTTCTTTCACTTCAGCTACCAAAGATGATACGGAACCATTCTGAACAATAACACCACCTTATGTCGAATCTATAAGGTAAACTCTTAGTCGAGTGAGTTGATGAATATCCTTGGCCAATTCTTTCTTCCTTTCCTCAATCGAAGATACACTACCAATGGAAAATCTACTAAGTGCATCCACCACGACGTTGTCCTTACCTAGATGGTAAAGCACACTCATATCATAATCCTTAAGAATCTCAAGCCATTTCATTTGACGAAGATTCAATTCATTTTGTGTGAACACATATTGAAGACTCTTATGATCGATGACTACATCCATATGAACACCATACAAGTAGTTTCTCCAAATTTTCTAAGCAAAACCATGGCCGCTAGCTCAAGATCATGAGTAAGGTAGTTCTTCTCACAAATCTTAAGTTGTCTCAAAGCATAAGCAATCACCTTACCAGGCTGCATCAACATACAACCCAAACCAATCCTAGAAGCATCACAATACACAACAAAGTCATCTAGGCCCTCGAGTAGAGCCAACACTAGAGCTGTGATCAATCTAGTCATCAATTCTTGAAAGTTCTTCTCACATAGATCAGACCACTGAAATTTAACCTTCTTCTGAGTCAACCGAGTCAATGGGGAAGCAATGGAAGAAAACCCTTCCATAAACCTCCTGTAGTAACCAGCTAAACCCAAAAAACTCCTAAAATCAGATGGGGAAGTGGGTCTAGGCCAGTTCTTCACTGCCTCTATCATCTGTGAATCAACTCATATACCATCCTTAGTCACAATATGACCCAGAAAATCAACAAACTGCATCCAAAACTCACACTTGCTAAACTTAGCAATTACTGTCGATCTTTGAGTGTTTGCAACACAACTCTCAAATGATCCGCATGCTCCTCATTACTCTGAGAATATATAAGAATATCATCAATGAAAACAATCATAAACATATCTAAATACTGTTAGAACACACGGTTCATCAAATCCATAAAAACTGCAGGAGCATTCGTTAGACCAAAGGACATAACCATAAATTCATAATGACCATACCGAGTTCTGAAGGCTGTCTTTGGAATATCACATTCTCGAACCCTATGCTGATAATAATCGTACTTAAGGTTAATCTTAGAGAAGAAACTGAAGCTGATTAAAACAAGTCATCGATCCTAGGAATGGGATATTTATTCTTGATTGTGACCTTGTTTAACTGACGATAGTGGATACACATTCTGAGGGAACCATCTTTCTTTTGCACGAATAAGACTGGAGCACTCTATGGAGAGATGTTGGGTTGAATAAAACCCTTATTAAGGAGGTCTTTCATCTGATACTTCAATTCCTTAAGCTCCACGGGAGCTATTCTATAGGGAGAAATAGAGATAGGATGCATATCTGGAAGAAGATCTATTCCAAAGTGAATCTCTCGCTCGAGAAGGACTCCAGGAAAATCTTTGGGAAACACTTCTGGAAACTCATCCATGACAGAAACTGACTGGAGGGATAGAGTTTCAGACTCTGTGTCCATAACCCAAACTATATGATAAACATAACCCTTAGAAATTATCTTCCTAAATGACCCTTTAAGGATGGAGGACTACCTTGCCACTCTAGGACAGGCTCATTTGGAAACTTGAAATTGAAAACTCGAGTGCGACAATCAACCGAGGCATAACAAGCATACAACTAATCCATACCAAGAATAACATCAAAATCAGTCATCTCCAACTCTACTAGATTCACTGAAGTGACTCTATGAAGGACTGAGATAGGACAATTTTTCTAGATTTATATTGGCTAGGACTGGCTCACCAATAGTAGTATAAATGCAAAAGGATTCTAAGAGCTCATCAGGATGAATCTCGAACTTGCAAGCAACATAAGGGGTCACAAAAGATAAGGAGGCACCGGGATTTAATAAAGCATACACATTGAGAGAGAAGACTTTCAACGTACTAGTAACAATGTCTGATAAACTCTCCTAGTCCTGGCAAGAGAACATGGAATAAAGGCAGTTCAGACGCTGACCACCTAAACTAGAAGCAACACCCTACTGGGCCGATCGAACTCCTGGGGCTGCTGGGGCAAACTGAGCCATGCTACCTCCATGTCCCTTCTTAGCTGAAGGGCAATCCTTAATCCTGTGTCCAACTTGACCACATCCAAAACATCTCTCTCTACCAGCAAAACACTCACCTGGGTGACTTTTACCACAATTGTTGCAAGAAAGGTAAGGAGTCCCCTTTGGAACACTCCCTTGTGAATAGGAACCAGATCCTCTACTAGTCTGATCATGATGAGGCCTGGGGGCCTGGGTAGGAGCACTAGCTGAATAATGAAGGGGTCTTGATGATCTGTTCTGAAACAAAGAGCGATGCCCGCCTCCGGACCTATGATGGCCAAAACCTGAACTCTCTGATCTAACCCTCTTGTTCTCCCTTCCCATCTCCCTCAACTTGTCTCCCTCGATCTGTTGGGCATGAGTCATAAGTCTAGAAATATCAATGTCACCCAAAAGCATCACAAACCTACACTCCTTATTTACCAAATCTGATACTCCATAAACATACTTACTCATCTCATCCCATGGGTCAGCCACCAAGGAAGGAACATACGTAAAAATCTGGGTGAACTTCAACCCGTAGTCCTGAACAATCATGGAACCTTGCCTCAAATTCACGAACTCTTTGTCCTTAGCTTGCCTCAACTCCCTCGAGAAGAATAGGTCAAGAAAAGCCTTCTTAAAACACTCCCAAGTCATATGGACTCTGTCCCTATCCCTAGCATCTTTCCATTGAGTAAACCAAATCTGATCCACATCCTTGAGTTGATACAAAGCTAGCTCAAAACCCTCTACACCAATAACTTTCATTACCTCAAAGATCTTCTTTACCTCATCCAAGATATTTTGTGGAGCCTCACCAACTTTCGAACCCCAGAACTAAGGTGGATTCATGCGAATAAAGTCTCAAACTCGGGCCACAACTTCACCTTGAGGGTGGGCGAGGATAGGAGCCTACTGATTTGTATGGGCGGCCATAGTATGGGCTAGCATATGAATAGCATTCCTGAACTCCACATTTGTGACCTCGGGGTCTAGAATCGGAGGGTCAACATTTCGGGCGACTCTGCAAGGCATAGCATGGCAAGAAGGCATAATCTGAAATGCATAAAGAATGGATTAGAGGAGTAATAGAGTTAAACTCTAGAGCACGATATTGATCAAGAAAGAAATGAAGTTTTTCCTAAGACACCTCATAGATTCTCTCTCATAAGTGTGGCGCGCTTCGCACACATGAAGAAACTCTACTCGATGCAACTTTCAAACATCCTAGGACTCTTGCATTTGAGGCTCTGATACCAAGTTTGTCACACCCCGAGGCTACCTCTAGATGTAACATGGTACCTGGGACTGCAAGTACCCTAAGTTAACCCTCGGTCATATCGTAACTTAGATAATCATAGAAAACATAGCGGAAGCATAAAGAGAAAACTAGGCAACCCAATCCATAAAAGCTAAAGTCAAGATGAAACATAATCCAAAAGAGAGACTCGAATACTGTCTATGTCTACAAAACCTCTACATACGACAAATGGAGTTGCTGGTACAAGACCCCAACTAACTCTAAGTACTAGAAGGACGATCATAAACTAAACTCAAGAACTGGTCCTCGGAAGATAAGGACTCACAAACAGCTAGCTGGATGGCCTAAAATCTCTATCCACGAGTCTGAGAAGGAAAACTTGGATCTGCATCATTAAGAGGATGCAGTACAAGATATGCGTCAGTACTATAGGATGTACTGAATATGTGAGACATGCAAAATCCAGGTAAACAGGTTATACATACTTTAAAATTGAAATCATGATATGATAGTAAAAGCTGGAATGCAAAGGACTCAATGCAATATCATAGGCAAAAGATACTTGAAAACTATAAATAATAGTAGAAGTTCTGAAATCTGAAAGCAGAGAGTCAATCCAATAAATAACTTGAAACTATTTTTGTCGGAGGTTCTCTAACCGACATAGATGATGTGAGCTACATGGAATCCTATGTACCCGTCCCATCGAGAGGACCCAATATACCTTGCCAGGGTATAAAGGCATAACTAGTGTGATCATGTTGTCTGATGCCCACTGAGGGGACTTAAAATCTACATTGGCATGTAGTTCTGGGATATACAAAAGGGGTACGCTAAACCCAATCCAACTCGGTGCTCAATACTACTCCCAAAACATACTAATAGCTCAATATATTTGTGACATATCTAATGTCAAATCTGTTTGAAAAGAATAAGGGTATATCTAATACTATGTAATTCACATAGCATAGGTAGACATATCTAGATGCCAAACCGTTCATAATACATAAGGACATATCAAATGTCATCTAATTCATGCTTCAAAATCCTTAAAAACTTAGCATAGCCATAATTCAAAACATACTTTTCTTTCTAAATTCATAACTTGAATAATTAGGCATGTAATTTCATGATAATAGAGGTCATGTTATCTAAACGTGCCAATTATACTTGAAAACATGCAATTCAATGAAAACATGCTAGAAACCACCTTTAATGCATGTGCTATTAAAATTATGGAAGGAATCTTAATTAAAACATTGGTAATGAATGGAAAATCATGAATTGATACTTTAAAACAAAATCCATAACTTTTCCCCAATTTGGGTAAGAACCTTAATTTCATAAATTCATAAATCAAAGTAAATACATGGGGTTTTGGGCATAAGGGTGAAAGGAATCCCTTATTGAATACCCATATACCTTATTGAAGCTCTCTTGATCTAAGATGAAAAGAAATGGAGACTTGAACTTGAAGCTTGAGAGTTTGAGCTTGAAGGAGTCCTTTCTTCTTTTGGAGTAGGATTTATTAGAATGAGAAGAACTTAGTCTATTAGGGAATAAAACCCTACTAAATATGGTTAAAATGACCTCACTTAAGAGTTAAAAGGGAGTAATTACAAAAATACCCCTAGGATTTAATTAGGAAAAAGCTGTAAAGAGTTAGGTTTCAGGGATCACGGGTGCATTCCACAAGCCGTAGAATGAACCCCGACTCGTTGTTTCCACTCGTGGTTCCTGGCCCAAAATTCATGTTGCAGAAGAGGCTTTACGAGTTAACATGATGGATTACAGTTCAAACTATGGTCCGTAGACCAATTCGTGGTTCCTGGGGAATTTGGAAGACCTCAGATCAAGTTCCATGAGTCAACAGGATGGTCCATAATTCAAACTACGGCCCGTACAATCCACTCGTGGTTCTTGGGGAAGCAGTCAGTCCTCAGGTTTGATTCCACGAGTGGATAGAATGGTCCGTAGAATAAACTACGGTCTGTAAAACTCACTCATGGTTCTCAGACCAGAGACTGAACCAGCAGATACAAACCACGACTCAATTCCATGGCCCGTGGTTCAAACCACGGTCCGTGCTTTGGACCCATAATTCTTGGAAAGCTTAAAATTTTCAGATTTTTCTAAGTTTGAAAGTTGGATCGAATTCTGGGATGTTACAATATGTGTGAGCTGTGTGAATGTTGGGGAATAAAATTCTTATTTATGCAATGATCAGTTCCTTATCTTATTGGTTCCATGGTGCTTTTGTTTTCCTAAATTTGTAGCAATTCCATTACAAACAACTCTACATGGTTCTGTAAGATGCAAAAGTGTCTTGGCTTGTAGCATCTTGACATTTTCAAAGTTTTAACACTAATGATCTAAACTTATTTGGTTCCTTATAACTCCCAACCTCATTGCAGGTTTGACAATCCCTTGATATTTGGAAACTATCTTGACATAATGAAGAAGAATGTTGGCTCTAGATTTCCGAAATTCACAAGACAACTTTGAACCATTATACAAAAGTATACATGTAAAAAGAAGCTCCAGCAGCCTGCAAATTAATACCAGACTTCCATGAGGATGTAAAATTTTAGTTTTGAACAATTGTGATATTTTTACATTTGATTTTGCAAAATTCATTACTAGTGCACATCTTGAAATATCATTTTATTAGTATGTGCAGTACAAGACATTTTTTATAAGTTTATTGAAAGTTTGTACATTTGAATTATTACTTTTGAGTTATTTATTAGCAATTTAGTGTTGAGATTATTTAAAAATGACAATAATGTATAATTGTGATTACTGGATATTGCAAAAATAAAATTGTCGCTTATAATAATATTTTATAGCATACACAATATTACCACACTTTAAAAGTGTGCCCATGTGGATGTCAATGTGTGGATTATTGACAATAAATTGTGGGATGCACACTACCAAAAGCCACACTTCACAAATGTTAGTTTAGAGGAGGTAGAACGGGCACACTTTGCAAGTGTGGCCTTAGGAAACAAAGGTCACACTTAAAAATGTAGTATGAAGTCATGAAAAGCGTTTCCATATTAGGTGCTACAAGCATGGACTTTGTACCTCATAGACCATGCTTTTGAAGCATGACTTCTAAAGCAACACTTGAAAAGCGTGGCCTTAGGGAAAAGGTTACGTCAGTTTTGGCCACCCTCAAAAAAGAGTTGCCTAAAGTCAAAAAGTGTGGCCTTTGATCAATGGCCACACTTTTTAATAGCTTAGGCCACATTTTTCGAGGGTGGGTAAAGTCCAAAAATGTTGTAGTGATATCCTAGTACGAGTTATCGCCATTGATGCCATACTTGTATAGAGTTGTTGCTCGAAGATACAGGGTGAGCTCTTGTCTATCAAAGTTGATCTATCTCCTTTAACATTTGCATTAATCTTCTGTTATTTTTTTGGAGACTGTTCTGTATATATATATATATATATATATATATATATTTATTGTACCTATCTAGAACTTCGTATGTTGTAGTATCTCTTGTACTGACTGATACCAGGTCTTGAGGGAGTGTCTGTGTATTTTGTTCTTTTGCCTCCATAATTATATTATTGTTCAGTTTATCTTTTGCTATTCAGTGTAATTATTCTAATTTTATCTCATTCTCTTATTAGCCTATTACTTGTCATTTCGGGCTAAGGGTTTGGCTTACCTACTGCTGGATTATAGTAGGTGTCATTATTACCTGAGTTTTTGGGTTGTGACATAATGCTATCAACATTTATGTTTTAGAGCGCTTTGTTTGCTTGTTGTGCACCCTAATGGCTGATTACTTGTATTTTATTACACTATAGATGCCCTGGTTGTAGGGTACATGCTACATGAGTTGGTGATTATGTGCCAACATGTTATATGGAGTAGGCATTGTTGTCATTAAAGCTTTGCTGCATAAATATGCTAATTTTTTTAGCAAGAACATGTCTTTATGTCATATGTTTTGCAGAGGTCGGTCCATATGTCCTTTCATTGACAAAAGTTTTATCACATGAACCTACTTTTTATAAGTTGGGTGTCTAGTAAAAGAAATGTCATATCTAGTTTTTCATGGGTTTGATGTGAAAAAAGAAATATCTTTATACTACATATCGACTTACATGAAGCATGACCAGAGATTACCATCATGATTAAAATATCCCCATTAAACGCTCCTTAGATGGCAATGGCATTATATGCCTATGAGAATAAGTCTCCTAGGAATCTACTTGTGAAGGTACCATAGTGCACCATTGTAAGACTATTTATGTGTCACATGTTTTATGATACAGGGGTATACATGCTACTATTTTCATAAGTTTACCAACATGCTTGTCAAGTGTCCTTTAAGAGTTAATGATTTACAAATTATGTACGCTACATATTTCCCCTTTACAGCCTACAAGCTATGTGAAACATTGCGTATGTGCCACTTGTTTTATACAGAGTCTGCCTATCTACTACCCCTTATATGAGATATTGATATAAAGGCACTCCTCTTGACATGAACTTTGTAGAGATGATTTCTTATAAAAGTTCAAAAATACTTGTCATAATTATTTTATTCAGATGATTGAGCATTGTTTTGACTAGTTGTTCAATCTAGCTCTATGCATTTGATTAGTTAAGAATGATCAATAGTATCAATTATTTGCAAGCATGTTAATTTGAAATTGATAAGTGTTTACAACTTCTAAGGTTGTAAAAGGAAGCACGTGAGGAACTAGCCTCTAGGGTACTGAAGTACCTATTGTTTCATGCTATTGTTGGGATGGAGTTCATGGGATTTCCTCAACTCTGAGTCCTCCATAGAAGGAGGGTTATGAAATTTTATTTCCTAAGAAGCTTATGTAACAGTGATAGGTGCCTTGTGTAAGCTGTGAATATCCTGTTAGGTGATTAAGGTCTATTCATTGCTTTATATTGTTGCTACATAAGATAAAGACAATCCTCTATATTTTCATAAAGTATTTTAAGTCTTCTAAGGTTTGTTTTTTATTTATCCCCAAGACTTGTATCATAATCTTTAGATACATGCCATTTTATTGAAAGTACCTCCCTTGTGGTAGGAACCCTATATGTGATCCTCAGCCCAGTTAGTTGATCTTGACTGTGACTACTGAGTCCTTTTTTGTCATATTTATAGGGGGAGAGTTGGACTCCTTAGAGGCAGAATCCTAAACTAGCAAGTGACCTTAGAGTATACCCTTCTAGAGTAAGGGGATAACCAAAAAAAATGGATTTAATCCAAGTAAGTGCCTTTACGAGAATAATAAGTAATAATGCAGGCCCTAGCTAAGAATAGATTTTATTTATGGTATATTGGGGTATATTTGTTAGCCATAATGCTTATTTGTTGGTATGTTGAAAAATATGCTTATCGATTTTCAAGATTAAGTTGCTACCCACAGAGGTCTACTTAACTATGGAGAAAAATTTATTTATATGCGTATTAACTAGCAGGTTTCATGTTATTTGTGTTTTAGATCATCTTCTTAGGGATTGTGTGCTAAATGAACCCCTGTTTATAGGTATATGCTCTGTAAAAGACCTATTCATTTATTATATGATGTATATGAAATGATGTTACATGGTTTACAAATTACTTCTTTTATAGATCATGTGACTGTATATGTGCGCATTAGAAGTCATATGCTTATATGTCATAGGGAGATTGTCTGCAAGTTGTAGATTTTACAATTATCTATTTTCATGACATGGGCCCAAAGGTTGTGGGGCGGAGTATTATCCCCCTTTATAATTCATATAATTAGAGCGTCTGAGTTTGATTGTTATATGTTGCATGATTAACTATTGTACACACTAGAATGCAGCGTTTTCGAAGGTGTGGGTTATGTACAAAATGTTTGGAAAAAGAAGAAAGTGCATATATTCGTCAAGTTAGACTATTTGTGAATTATTTTCTTCATTAAAATATTTTCTCAGACATAGGTTTGTATCAAGAACTAATTGCGCGCATGGTAGAAAGTATTTACTCCCACTTCATGAGTAATTCAAGGCATCTTCTTACAGGCTAGATGTTTCATGCCTTGCGGATTATGTGTATAAAGGTGGGGAAACTTATAGAGTCGAATATTTATAGTTTGATGTATGTGGCAGTGCTTTCGGGCCTAAGTAGCAAGGTAAGATCTTTCCTTCTTCAATTTCTAGCCACTAAGTTGCGGGTAGAGTTTTACGGTGAAAATCCATAGTTTTTGTTGACTTGCCATAGAGTTATTTCTTATTTTTTGTTGATTAAGCTCCTGCCTTGCTATAATGGTATGGGTGAGTGTCACGGTCCAAAACTGGGCCATGATGGCGTCTACATAACCCCCCAGTAGACAAGCCAAAACCCAATGATTGCAAAAGACAGTAATAATAATTAAACTAAGGAGAAGCGGAAAATATAAAGAAAAGACAGGGGCAATAGTATATATACATACCAACGTACAAAATATACAAAAGAATGGCCCTAAAGTGACCGAATAGACAAAACATACATGAGAACCAACGCGGACCTGGTGTCACTAGTACAAGAGCGACTAAAGTAAGAAGTAGCTATACAACAGACTCTGTCTATCCCAAAATACAAAATATAGACAGGATGTACAAGATGGAAAGCATATAAAGTCTCCAAAAGCGCCGGGAGCTCACCGCGATCCGAACTGCAATAGGCCCCGAATGACAGGAGGGTCAAAGAGGGTGGCTCGTACTAGGTGCTGCATCAGAAAAAGATGCAGAGTGTAGTATGAGTACCAAGAAAATGGGTACTCAGTAGGCATCAGAGGCCGACCGAGCGCAGAAAGATAATATATAAATAATAAGATATAGGAAAGTAGTTAAAATATAGGGATCCACCTAAATCTAGTTATGAAGCCAAAAATCAAAACAACCAAAGCTATAAAAGGTGAAGTAATACCAAGATTAACTCAAATCAGCCAACAATCCAAACGCACCCAAAGCCAATGCAATCCAACGTAATGTTTATGTAATGTATGAATGTATACAATTCAAGCCTGGTATCTAGTACTCGGGAGCCCGGGATGGAACATCGACCTTATCAAATGAGTGAAGGAAGAAAAAGACCCGAAATAGAGCATCGAGCTGCCCGAAAATGACCTCGGACTCATCAACGTATGCATAAAATTAAAACCCGAGATAACACATCAGGCGCGCAGAATTTAACCTCGGACTCATCAACGTATGCATAAAATGTAATATTTTTCCCTTTTCCTCCCCAAAATCAGTAACAATTCCAAAGCAATCCTTTTAAAAGCCTAATGATCATGAAACCTCAATAGTTGCCAAAAGTAGGACCAAAAATCCTTAAAATCCTTCTTTTCTGTACCGATAAGCATGACAATACAGTATGAGCATATAAATTTCTATATTCATAGAAAACACGAACAACAAGGCAGAATTGGGCAAGGTACCCTCCCATTCAAGAGAACTAACCTAGAACTCCGTCTAAATCCAAGATATGGCCTCGGGTCCACAGTTACACATAACGGTAGAATAAGCAAAAAGGGTACCAAAAATAAAGCGAAAAGCACCGAGAATCTCTACTCTACATCTAAAACCTCCTAAAAGTATACTAAGGATCCTATACTAGCCATAATGATACTACAAGCTCCTAGGCTAGGGATAACATAACAATTCTAAACTAAAATCCAAAATGGCCAATTAAAGTGATAAACAGGATTTAAGACTAAATCTATCTAAAATCCAACCAAACATTTCAGTATCAAGTAAATATATAAAATCTAACTACACTCAGTCTAGAAAGTAAACTGTAACTTATCTCGGGGCCGAACTGCAAGCACGAACCGTCACTCATGTGCCTTCCCCTTCTAAACAGCCTCAAAAAGCTGCCACGCTATCAAGAACATAATCTAGGTGTCAAGACGAGAAGAATAACACACCCATATTGCTATATGGAAAATCAGGCCAGAAATCGGGTCAAAAAAATAAACCTCGGGGTCCGCACAACAAAACAGAAAACAAAATTCATAATTATGCTTGCGGTGGGTCAAGGAACCCGTACCAAAAGTTTGGGAGCAAATGGATCTCGATTCAGGGCCCAAAACAGCCCGAAGTGCTACTAACTTAAGGAGTCAAAAATGGGAAAGCTTGGAATTTAAAAGGCGGAAGTTTACCCTGAATAAGAGAAACACACCACGGAAGTGAGTTGTACGAACTCACAAACATGCAGTCCTAATAGAACAAATTTCTACAAGGATCACCCAAACTTAAGAATTACAACAATGGAGTTTTAGTGGGAGAATTACGTGAATAAACATGAAAGGAGGAGAGGGGTGACGAGGGGACTTACCGGATGAAGAACACTGATGCAAAGAAGCTGAAAAATGGAGCTTGGGAGCTTATCAATGGAGTTATTCAAAATTGTGAAGGAGAAAACAAAGTTGGAGTTTTAAATAGCTGTCAGGGGTCCTTCTTCGTGATCATGAAGGACCCCACGTGTTCGCGAGGAAACGCTGGCCAGACCATCGTGAACGCGACGGTCCAGCCGCATGTTCCCGAAGAGAAAAATGGGTCGGGTCCTAGCCGGCTTCATCGCGGTCGCGAAGGGTGACCCATGCGATCGCGATGGTCAAGAAGCTAGACCATCGCGAATGCGATGGCCACCTCGCGATCGCGATGAACAACTAGTCGACAACTTTTATAGTAGCAACCAGCTATTCACAAAGGCCAAAAGTTCATCCGACGGACCCTTAGGATTCATCTGGAACCCCTTGAACACAAACCAACCATGTTACCCAACTAGAAACAGCATTCCGGACTCAATGGAATCAATGAAACTCCCAACAGAGATCATTTTAATGAAAAGTGGGCCCCACGCCAAAAACCAACTCGGAATTCAAAACCCAAAAATAAGTCTAGAATCCCCAGACCCGAACCAAAGGTCCGTCTAGCCCATAGTCGACATTTTGGAGCTGACAGCGCTGACGGATTTTCCATCCGAGGCCATCTTCTCTGAATGATAACCAAAGTCAGCCCTACCAGCCAAACTGTCTTGAAAACACAGAAGGAATCACAAAAATCAAATCGAAAGCACTCAGATCCAGATCAATAGTCCCATTAGACCAAATCCCTGTTCTGGAGCCAATGGAACAGTCGGAATTTGATTCTGAATACGTTTACCAAGAAAGTTTACCAAAGTTAAAGATTTTCTAAGTACAAGTTCTAAAATAGGTAAATAGTCATAACGACCTAACGAACGGCCCGGGCACCGAACCGTCAGTTTCAGCAAGTCATAAATAACCTGTAGCTGCTAAGGGAAAGCTCAAAATGCAGAAAAAGGATGAAAAACAAAAAATGACCTGGAGGGTCATTACAACATCCACTACTAAAAGAACTTTCATCCGCGAATGTTAGAAGAAGGATTGTACCTGAAGACTCAAAAAGATAAAGATAGCGGGTCTGCATATCGATCTCGATCTCCCAAGTAGCCTCCTTGATAGGACAATGCCGCCACTGAACCTTAACTGACAGAATCTCCTTGGACCTCAACTTTCAAACTTGCCTGTCCAAAATAGCAATAGGCTCCTCCTCAAAAGCTAAGGACTCATCCAAATGAACCGACTCTAGCTGAAGCACATGAGACTCATCCGGAATATACCGCTGCAACATAGAGACATGAAACACAGGATGCACACTATAAAGAGCAGGAGGCAAGGCTAACTCGTAAGCAACCTATCCAATACGACGAAGGATCTCAAATGGCCCAATAAACCTCAGACTGAGCCTACCCTTCCTCCTGAACCTCATCACGCCCTTTATTGGTGATACCCGAAGGAACACAGTGTCACCCACCATGAACTCTAGATCTCAAACTCTCCGATCAGCATAACTCTTCTGCCTACTCTGGGCAGTGCGAAGTCTCTCCTGAATAACTCAAACTCTATCCATAGAATCACGAAGCAAGTCGGTACCCTATGGTCTAACCTCGAAAGAATCAACCAACCCACCAGAGATCTGTATTGCCTGCCATACAAAGCCTCAAATGGAGCCATTTGAATGCTAGAATGGTAACTATTATTATATGCAAACTCTGCCAAGGCTAAACACTGGTCCCACTGGCCCTCAAAATCAATAACATAGGATCGCAACATATCCTCCAAAACCTGAATAGTATGCTCTGACTGACCGTCTGTCTGCAGATTAAAAGTGGTGCTAAGATCAACCCTAGTACCCAACTCTCTCTGAATGGACCGCCAAAAGTGCGAGGTGAACTGAGTACCTTGGTCGGAGATGATAGAAACTGGCACACCATGCAAATGGACAATCTCCCGTGTATAGATCTGAGCCAACCTCTCAGAATTGTAGAAAGTCTGAACCGGCAGAAAGTGAGCAGACATCGTCAACCTATCCATGATAACCCAAATAGAATCGAATCTCCGCAAAGTGCATGGCAAACCGACTACAATGTCCATGGTAATCCACTCCCATTTACACTCTGGAATGGGTAGCCTCTTAGACAGACCACCGACCTCTAGTGCTCAAACTTCACCTGCTGATAGTTCAAGCACCTAGATACGAAAGCTGAAATATCCCTCTTCATCCCACACCACCATTAGTGTTGCCTCAAGTCACGATACATCTTAGCTACCCTGGGATGAATGGAATATCTAGAACAGTGAGCCTCTTCCAATATCAATCTGACCAAGTCACCAACTCTAGGAACACAGATATGACCCTCGATCCTCAAAATTCCCTCTGAATCTAAAGTCTCCTTCCTAGCCTCACCACTCAACACCTTGTCACGAATGATCCTCAACCTTGTGTCATCAAACTATTATGCCCGAATCTGCTCCAACAATAAAGATCTAGCCTCAACACAAGCAAGAATATAGACTGGCTCAGAAATGTCAAGTCTAAAGACACTTTTAGCCAAGGACTGGACATCCCAAGCTAAAGGTCACTCCTCAGTCGCTAAGAAAGCCAAGCTACCCATACCACCGCCTTCTGGCTCAAGGCATCCGCCACCACGTTTGCCATGCCCGGATGATAGAGAATAGAAATGTCATAGTCCTTCAGTATCTCCAACCACCAAATTTAGATCCTTCTGGATGAAAATGTACTAAAGACTATGATGGTCAGTAAAGATCTTACAATGCACGCGATAAAGATAATGTCTCTACATCTTCAACGCGATGACTACCACTGCAAACTCTAATTCATGTGTAGGGTAGTTCCTCTCGTGAACCTTCAACTCTCTAGAAGCATATGTAATAACCTGGCCCTGTTGCATCAACACATAACCCAAACCGATACATGATGCATCATAATACACGATGAAACCCTGACCCTCGACCGAAAGAGTAAGAATCGGAGCTGAAGTCAACAAGGCCTTGAGCTTCAGGAAGCTCACCTCACACTCATCTGACCACTAGAAGGGAACGTTCTTCTGAGTCAATCTGGTTAATGAAGCTGCTATAGAAGAAAATCCCTCCATAAAGTGTCTGTAATATCTTGCCAACCTGATGAAACTGTGAACCTCAGTAGGAGAAGTAGGCCGAGACCAATCACGAACTACTGCAATCTTCTCCAGATCTACCATAATCCTATCCTTGGACACCACGTGCCCCAAGAATGCCACAAAATCAAGCCAAAACTCACACTTAGTGAATTTGGCATACAACTGATGGTATCGCAAGGTCTGAAGTACAACTCTAAGATGTTGCTCATGCTCCTCTCTACTCCTCGAATAAATTAGAATGTCATCGATGAACACAATCACAAATGAGTCCAGGTAGGCACTGAATACATGGTTCATCAACTGTATAAATGTTGCTGGGGACTTATTCAACCCAAAAGATATGACTAGGAACTCATAATGGTCGTATCGAGTCCTAAATGCAGTCTTTGGGATGTCCTCAGCCCTAATCCTCAACTAGTGATAACCGGACCTCAAATCTATCTTAGAGAACACTGCCACACCCTGTAGTTGGTTGAACAAATCATCAATATGCAATATCATATATCTGTTCTTAACTGTCACGTTATTCAACTACCTATAGTCAATACACATACGCATAGACCCGTCCTTCATCTTTACGAATAAAACTGGAGTACCCCACGGAGACATACTAGGCCTGATGAACCCTGTACATAATAGATCTTGGAGCTGGTCCTTAAGCTCCCTCAACTCAGTAGGTGCCATCCGGTTTGGCAGAATGGAAATGGGCTTGGTTCCCAGCTCAACATCGATACCAAAATCAATGTCACAATCAGGAGGAAGAACCGGAAGATTAGAAGGAAACACATTTGAATACTCGTAAAGCACAGAAACAGACTCAAGAAGAGGTGTGGTGGCACTAGTATCATGGACGTAGGCAAGATAAGCTAAGCACCCCTTCCCAACTAACCTTTGGGTGCTAAGAAAAGATATAACTCCCCTCAGCATATCGCTATCGGCTCCCTTTCATATGATATGAGGGATACCAGGCATTTAAAAAGTAACAGTCTTGGCAAAGCAATCCAAGACCGCATGATAAGGGGACAGCCAATCCATTCCCAAGATCACATCAAAATCCACCATATCAAGAACAACCAAGTCTACCCATATGCCGTACCCCAAGATAGTCACCACACAAGCCCGATACACCTGATCCACTACTAAAGAATCACCTACTGGGGTAGATACATGCAAGGGAACAGGCAAAGAGTCACAAGCAGACTCCAGAAGAGTAGTATAATAAGCAGATACATATGAGAATGTAGACCCCGGATCAAACAAAACAGAAGTAGACTGATGGCAAATGGAGATCGTACCTATGATCACAGCATCTGAAGCCTCAGCCTTTGTTCATCCTGAAACTGTATACATGTGGCTCTGACCTCCATGACCACCTAACCTACCGGACTGAGGACCACCTCTAGTACCTTGAGGACCACCCCTACTACCCTGTGAACTGCCTCTAGCTGGGGGTGCTAGAGCCCTGGGGGCCTGCACCAACTTGTAACACCCCGTACACGTATCCAGCTATCCAAGATAAAAACTTCAGAAATTTTCAAAGTTCCAGGGACTACGGGTCCAAATGATGACTCGTCGTTCAAACGATGGGTCCGTCCTGCTGACTCGTGGAATGTCTTCAGAGGATTTACATTTTCCCAAGTCCCCTTCAGGAACTATGATTCAAGTCTATAACTCATCATTGGAATGATGAGCCATAGTCTTGAGTCATGGTTTGACCAAGTTAGCACAGCTCCCTGTGAACGACGACTCCATTTGATGACTCGTCATCACTTCTACGGATCCGTCCTGTTGATCCATAGAAGTGAAACTTCAACTTGAAATTCCTAGATGAGTTCTATGACTCCAGACGATGAACCGTCATCCAAACTATGACTCGTAGACTGAGTCGTGCTCACTGAAAGTTGACCAATTTTCAGTTTTTTCTCAATTAATTCCTAGGGGTATTTTGGTCATTTCCCACCCTATTATGTATTAAGTGAAGTCATTTTGACTACTTTTAAAAGAGTTTTCACCCATATTACCCGAAGTCCCTCTTAAGTTCATCATTCTTCACTCAAAGAGGAAAACTGCTCTCAAGCTCAAGACTCTAAAGCTCCAAGTCAAGTCTCCTAATTCTTTTCTAATAAAGTGGGTAATCCTCCACCAAGGTATGTCAGTTTTTAACAATGGGTTCCTTTTACCCTTGTGCCCAAATTCCCCAACACTTATCTTGAAGTATGAAGTTATGAAATTAGGGTTTTGATCTAAAATTGGGGAAAGTTTATGAAATCAGTTTCTATGTTTAAATTCATGGTTTCCTCTTGATTACTCATGATTTTATTATGATTCTCTCATTGGTTTAAAAGCCCAAGTATGAATGTTGATTTCTCGCATGAAACTATGAATTTACATGTTTTCAAGAGAAAGTTGGCATGATTAGATATCATGGACTCTATGTATTTATCAAATTGCATGACTAATTCTTTAAGTATGTATTTAGCAAGAGAAGTATATTTTGAATTATGGTCTTGCAGAGCTTTAAAATTCATGACTTGTGAATTGCATGACATCAGATATGTCCTTATGCTTTTCCAATAATTTTTGGACATCAGATATGTCCCTATGTTTTATGAAAGATTTGGACATAAAATATGTCTCTATGTTTTAAGAAAGGTTTGGCATCTAGATATGTACACCTAAGCTAAGTGAATTGCATGGTATCATATATACCCTTATGCTTTTCAAACATATTTAGCATCAGATATCCCTAGTATTATATGAGTTATATGTATGTTTTGGGAGTAGTATTAGAACCGAGTTGGACATGGTGAGAGTACCCAAAAGGTCCCAGAACTACGTGCCCCCGTATGTCTTAAGTCCTCTCTATTGGGAATCAGTTTTAGTGATCACGCCAAAGTAATGCCTTTATACCCTGGCAAGGTAAATTGGATCCTTTCGATGGGGCGGATACATCGGATTCCATGTAGCTCACATGGTCTATGTCAGTTAGAGAACCTCCCACAGAAAACAGTTTATGCTTTTAAAACTTGCATTTGACTCTTATTCAGATTTTAGACTTATTACTTATGATTATGTTTCAGCTTATGGAAAGTATTAGAGTCTTTCCATTCAGTTTATATTTAAAAGCATGATTTTAGTTATTAAGTATATTTAGCATGTTTTCTTCATGATCATGCATTGCTCACATACTTAGTACATTACATAGTACTAACGCATATTACGATGCATCCTTTGATGATGCAGATTCAGGTACCCTTTCTCAGCTTCGTGGCTAGAGTCTCAGGCCACTTCCTAGTCAGTTGTGGTAAGTCCTCATGGTTCGAAGACTAGTTATGTTTTTTCTTATGTTAGCTTTACTTCTATACTCCGAGTTAGCTAGGGTTTTATCCTAGCAACTCTTTATGTTATGACTAGAGGCTTTCAGACATAGTTTGTATTCGAGTTCCCTTTTTTGGATATTGTATTCAATGTGGCTCTTAGACCCTTATTGATATTTCCTTATTGGATTTCTGTATTATGCTTCCGCTTATCTTTTGTTATGCTTGAGAATGCTATGGCCAAGGGTTAGCTTGACATCCTTGTGGTCCTGAGTCCCGTGTTATGTCTAGGGGGTAACCTCGAAGCGTGACAAACTTGGTATCAAAGCCTCAGGTTCAAGGGTCCTAGGATGTCTGAAAGCTGCATCGAGTAGAGTATTTTTCATGTGTGAAGCGCACCAAACATATGAGAGGGAAGCTATGAGATGTCTTAGAAAAACTTCACTTCTTTTATGATAACATTGTGCGATAGAGCTTAAGTCTAATATTCCTCTAATCCTTATCTTATGCATTTCATATTATGCCTCCTCGACGTGCTATGCCTCCCTGAACCATTCAAAATTCCGCTCCTCAAGTTTCGGTTCCCGATGTCACGAATGATGAGTTTAGGAATTCTATTCACCTACTAGCTCAGACTTTGGCAAATCAATAGGCTCTTGCCCCTGCTCATCCTCAAGATGGTGTAGCGGCCCGAGTTTGTGACTTTATCCGTATGAACCCGTCGGAGTTTTTGGGTTTGAAAGTGAGTGAGGACCCGCTTAACTATATTGATGAAGTGAAAAAGATCTTTGAGGTTATGTAAGTAGCGGGTGTTAATTGTGTTGAGCTTGCATCCTACCAACTCAAGGATGTATCTCATATTTGGTTCACGCAATGGAAGGAGGCTAGGGTAAGGGATGCGATCCCCATGACTTGGGAGTGTTTTGAGAGAGCCTTTCTTGATAGGTTCTTTCCCCGTGAGTTGAGGCAAGCAAAAGTGGAGGAATTTTTGCACTTGAGACAAGGTTCAATGTTGGTGCAAGAGTATAGTTTGAAGTTGTCTAGGTATGCTCCCTCCATTGTAGCGGACCCGCATGATCAAAGGAGCAAGTTTATCAATGGTGTTTCCGATATAGTGAAGAAGGAGTATAGCTCTACCTTATTGTTGAGTGACATGAATATCTCTTGTCTCATGACTCATGCCCATCAGATCGAGGGTGATAAACTTAAGGAGATGGCTAGGGATAACAAGAGGGGTAGATCCGAGGGATTAGGTTTTGGTCATCACAGGTCCGGAGGTGGAAATCGCTCTCCTTTCCAGAAGAAGTCATCAGGTCCTGTTCACTCTTCTACTAGTGCTCCTACCCAGGCTCAAAATCCTCGTCATGATCAGGGTGGTAGGGTATTTGGTTCCTATTCTCAATCTCAGGGTAGTGTCACTAAGGGATCTTCCTACCCAGCTTATGTTAATTATGGGAAGACTCACCCCGGTGAGTGTTTGGCTGGTAGAGAGGATTGTTTTGGGTGTGGTCAGACCGAACACCGTGTTAGAGATTGCCCTTCAGCTAAGAAGGGGCAGGGAGGTGGTAGGACTCAGTCTACCCCAGTAGCTTCAGGTGGTAGACCAGCCCCACAGGGCGCAGCTTCTAGTTTTGGTGGTCAGGGCCAGAACCATCTTTATGCCATGTCCCCCCGCCAGGATTAGGAGAGTTCTCTATATATGGTTACCGGTATGTTTAAAGTCTTCTCTCTTGATGTATATGCGTTGTTAGATCCCGGTGCATCCTTATATTTTGTAACCCCTTATGTGGCTTGTAAGTTTGAGATTCATCCCGAATTGCTTTTAGAACCCTTTCATGTTTCTACTCCTGTTGGTGAGTTAGTCCTAGTCGAAAGAGTCTATCAAAATTGCACTATCTCAGTCCTTCATAGAGTCACTTCAGCGGATTTAGTAGAGTTGGAGATGATTTATTTTGATGTCATTCTCGGTATGGATTGGTTGTATGCATGTTATGCCTCAGTTGATTGCCGCACTCGTGTGGTTAGTTTCAAGTTTCCTAATGAACCTGTCCTAGAATTGCAAGGTAGTCCCTCTTCTTCGAAGGATCGTTTCATATCTTATCTTAAGGCTAGGAAGATGATTTCTAAGGGTTATATCTATCACATAGTTCGGGTTATGGACACGGAGTTCGAAATCTCGACTATTTAGTATGTTCCTGTTGTGAATGAATTCCTAGAAGTGTTCCTCGATGATTTACCCGGAGTCCCTCCCGAGCGGGAAATTGACTTTGGGATAGATCTTTTTCCGAATACGAATCCTATCTCTATTCCTCCCTATAGAATAGCCCCCGCGGAACTCAAGGAGTTGAAAGATCAACTGAAAGACTTGCTTGATAAGGGTTTCATCAGGCCTAGTATTTCTCCTTAGGGTGCCCTAGTTTTGTTTGTTCGAAAGAAGGATGGATCTCTTAGAATGTGTATTGATTACCGTCAATTGAACAAGGTCACAATCAAGAATAAGTATCCCATTCCTAGGATCGATGACTTGTTCAATCAGCTTCAGGGTGCTAGTTTCTTCTCCAAAATCAACCTTAGATCCAGTTATCATCAGCTTTGGGTTCGGGAATGTGATATCCCGAAGACAGCCTTCAGGACTCGGTATAGTCACTATGAGTTTGTTGTTATGTCTTTTGGTCTAACGAATGCTTTTGCAGCTTTTATGGATTTGATGAACCGTGTGTTCGAGCAGTATTTGGATATGTTTGTGATTGTTTTCATTGATGATATCCTCATTTACTCTCAGAGTAAGGATGAGCATGTGGATCACTTGAGTGTTGTGGTGCAAACTCTCAAAGATAGACAGTTGTTTACTAAGTTTAGCAAGTGCGAGTTTTGGATGCAGTCTGTTGCTTTTCTGGGTCATATTGTGACTAAAGATGGTATTCGGGTTAATTCTCAAAAGATCGAGGTGGTAAAGAACTGGCCTAGACCAAACCGGTTACTATAGGAGATTTGTGGAGGGGTTTTCCTCCCTTGCTTCACTTTTGACCTGATTGACTCAGAAAAAGGTTAAGTTTCAGTGGTCCGACTCTTATGAGAAAAGTTTTAAGGAATTGAAGACTCGATTGACTACAGCTCCAGTATTGGCTCTACCCGAGGGCCTTGATGATTTTGTTGTGTATTGTGATGCCATCAGAATTGGTTGGGTTGCATTTTGATGCAACAGGGCAAGGTGATTTCTTATTCCTCGAGACAGCTTAAGGTACATGAGAAGAACTACCCTACTCATAATCTTGAGCTAGCGGTAGTGGTTTTTGCTTTTAAGATTTGGAGGCACGACTTGTATGGTGTACATGTGGATGTTTTCACCGATCATAAGAGTCTTCAATATGCGTTCACTCAAAAGGAATTGAATTTGCGACAAAGGAGATGGCTTGAGCTCCTTAAGGATTATGATATGAGTGTGCTTTACCATCCGGGTAAGGCCAATATTGTGGCGGATGCTTTGAGTAGGTTGTCCATGGGAAGTGTAGCTTTTATTAAAGATGGAAAGAAGGAATTGGTTAAAGAAGTTCATAGGCTTGCCCGGTTGGGAGTTCGCCTTATGGACTCGACCGAAGGTGGTGTGGTTGTGACTAATGGTGGCGAATCATCCTTGGTGGCTGAGGTGAAAGCCAAGCAAGACCAAGATCCCGTTCTACTTCAGCTTAAGGGTGCAGTTCGTCAGCAAAGGTTCAAGATTTTCTCCCAAGGGGGAGATGGTATGCTTCGTTATCAGGGTCGCTTATGTGTGCTAGATGTTGATGGGTTAAGACAGCAGATTTTGTCTGAGGCTCACAGCTCTAGATACTCCATTCATCCGGGTGCCACTAAGATGTATCATGATCTACAGGAAGTCTTTTGGTGGAATGGTATGAAGAAGGACATATCCAGGTTTGTGGCTAAGTGTCCCAACTGTCAACAGGTAAAGGTGGAACATCAAAGACCAGGTGGTATGCTTCAGGATAGTGACCTTTCCACTTGGAAATGGGAAACAATCAATATGGACTTTATTACGGGTTTGCCTCGTACTCGAAGGCAAAATGATTCTATTTGGGTGATCATTGACCGGATAACCAAGTCTTCCCATTTCTTGGTTGTTAAGACTACAGATACAGTAGATGATTACGCCAGACTCTACATTTGGGAGATATTTCGATTGCATGGTGTTCCTTTGTCTATCATTTCTGATACGGGTCCTCAGTTTACATCTCAGTTTTGGAGATCGTTTCAGAAGGGTCTTGGTACTAAGGTGAAGCTTAGCACATCTTTTCACCCTCAGACGGATGGCCAGGCCGAGCGTACTATTCAGACTTTGGAGGATATGTTGAGGGCTTGTGTTATTGACTTCAAAGGAAATTGGGATGATCACTTACCTCTTATCGAGTTCTCCTACAATAATAGTTTCACTCTAGTATCTAGATGGCTCCATATGAGGCAGTTTATGGCCGGAGGTGTAGATCTCCTATTGGTTGGTTCGAGGTTGGTGAGGCAGGATTGATTGGTCCAGATTCTGTGCACGAGACCATGGAGAAAGTTCATCTTATTCGGGAAAGGTTGAATATCGCTCAGAGTCGACAGAAATCTTATGCGGATGTGAAGAGAAGGGAGTTAGAATTTGAAGTTGATGATTGGGTTTTCCTTAAGGTGTCACCCATGAAGGGTGTGATGAGGTTTGGCAAGAAAGAAAAACTTAGTCCTTATCTTATAGGTCCTTATCGAATTTTGAGGAGAGTTGGTAGTGTTGCTTATGAGTTGGAGTTACCAATGAAGTTGGAAGCGATTCACCTAGTTTTCCATGTTTCCTTGTTGAAAAAGTGTGTTGGCGATCCGAGCTTCATTGTGACTTTGGAAGATGTGGGTGTGAAGGATAGTCTCACTTATGAGGAGGTTCCCATGGAGATCCTTGATCGTCAGATTCGGAGGTTGCAAAACAAATAAGTCACTTCTGTAAAAGTCCTTTGGAGGAATCAGCTTGTTGAGGGTGCTACTTGGGAAGCAGAGGCGGCCATGAAGGCCAAATATCCTCATCTCTTTCCTTCCAATCCAGTTCCAGCTTGAGATACTAGTTTCATCCTATGTATGTCCCTCTGATTCTACTCCATCAGTTCCTCTCATGATTTTAGCATGCATCCATGTTTTACAAAGTTAGTTCATCATGTTTTCAAGTTGAAAAGATCAGGATTTATGATTACCCCTTGATTTCTATGTTTTGATGTTTGGTTGGGCTGTTTTGCCCTCAGTTTCCCTTGTCTAGACTTCATTCGAGGATGAATGATCCCAAGGGGGGATATTGTAACACCCCGTACACGTATCCAGCTATCCAAGATAAAAACTTCAGAAATTTTCAAAGTTCCAAGGACTACGGGTCCAAATGACGACTCGTAATTCAAACGACGGGTCCATCTTGTTGACTCGTGGAATGTCTTCAGAGGATTTACATTTTCCCAAGTCCCCTTCAGGAACTACAAGTCAAGTCTATGACTCGTCCTTGGAACGACGAGTCGTAGTCTTGAGTCGTGGTTTGACCAAGTCAGCCCAGCTCCCTGTGAACGACGACTCTATTTGACAACTCGTCATCACTTCTACGGGTCCGTCCTGTTGACCCGTGGAAGTGAAGCTACAACTTGAAATTCCCACCTGAATTCTATGACTCCAGATGATGAGCCGTCATCCAAACCATGACTCGTAGACTGAGTCGTGGTCACTGAAAGTTGACCAATTTCCAGCTTTTTCTCAATTAATTCCTAAGGGTATTTTTGTCATTTCCCACCCTATTATGTATTAAGTGAAGTCGTTTTGACTACCTTTAGAAGGTTTTCACCCATATTACCCTAAGTCTCTCTTAAGTTCATCATTCTTCACTCAAAGAGGAAAATTGCTCTCAAGCTCAAGACTCCAAAGCTCCAAGTCAAGTCTCCTAATTCTTTTCCAATCAAGTGGGTAATCCTCCACCAAGGTATGTGGGTTTTTAACAATGGGTTCCTTTCACCCTTGTGCCCAAATTCCCCAACTCTTATCTTGAAGTATGAAGTTATGAAATTAGGGTTTTGATCTAAAATTGGGGAAAGTTCATGAAATCAGTTTCTATGTTTAAATTCATGGTTTCCTCTTGATTACTCATGATTTTATTATGATTCTCTCATTGGTTTAAAAGCCCAAGCATGAATGTTGATTTCTCGCATGAAACTATGAATTTATATATTTTCAAGAGAAAGTTGGCATGATTAGATATCATGTCCTCTATGTATTTATCAAATTGCATGACTAATTCTTTAAGTATGTATTTATCAAGAGAAGTATATTTTGAATTATGGTCTTGCAGAGCTTTAAAATTCATGACTTGTGAATTGCATGACATTAGATATGTCCTTATGCTTTTCCAATAATTTTTAGACATCAGATATGTCCCTATGTTTTATGAAAGATTTGGACATCAGATATGTCCCTATGTTTTAAGAAAGGTTTGGCATCTAGATATCTCCACCTAAGCAAAGTGAATTGCATGGTATCAGATATACCCTTATGTTTTCCAAACAGATTTGGCATCACATATGCCCAGTATTATATGATCTATATGTATGTTTTGGGAGTAGTATTAGCACCGAGTTGGACAGGGTGAGAGTACCCAAAAGGTCCCAAAACTATATGCCCCCGTAGGTCTTAAGTCCCCTCTGTTGGGCATCAGTTTTAGTCATCACGCCAAAGTAATGCCTTTATACCGTAGCAAGGTAAATTGGGTCCTTTCAATGGGGCGGATACATCGGATTCCATGTAGCTCACATGGTCTATGCCAGTTAGAGAACCTCCCACAGAAAATAGTTTGTGCTTTTAAAACTTGCATTTGACTCTTATTCAGATTTCAGACTTATTACTTATGATTATGTTTCAGCTTATGGAAAGTATTAGAGTCTTTGCGTTCAGTTTATCTTTAAAAGCATGATTTCAGCTATTAAGTATATTTAGCATATTTTCTTCATGATCATGCATTGCTCACATACTTAGTACATTCCATAGTACTAACGCATATTGCGCTGCATCATTTAATGATGCAGATTCAGATACCCTTTCTCAGCTTTGTGGCTAGAGTCTCAGGCCACTTCCTTAGTCAGCTTGGTGAGTCCTCATGGTTCGAGGACTAGTTATGCTTTTCCTTATGTTAGCTTTACTTCTATACTCCGAGTTAGCTAGGGTCTTGTCCTAGAAACTCTTTATTTTATGACTAGAGGCTTTCAGACATAGTTTGTATTCGAGTTCCCTTTTTTGGATATTGTATGCTATGTGGCTCTTAGACCCTTATTGATGTTTCCTTATTGGATTTCCATAGTATGCTTCCGCTTATATTTTGTTATGCTTAAGAATGCTATGGCCAAGGGTTAGCTTGGGATCCTTGTGGTCCCAAGTCCCATGTTATGTCTAAGGGGTAACCTCAGGGTGTGACACAACTGATCCTGTCGCCTCTAATGCGGTACTGATGGACAATCTCTAGCAAAGTGGCCTATCTCGCCACACTCGTAACAACCCCGACCATATGTACCCCGCCGTGAATACCCAGCTAAATCAAAATGACCACCACGACCTGTGGACCTTGAATGACCACCTCGTGGATCAGGAACGATACTCTGGCTACTCTAACCTTCAACAGTCTATAAGGCCGCCTGAATAGGCCGGCTCGGGTGGAAGCACTGTTAGTGCTGACCTCTACCATAGTAGTCTCTACCACGGGCCTGTGAATCGCTGAAACTGCCCTGATGGCGGGACCTCTTATCGCTTCCCCTTCGGCCTCGCAAAGTACACCCTCAATAGTACGGGCATGATCAACTGCCTCCAGAAAATATTGACCCGATGCTACCATACCCTCTATGGCCAAGCGAAGATGCAAGGTCAAACCTCGAACGAAGCGGCATACGCTCTCGTGCTCGGTGGGCAGAATCATAGTGGCGTGTCTGGACAATTGATGAAACCGAACCCCGTACTCAGACACAGTCATGGAGCTCTGGTCCAACCCAGCAAATTGATCCATCAGATGCTCCCTCATTCTATGCGGTACATACTTCTCCAGAAAAGCTATGGAGAACTGATCCCAAGTAAGCGAAGGTGACCTGGCTGGTCTACAAGCAACATATGACCTCCACCACTGCTTCACTGGACCATCCAACTGAAACGAGGTGTAATCTGCCCCATGTGACTCAACTAACCCTAAATTATGTAACCTCTCCTGGAAGCTAGTCAGAAACTCATGTGCATCCTCCCTAGAAGCACTTGAAAACCTCGGAGGACCCAATCTCAAGAACCTACCAAGCATCTTATGCTCCTCAGAAGACATAACTGGCATAGCTAGAAGAGGAGGAGCAACTACAGGGGATGGTAATAACTCTAATCGGGGAGCCGCAGTAGCAGGTTGTGCTCCTGAACCCTGTGTTACCGCCTGAGCTGAAGTTTGAGCCTCACCTCAAACCTGAGAACCAATCGGAGTGCTCGGCGAAGCTAGTGGTAGAGTCATACCCTTAAGGAACCCCAAATATCGAACCAAGGTGTCCTTCAATACTGGAGTAGCCACAAAACCTGTCGGATGTTGGGCTATCCCCACATGCTCCAGCTCATACTGAACCTCATCCACTCTAACCTCAGGATCTAGTGACAGTAGTCTAGCCCGGGCCTGAGCTGGTGCCACATCCTGTGTCCTACCTCGACCTCTGGGTCAACCTCTACCCCATCCCCTAGCTGAGCCTCTAACTGCAGGCGCAGGGGCCTTGTCCTCACCCGCTGCATATGTCGTCCAAACCATCTGAGAAAGAATGAAACAAAGGTTCTTAGAAGTTGATCAAGTCAAGAACGCACGATAAGGAATTAAACAAGACAACATATTTCCTAGGAATGTCCTATAGCCTCTCGTAGATTGGATACGGACATTATTGTACCAATCCATGAGACTCTACTAGACACTTGCTCTTGTACTGGCGAGACCGGTGAACCTAGTGCTCTGATACCACTCTGTCACGACCCAAAACTGGGCTATGATGGCATCTACATAACCCCCCGGTAGACAAGCTGAAACCCAACAATTCCGGAAGACAATAATATTAATTAAACTAAGGAGAAGTGGAAACTATAAATAAAAGACTGTGCCAATAGCATATATACATACCAACTTACAAAATATACAAAAGAATGGCCCTAAAATGACCGAATAGACAAAAAATACATGAGATCCAACCCGAACCTGGTGTCACTAGTACAAGAGCGACTAAAGTAAGGAGTAGCTATACAACAGACTCTGTCTATCCTAAAATAAAAAATATAGACAAGATGTACAATATGGAAAGCATGTAAAGTCTCTAAAAGCCCCGGGAGCTCACCGCGATCCAAATTGCAACAGGCCTCGAATGACAGGAGGGTCAAAAAGTATGGCTCGTAGTAGGTACTGCATCAGAAAAAGATACAGAGTGTAGTATGAGTACCAAGACAACGGGTACTCAGTAGGCATCATTGGTCGACCGAGTGCGGAAAGATAATATTTAAATAATAAGAGAAAAGCAGTTAAAATATATGGATCCACCTAAATCTAGTTATGAAGCCGAAAATCAAAACAACCAAAGTTATAAAAGGTGAAGTAACAAGATCAACTCAAATCAGTCAACAATCCAAATGCACCCAAAGCCAATGCAATGCGATGCAACAATGATGTAATGTATGAATGTATACAAGTCAAACCCAGTATCTAGTACTCGGGCGCCTAGGATGGAACATCAAGCTTATCAAATGAGTCCAGGAAGAAAAAGACCCAAAATAGAGCATCGGGGCGCCCGAAAATGACCGCTCCTGAAAATGACCTCGGACTCATCAATGTATGCATAAAAGTAAAACTCGAGATAACACATCAGACGCCCGAAATTTAACCTCGGACTCATCAACGTATGCATAAAAAGTAGTATTTTCCCCTTTTCCTCCCAAAATCAGTAACAATTCCAAAGCAATCCTTTTAAAATCCTAATGATCATGAAAACCCAATAGTTTCCAAAAGTAGGATCAAAAAGCCTTAAAATCCTTCTTTTTCGTACCGATAAGCATGACAATACAGTATGAGCATATAAATTTTCATATTCATAGAAAACACGCACAACAAGTCATAATTGGTAAAGGTACCCTCCCAATCAAGAGAACTGACCTGGAACTCCGCCCAATCCAAGCTATGGCCTCGGGCCCACAGTTATACATAACGGTAGAATAAAGCAAAAAGGGTACCAAAAATAAAGCGAAAAGCACCAAGAATCTCTACTCTACCTCTAAAACCTTCTAAAAGTACACTAAAGATCCTATACTAGCCATAAAGATACTACAAGCTCCTAGGCTAAGGATAACATAACAATTCTAAACTAAAATCCAAAATGGCCAATTAAAGTGATAAACAGGATTTAAGCCTAAATCTATCTAAAATCCAACCTAACATTCCAGTATCAAATAAATATATAAAATCTAACTACACTCAGTCTAGAAAGTAAACAATAACCTACCTCGGGGTCAAACTACAGGCACGAACCATCACTCGTGTGCCTTCCCCTTTCGAATGGCCTCATAAAGCTGCCACACTATCAAAAATATAATCTAGGTATCAAGACGAGAAGAACAACACCCATATTTCTATACGAAAAATCGGGCCAGAAATCGGGCTGGAAATCGGGTCGGAAAAATGACCCTCTAGGACCGTGCAATGAAACAGAAATAAAAATTCACAATTATACTCGCGGTGGGTCAAGAAACGCGTACCCAAAGTTTGGGCGTAAATGGAGCTCGATTTGAGGCCCAAAACTGCCCCGAAGTACTACTAACTCAAGGAGTCAAAAACGGGAAAGCTTGGAATTTAAAAGGCAGAATCTTACCCCAAACAAGATAAACATGCCACGAAAGAGAGCTGCACAGATTAACAAACATGCATCCCCAATAGAACAGATTTCTACAAGGATCACCCAAACTTAAGAATTACAACAATGGAGTTTTAGTGGGAGAATTACGAGAATAAACACGGAAGGAGGAGAGGGGTGACGAGGGGACTTACCGGATGAAAAACACTGATGCAAAGAAGCTGGAAAATGGAGCTTGGAATCTTATCAATGAAGTTGTTCGAAATTGTGAAGTAGAAAATAAAGTTGGAGTTTTAAATAGCAGCCAGGGGTCCTTCTTCGCGATCGCGAAGGACCCTACGCATTTGCGAGGAAACGCTGGCAAGACTATCGTGAATGCGATGGTCCAGCCACGCGTTTGCGAAGAGAAAATTGGGCTGGGTACCAGCCGGCTTCATCGTGGTCGCGAAGGGTGACCCACGCGATTGCGATGGTCAAGAAGCTAGACTATCGCGAACGCGATGGCCACCTCGCGATCGCGATGAACAACTGGTCTGCAACTTTTATAGCAGCAACCAACTATTCACAAAGGCCAAAAGTTCATCCGACGGACCCTCAGGATTCATCCGGAACTCCGTGAACAAAAATCAACCAGTTAACCTACCAAAAACATCATTCCGGACTCAATGGAATCGATGAAACTCCTAACGGAGATCATTTTAATGAAAAGTGGGCCCCACGCCTAAAACTAACTCAGAACTCAAAATCCAAAAACAAGTCTGGAATCCCTGAGACCCGAACCAAAGGTCCCTCTATCCCAAAGTCGACATTCCAGAGCTGACAGCACCGATGGATTTTCCTGAGGCCGTCTTCTCCGAAAGTTGACGAAAGTCAACCCTACCAGCCAAACTGGATTGAAAACACAGAAAGCAACACAAAAATCAAACTGAAAGCACTCAGATCCAGATGAATGGTCCCACTATACCCAAATCCCTATTCTGGAGGCGATAAAACTGTAAGAATTTGATTTTGAGCACGTTTACCAAGAAAGTTGACCTAAGTCAAAGATTTTCTAAGTTCAAGTTTTAAAACAGGGAAATGGTCATAACGACCTAACGAATGGTCCGAGCACCAAACCGTCAGTCCCAACAAGTCATAAATAACCTGTAGCTGCTGAGGGAAAGCTCGAAATGCATAAAAAGGATGAAAAATAGAAAACAACCTGGAGGGTCATTATAGTGTGCTGGCAGAAGTTATTAGACAGTAAGGAGTCGAAGCTAAAAGGTATGTTGAGGCTATTCTTTTTCTTGACATGTTTCCTTAAATTCTAAGATCTATATGTATAGCATGTTGTAGATGAACTACTCATAGGCATATGTGATTGTGTTGGCTGCCTCAAGTTGATATATTCATCCCTTTCTGAGACTTGTACTCTGTGATAGCGACTTTGTGCCTAAATACGGCTTAGAAATTACTCGTATAGGTCACTCATAGCTAGTTTGCTTGCCTTTGGGCCATTTGATTATTTGTTGACACCTTCGGGCCATAGGTTGATTGTTGTTGCCTCTTGGGATACTGTTGCTACCTTCGAAGTTATCATTCATGTCTTTAAGGATATATATAGTTTTCCTATAGGCCAATGAGCCTTGCGTGCTAGAATATATAAAGCCAATGGGTTCCTCAGCCTTGATGGCCCCAGAGAGCCATAGTGGCCATAGAGAGCCATGTACGGAGCCTATAGGCTAGCTTGATCTCCCTAAGGATCCATAGTATAGAATCGAAAGGCTCCTCAGTTATACGAGGCCTATTCACTTATGGGCTGCTTTGATGGGCCGAGATATCCATAGTAAAGCATGGTCACTTACAAGCTATATTGATAGCCCTAAAGCTATGTACAGAGCCTACGAGATAGATAAATATATATATATATATCCTACGGCCTAACCAGTTACGCAGATCCTATGGTTTAGACATTTATATAGATTTCCCAGATGGCAAGATGGGTGACAACAGGGGTATATAGACTAATTTATACCTGTTGGGCTTATGAGGGGCCAATTAGGTATATTGCTTGCAGTTTGTACCTGCCGAGCTTATGGGGCTCATTAGGTTGTGATGCGTCTTTATGCACATGCCAGTGTACGCGTTCGTACAAGTAATATAGGATTGAGAGTCCAGATATCGTACCCACAGGGACTTGTTGATTAGCTATTCACTAAATTAAACTAGTTATTATTTATTCAAGCAGTAAATCTCAAAGATATATTTATTAACTAATGAAATTAAAAAGAGGTTAACTAATGAACAATTAACCAAATAAAGAGCAGTTTTTCACGTAATCAATCGGATGAAAATTGATCTAGGATTTGGATTCGCTAACCATCATGTAGAGTAAGCAATTTCATTGACTTGTTTGTTTATCTAATTATTGATTTACGGGGTTGATGGCGTGATTATGGTCTTACGAGCCTCTAATCGTCTATCCAGAATAGCCTCACAACTAAATCATTGAGTGGGGATGTGACATCCTATTCCAAAAGCATTTATATGTCTTCCTGTTTCGTAACCAAGTAAGGCGATCTAGGTATATTCTTATCCTAGACACAAATCAAGTCTTTATCTTACCATCAACAAGATCTTACTCTCTATATTCTTCATTCTATCCCAATGATTCTTCTTCCGAGGTCACAAAGAAAATATATATTTTATTTTAATGGTAGCTAAGCATTAAAATAGTAAGCACAAGAATATAAGAACAACTAATATGATAAACAAATAATTGAATCAATCGTCTACTTCAACAATCATGTAATTATCTACCATAATTCTAGAATGAGAAGTTTAACTCCACATAGACATGGAGCAATTACAACAAATCATTTCCAAGAAAAATGTAAAAATAAATAATAAAGGAGAAGATAAGAATAAATCAAAATTCTCCGGCCTCCACGGCGGCCCTAGCTCTTTGTTGGTCAAAAGTTATGAAAAATTATTTTTATGGGATTTTTTTAGATGTAGGAAAAAGCCTCAAATAAAATAACTGAGTCCAAAATGAATTGAAAAATCAAAACCCAATTGGATTGGGTATCGTATGCGCCGCCTTGAATATCGCTGAAGCTTTTTTTCTAAAATCTTCATAATTAGACATGTGTCTAGTGCATCAACTGAAGTGTAATTCAATTTCTCAATTGACCGTATGCATATATATTAATATCACTAGTTATTGAAGCCCGTGCAAGCATAGACTCAATATATTATTAAATTTTTTCTTTCAATTTATGTGACACAGATAAAATTTGAAGGGTCAACCAAATTTTTTATCTGATTTTTAAATATTTTAAGTTATTAATTATTATGATTTATGATAATTTTTAGATAATATATGTTACTCTCTGTATCCCAATTTATGTGGCACTGATAGAATTTGGAGAGTCAATCCAATTTTGTAGTAGTTTTTAGATATTTTAAGTTGTTAATTATTGTGAATTATGGTACTTTCTAAGTAATTTTCAAATAATATATGTTATTTCCTCTATTTCAATTTATATGGCATTGATAAAATTTGGAGAGTCAATCAAATTTTTTATATGTCTTTAAAGATTTTAAGTTGTTAGTTATTGAATTATGGTACTTTTTACGTAATTTTAAAATAACATATATTATTTCCTCTATCTCAATTTATATGGCATTAATAAAATTTGGAGAGTGAATCAAATTTTTTATATGTCTTTAAAGATTTCAAGTTATTAATTATTTTGATTTACAAGTATTTTTAACGTCATTTTCCAATAATATATATAACTTCTTATGCCTCAACTTATGAAGCACCGATAGAATTTTGAGAGTAGATTAAATTTCTTATATGTCTATTAAATATTTTAAGTTGTTAATTATTGTGATTTATAGTATTTTTAATATCATTTTCAAATATATAACAGATTTAAAAAGAAAAGTAGGACAAACAAATTAAAATGGAGAAGGTATAAAAATGACTAAAATGCCTGCTATTTTTTTGGTTCTAATTTATGTAATATAAATAAAATTTGAAAAGCCAATCAAATTTTTGTATATTTTTTAAATATTTAAAGTTGCTTATATTGTGATTTATAATACTTGTTATATAATTTTTAGATAATATATGTTACTTTCGTCGTCCCAATTTAAGTGGCACTGATAGAATTTAGAGAGTCAACTTAATTTTTATATCATTTTTAGATTTTTGTATGGTTTTAAAATATTTTAAGTTGTTAATTATTGTGATTTATAATACTTTTACATAATTTTCAGATAATATATGCTACTCTTTTTATCCCAATTTACGTGACACATGTGGAATTTGGAGCGTCATCTAATTTTTTTTAATATAGTTTTACATATTTTAAGTTGTTAATTATTTTGATTTATAGTAATTTCTAAATAAATTTAAAATAGTATGTGTTACTCTTTCAGTCTCAATTTATGTGACGTTGATAGAATTTGGAGAGTCAATCAATTTTTGTATATGTCGTTAATATTTTAAGTTGTTACTTATTGTGATTTATAATACTTTTTACGTTATTTTTAAATAAAATATGTTACTTCTTATGTCTCAATTTATGTAGCATAGATGAAATTTTGAGAGTTAATTAATTTTTTTATATATTTTTAATTATTATAATTTGTAATAATTTTTAAATATATAATAGATTAAAAAAATAAGACAAACAAATTAAAATGAAATCTATTTAACAAATAAATAAACATTGAACAAGGTAGAAGTGGGACCCAAAAGCTAGGAAAAAGTGAAGTTGCAGGGGCAAGCAAATACATAGAACTAATGGGGCCCATGAATAGTATACATTTTCAAACCCTGAAGCCTACTATAATAAGATACGGAAAGACCTAAATGCCCTAAGAAACACCCATGTTTTAGACCCCAAAAAATTGGAGCAGCCCCCATAGAGGCTCAAACCCACAACCTTCAACATAAGACAGGCGACCACTGAGCCAAAAGCAGGCACAATGACCTTCTCCTACTTCTGTGCTCTTCTATATATTAGAATATATAATAGATTAAAACAATAAGACAAACAAAATCTATTTAAGAAATAAATGGACATTGAACAAGGTAAAAGTGGGACCCAAAAGCTAGGAAAAAGTGAAGTTGAGATACATCAGTGGGCCCTATTAGGAAAAACTAATAGGGCCCACTGATAGTATACATTTTCCAACTCTGAAGCCTACTGTAATAAGATACGGAAAGACCTAAATGCCTTGAGAAACACTCATGTTTTAGACCCCAAAAAATTGAAGCAGACCCCACAAAGGCTCGAACCCAGAACCTTCAACATAAGACAAGCGGCTTTAACCACTGAGCTAGAAGCAGGCAGGACGACCTTCTCCTGCTTCTGCACTCTTCTATATATAAGAATATTCACTTTAATCCATTAAGCTATCTGCTTGATTTCCTTAAATGATTTTTTATATTTAATTCATTTTTTCTCCAAATTTCTTTCTCTTCACATGACTTTAATCCTACAAATAAAAATACTCAACATAAGAATAATTCATAAAATCAATGCTAAAAATGATAATGAAAAGACTAAATATGAGACAAATAATGATTAAATATATGTAATTTTGGTCTCACATCACCACCCCACACTTAAACTTTTGATCGTCCTCGAGTAAGTATTAAAACTAATCTCAAAAAATTAAATTAGGAATACCACCACTTCAATTGATACAAACAATTAGGCCATACAACAAATCACAATATCAAGTACACTTCCCAATCATTATGCAAGATATATAAATAAATAACAAACATCTAACCTCAAAAATGGACTCTAACTCATCAAATTAGATTGCTCACCTACTTCATCAAAGAAAGCTAATAAAATCACCTATATATCATGAAACAAGAGCCCTCACAAGAAGAAATAGTCAACACACTCAATTTAAAAAAATTAAATATAAATTAAGGACTTCGCATCAAAGAATAACTCTCGCACTCACAAAAGAATTCACATGTATGCACAAAGAACCATAATGTTGCCCATTATGTACATCTCCACTAATTAAGCATGCTCGAATAGAATCAAATAGGACTTTAACGGGTTATAATATTGGGTAGGGGATGGGTAGGAAAACTATATAATAGTGACTTATACTTCCCTAAGCACTTTGCACTTTTTGGACTTCATCACCCATTATTTTCATCACTTTATTTTTTTCAGCTCTCTCTTCAATTATTTTCACTAGTATTCTCATCATATCAAGAATGTTTCACACTTTCACTCTTTTTTTTTTCTTTTCACGCGAATTTTTTTTTCATTTCACATTCTTTCAAAGAGGATTTTTTTCATCATTTTGTAACTATCATTGGTCACCTTTTACACTTCATCATCCTTTTTCTTCAGATTTAATAATTTTATCACAGACTATGCTATAGTACTCAAGGAAGCAGGGTGAAAAAACTAGGGATTCAAAAAAATAAATCAAGGTAAAAATATGGCTACCAAACGAAAGGCTACAGTCTCAAAGGTCTAACTATCGATATAATATCTGAAAAGACTAAATTTACAAGACAAATAAAAAAAGCGTATTATCATTTTCTAAACAGAGCAACACTTTTTATTTCGCATCAATAACATGCAGGGAAAGTTCTAGACTAAGATGCAAAATATGAATTATGCAAGAAATCCTCACCACTCATGGCACAAGTATCAATCAATATGGATCAATTCTACTTCTAAGACAGACAGGGTCATAACGAACTATAAAATATGAATAAGCTATATACAAAGTCACTATTATGAGCCTAGGTGTTAAAAAGTCTGCTATTTTATTTGTATACTCAAGTACTCACAGAAAAATACTACTCAAAATTAGTCCTAAATTGCTAGTTATATCAAACAAGTCAAAAAGGTCTTCTCTTTTCTCTCCTAAAAAAATACTTCTAAAAATAAAAATAAAAAAAAGTAAAAAAATAAATAAAATTTACTCTAAAAATAAAATTACCTGGTTCAAAGAGCACCCCCTTGAAAAAGAACCGAGGCCATAAAAAAACCAAGGGGTGGATAAGATATACCGAAAAAAAAAAAAAAAAAAAATCTTTTTGGTATTTTTTTTACTCAAATAAAAAACATCATATGGAATACTCACCCTTAACTCACAAATATTGGGAGATTTCTCACGCCACACTTAAAATCACACTTTGTCCGCAAATCAATTTTTAGAAAAAGATGAAGAAGAAGAAGAGTGAGAAATACTCCCTAAGGCCCTCTAGGTCCTAGCTAACAACACTTTTCTTCACAATGAATCAAAGGGGTGAATGACCCCACACTTAAACTTAAACCATGCTTCTTAGCTTTGAAATTCAGGTACTCAAACTTCCCCAAGCCTGCAAAATAAAAATAAAATAAAATGTGACACTATAAAAAAATTAAGAAGCTATACTACAAATTGGGTTGCCTCCCAACAAGCGCCTGATTTGTCATCGTGGCACAACACCATCACTTCACGACTTTTCTTTCCACTTAGAACTTATGAATTTCACCCCTAACTTTACATCTAATTTTCTGCTCCGCTCATGGGGCGGTTATATAAAGATGAAGGGACCAAGTAAAGGATGTCGCATCTTGCACTTCTTGGCCCTTAAGTGAGGAATGCCATTTTGTCTCTTTGGTGCGGCAAATTTTAGAATGTAAGGGCCCTGTTCCTCATCTACACACTTCTCCACCGGTTCAAATGACTTGATGCTCATGTCATCATCCAAACATAATGTAGACAAATGAGTAGAATGAAGTTCAACACGTCCTAACTCAAAATTTACTTTATTTGAGAAAACCTCATGTCACGACCCAAACCGCCGCGAGTGGCACCCACCCTATAATCCAGTCATTTACGCGTTTTCTCATTCCTTGTACCGTTAGAACTTGTTTGTAGCGGCCCCAAGTCATTTATGGCTTGCTAGGACCGGTAGTTCAGTGCCCGGACCATTTGCTTGGTCTTGTTGGCCATCCCTTGTTTTAGAGCTTTAGGCTTTTGAATTCGTTGACTTCGGTCAACATTCTGGGTGAACGTGCTCAGAATGGAATTCTGACAGTTCCATTAGCTCCAGAGCATGGACTTTGGTCTAGAGGGACCTTTGGTCGGGATCTGGGAGATTTTCAGCTTTGAATTCTCTCTCGTTCTATGTTTTCAGGCCAGTTGGGCTGGTTTGGTTGACTTTCATCAACATTCGGAGAAGACGGCCTCGGATGGAAATTCCGTCAGCATCATTGGCTCCGGAATGCCGAGTTTAGGTTTAGTAGGTGGTTGGTTCGGGTTCCGAATAAGTCGGGCTCATTTTGGGTGTTTGGTTGGCGTTAGCTAGTGTTGACTTGGGTCAATATTCTTCCAAAGTGACCTCGTATGGAAGTTTCGTCAATTCCATTTAGTCTGGAATGTCGTTTCCACTCCAATAACTCTATTGGTTTTTGAGTATCGGGTTCCGATTGTGCCCAGAATGCCCCGTGGGAGTTTCTATAGAACATATTTCTACAAGGATCACCCAAACTTAAGAATTACAACAATGGAGTTTTAGTGGGAGAATTATGAGAATAAACACGGAAGGAGGAGAGGGGTGAAGAGGGGACTTACCGGATGAAGAACACTGATGCAAAGAAGCTGGAAAATGGAGCTTGGGAGCTTATCAATGAAGTTGTTCGAAATTGTGAAGGAGAAAATGAAGTTGGAGTTTTAAATAGCTGCCAAGGGTCCTTCTTTGCGATCGTGAAGGACCCCACGCATTTGCGAGGAAACGCTGGCCAGACTATCGCGAATGCGACGGTCCAGCCCAGCGTTTGTGAAGAGAAAATTGGGTCGGGTCCCAGCCGGCTTCATCGCGGTCGCGAAGGGTGACCCACGCGATTGTGATGGTCAAGAAGCTAGACCATCGCGAACGTGATGGCGACCTCGCGATCGCGATGAACAACTGGTCTGCAACTTTTATAGCAGCAACCAACTATTCACAAAGGCCAAAAGTTCATCCGACGGACCCTCAAGATTCATCCGGAACCCCGTGAACACAAATCAACCAGTTACCCTACCAGAAATAGCATTATGGAGTCAATGGAATCGATGAAACTCCTAACGGAGATCGTTTTAACGAAAAGTGGGCCCTACGCCCAAAACCAACTCGGAACTTAAAATCCAAAAACAAGTCTGGAATCCCCGGGACCCGAACCAAAGGTTCCCCTAGCCCAAAGTCGACATTCTAGAGCTAATAACACCGATAGATTTTCCATCCGAGGTTGTCTTCTCCAAATATTGACCAAAGTCAACCCTACCAGCCAAACTGGCTTGAAAACACAGAAAGCAACACAAAAATCAAATCGAAAGCACTCAGATCTAGACGAATCTTCCCACTAGATCCAAATCTCCATTCTAGAGGCAACAAAACTATCAGAATTTGATTCTGAGCAAGTTTACCAAGAAAGTTGACCGAGTCAAAGATTTTCTAAGTTCAAGTTTTAAAATAGAGAAATGGTCATAACGACCTAACGAACGGCCCGAGCACCAAACCGTCAATCCCAACAATTCATAAATGACCTATAGCCGCTGAGGGAAAGCTCGAAATGCAGAAAAAGGATGAAAAATAGAAAACAACCTGGAGGGTCATTACAGTGTGCGGGCAGAAGTTATTAGACAGTAAGGAGTCAAAGGAAAAGGGTATGTTGAGGCTATTCTTTTTCTTCACATGTTTCCTTAAAGTCTAAGATCTATATATATAGCATGTTGTAGATGAACTTCTCATAGGCATATGTGATTGTGTTGGCTGCCTCAAGTTGATATATTCATCCCTTTCTGAGACTTGTACTCTGTGATAGCGACTTTGTGCCTAAATACGGCTTAGAAATTACTCGTATAGGTCACTCATAGCTAGTTTGCTTGCCTTTGGACCATTTGATTATTTGTTGACACCTTCGGGCCATAGGTTGATTGTTGTTGCCTCCTGGGATACTGTTGCTACCTTCAGAGTTATCATTCATGTCTTTAAGGATATATATAGTTCTCCTATAGGCCAGTGAGCCTTGCGTGCTAGAATATATAAAGCCAATGGGTTCCTCAGCCTTGATGGCCCCAGAGAGCCATAGTGGCCATAGAGAGCCATGTACGGAGCCTATAGGCTAGGTTGATGTCCCTAAGGATCCATAGTATAGAACCGACAAGCTCCTCAGTTGTACGAGGCCTATTCACTTATGGGCTGCTTTGATGGCCCGAGATATCCATAGTAAAGCATGGTCACTTACAAGCTATCTTGATAGCCCTAAAGCTATGTACAGAGCCTACGAGATAGATAAATAAATATATATATCCTACGGCCTATCCAGTTACGCAGATCCTATGGTTCAGACATTTATATTGATTGCCCAGATGGCAAGATGGGTGACAACAGGGGTATATAAGCTAATTTATACTTGCTGGGCTTATGAGGGGCCAATTAGGTGTATTGCTTGCAGTTTGTACCTGCTGAGCTTGTGGGGCTCATTAGGTTGTGATGCATCCTTACGCACATGCCAGTGTACGCGGTCGTACAAGTAATATAGGATTGAGAGTCCAGATATCGTACCCATAGGGACTTGTTGATTAGCTATTCACTAAATTAAACTAGTTCTATTTATTTATTCAAGCACTAAATTTCAAAGATATACTTATTAACTAAAGAAATTAAAAAGAAGTTAACTAATGAACAATTAACCAAATAAAGAGCAGTTTTTCACGTAATCAATCGGATGAAAATCGATCTAGGATTTGGATTCGCTAACCATCATGTAGAGTAAGCAATTTCATTGACTTGTTTGTTTATCTAATTATTGATTTACGGGGTTGATGGCATGATTATGGTCTTCCGAGCCTCTAATCGTCTATCCAGAATAGCCTCACAACTAAATCATTGAGTGGGGATGTGACATCCTATTCCAAAAGCATTTATATGTCTTCCTGTTTCGTAACCAAGTAAGGCGATCTATGTATATTCTTATCCTAGACACAAATCAAGTCTTTGTTTTACCATCAACAAAATCTTACTCTCTATATTCTTCATTCTATCCCAATGATTCTTCTTTCAAGTTCACAAAGAGAATATATATTTTATTTTAATGGTAGCTAAGCATTAAAATAGTAAGCACAAGAATATAAGAACAACTAATATGATAAACAAATAATTGAATCAATCGGCTACTTCAACAATCATGTAATTAGCTACCATAATTCTAGAATGAGAAGTTTAACTCCACATAGACATGGAACAATTACAACAAATCATTTCCAAGAAAAATGTAAAAATAAATAATAAAGGAGAAGATAAGAATAAATCAAAATTCTCCGGCCTCCACGGCGGCTCCTAGCTCTTTGTTGGTCAAAAGTTATGAAAAAGTTATTTTTATGTGATATTTATAGATGTAGAAAAAATCCTCAAATAAAATAACTGAGTCCAAAATGAATTGGAAAATCAAAACCCAATTGGATTGGGTATCGTATGCGCCGCCTTGAACATCGCTGAAGCTTTTTTTTCTAATATCTTCATAATTAGACATGTGTCCAGTGCATCAACTGAAGTGTAATTCAATTTCTCAATTGAACGTATGCATATATATTAATATAACTAGATATTGAAGCCCGTGCAAGCATAGACTCAATATATTATTAAATTTTTTCTTTCAATTTATGTGACACAGATAAAATTTGAAGGGTCAACCAAATTTTTTATCTGATTTTTAAATATTTTAGGTTGTTAATTATTGTAATTTATGATAATTTTTAGATAATATATGTTACTCTTTGTATCCCAATTTATGCGGCACTGATAGAATTTGGAGAATCAATCCAATTTTGTAGTAGTTTTTAGATATTTTAAGTCGTTAATTATGGTACTTTCTAAGTAATTTTCAAATAATATATGTTATTTCCTCTATCACAATTTATATGACATTGATAAAATTTGGAGAGTCAATCAAATTTTTATATGTCTTTAAAGTTTTTAAGTTGTTAATTATTGAATTATGGTACTTTCTACGTAATTTTAAAATAATATATATTATTTCCTCTATCTCAATTTATATGGCATTAATTAAATTTGGAGAGTGAATCAAATTTTTTATATGTCTTTAAAGATTTCAAGTTATTAATTATTTTGATTTACAAGTATTTTTAACGTCATTTTCCAATAATATATATTATTTCTTATGCCTCAATTTATGTAGCACTGATAGAATTTTGAGAGTAGATCAAATTTCTTATATGTCTATTAAATATTTTAAGTTGTTAATTATTGTGATTTATAGTATTTTTAATATCATTTTCAAATATATAACAAATTTAAAAAGAAAAGTAGGACAAACAAATTAAAATGGAGAAGGTATAAAAATGACTAAAATGCCTGGTATCTTTTTGTTCTAATTTATGTAATACAAATAAAATTTGAAAAGCCAATCAATTTTTTTGTATATTTGAACATGTTTTTATTGTGATTTATAATACTTGTTATATAATTTTTAGATAATATATGTTACTTTCGTCGTTCCAATTTAAGTGGCACTAATAGAATTTAGAGAGTCAACTTAATTTTTTATATCATTTTTAGATTTTTGTATGGTTTTAAAATATTTTAAGTTGTTAATTATTGTGATTTATAATACTTTTACATAATTTTCAAATAATATATGCTACTCTTTTTATCCCAATATACGTGACACAGGTGGAATTTGGAGCGTCATCTAATTTTTTTTAATATAGTTTTACATATTTTAAGTTGTTAATTATTGTGATTGATAGTAATTTCTACATAAATTTAAAATAATATGTGTTACTCTTTCAGTCTCAATTTATGTGACGTTGATAGAATTTGGAGAGTCAATCAATTTTTTTATATGTCGCTAATATTTTAAGTTGTTACTTATTGTGATTTATAATACTTTTTACGTTATTTTTGAATAAAATATGTTACTTCTTATGTCTCAATTTATGTAGCATAGATGAAATTTTGAGAGTTAATTTTTTTTTATATATTTTTAATTATTATAATTTGTAATAATTTTTAAATATATAATAGATTAAAAAAATAAGACAAACAAATTAAAATGAAATCTATTTAACAAATAAATAACATTGAACAAGGTAGAAGTGGGACCCAAAAGCTAGGAAAAAGTGAAGTTGCAGGGGCAAGCAAATACATAGAACTAATGGGGCCCACAGATATATACATTTTCCAACTCTGAAGCCTACTATAATAAGATACAGAAAGACCTAAATGCCCTGAGAAACACCCATGTTTTAGACCCCAAAAAATTGGAGCAGACCCCACAGAGGCTCGAACCCACAACCTTCAACATAAGACAGGCGACCACTGGGCCAAAAGCAGGCACAATGACCTTCTCCTACTTCTGTGCTCTTCTATATATTAGAATATATAATAGTTTTAAAAAATAAGACAAACAAATTAAAACAAAATCTATTTAAGAAATAAATGAACATTGAACAAGGTAGAAGTGGGACCCAAAAGCTAGGAAAAAGTGAAGTTGAGGCTCGAACCCAAAACCTTCAACATAAGATAGGCGGCTTTAACCACTGAGCTAGAAGCAGGCAGGACGACTTTCTCCTGCTTCTGCACTCTTTTATATATAAGAATATTAACTTTAATCCATTAAACTATCTGCTTGATTTTCTTATATGATTTTTTATTTTTAATTCGTTTTTCTCCAAATTTCTTTCTCTTCACATCACTTTAATCCTACAAATAAAAATACTCAACATAAGAATAATTCATAAAATCAATGCTAAAAATGATAATTAAAAGACTAAATATTAGACAAATATTGATTAAATATATATATTTTTGGCCTCACATCACCACCCCACACTTAAACTTTTGATCGTCCTCAAGTAAGTATTAAAATTAATGTTAAAAAATTAAATTAGGAATACCACCACTTCAATTGATACAAACAATTAGGCCATGCACCAAATCACAATATCAAGTACACTTCCCACTCATTATGCAAGATATATAAATAAACAACAAATATCTAACCTCAAAGACGGACTCTAACTCATCAAATTAGATTGCTCACCTACTCCATCAAAGAAAGCTGATAAAATCACCTATATATCATGAAACAATTGCCCTCACAAGAAGAAATAGTCCACACACTCAATTTAAAAAAATTAAATATAAATTAAGGACTTCGCATCAAAGAATAACTCTCGCACTCACAAAAGAATTCACATGTATGCACAAAGAACCATAGTCTTGCCTATTATGTACATCTCCACTAATTAAGCATGCTCAAATAGAATCAAATAGGACTTTAACGGGTTATAATATTGGCAAGGGAATGGGTAGGAAAACTATATAATAGTGACTTATACTTCCCTAAGCACTTTGCACTTTTTGGACTTCATCACCCATTATTTTTATCACTTTATGTTTTTCAGCTCTCTCTTCAATTATTTTCACTAGTATTCTCATCATATCAAGAATGTTTAACACTTTTACTCTTTTTTTTTCATCTTTTTTTTTTTCATATCGCATTCTTTCAAAGAGGATTTTTTTCATCATTTTGTACCTATCATTGGTCACCTTTTACACTTAATCATCCCTTTTCTTCAGATGTAACAATTTTATCACAGTCTATACTATAGTGCTCAAGGAAGCAGAGTGAAAAAACTAGGGATTCAAAAAAATAGATCAAGGTAAAAATATGGCTACCAAACGAAAGGCTACAAGCTCAAAGGTCTAACTATCGATATAATATCTGAAAAGGCTAAAATTTACAAGACAAATAAAAAAAAGCGTATTATCATTTTCTAAACAGAGCAACACTTTTTATTTCGCGTCAATAACATGCAAGGCAAGTTCTAGACTAAGATGCAAACTATGAAATATGAAAGAAATACTCACCACTAATGGAACAAGTATCAATCAATATGGATCAATTCTACTTCTAAGACAGACAAGGTCATAACGAACTATAAAATAAGAATAAGCTATATACAAAGTCACTACTATGAGCCTAGGTGTTAAAAAGTCTACTATTTTATTTTATACTCAAGTACTCACAGAAAAATACTACTCAAAATTAGACCTAAATTGCTAGTATCAAACAAGTCAAAAAGGTCTTCTCTTTTCTCTCCTAAAAAAACTACTTCTAAAAATAAAAATAAAAAAAAGTAAAAAAATAAAATAAAATTTACTCTAAAAAATAAAATTACCTGGTTCAAAGAGCACCCCCTCGAAAAAGAACCGAGACCATAAAAAAACCAAGGGGTGGATAAGATATGCCCAAAAAAACTAATAAAAAAAAGAAACAATAAAAAATCTTTTTGGTATTTTTTTTACTCAAATAAAAAACATCATATGGCAAACTCACCCTTAACTCACAAATATTGGAAGATTTCTCACCCCACACTTAAAATCACGCTTTGTCCGCAAAGCAATTTTTAGAAAAAGATGAAGAAGAGGAGTGAGAAATACTCCTTAAGGCCCTCTAGGTCCTAGCTAACAACACCTTTCTTCACAATGATTCAAAGGGGATAATGACCCCACACTTAAACTTAAACCATGCTTCTTAGCTTTGAAATTTAGGTACTCAAACTTCCCCAAGCCTGCAAAATAAAAATAAAATAAAATGTGACACTATAAAAAAATTAAGAAGTTACACTACAAGTTGGGTTGCCTCCCAACAAGCGCCTGATTTGTCATCGCGGCACAACGCCATCACTTCACGACTTTTATTTCCACTTAGAACTTATGAATTTCACCCCTAACTTTGCATCTAATTTTCTTCTCCGCTCAAGGGGTGGTGATATAAAGATGAAGGGACCAAGTAAAGGATGTCACATCTTGCACTTCTTGGCCCTTAAGTGAGGAATGTCATTTTGTCTCTTTGGTGCGACAAATTTTAGAATATAAGGGCCCTGTTCCTCAACTACACACTTCTCCACCGGTTCAAATGACTCGATGCTCATGTCATCATCCAAACATAATGTAGACAAATGAGTAGAATGAAGTTCAACACGTCTTAACTCAAAATTTACTTTATTTGAGACAACCTTATGTCACGACCCAAATCGCCGCGAGTGGCACCCACCATATAATCCGGTCATTTACGCATTTTTGCCCTCCTTGTACCGTTAGAGCTTGTATGTAGCGGCTCCAAGTCATTTATGGCTTGCTAGGACCGGTAGTTTAGTGCCCGGGCCGTTTGCTTGGTCTTGTTGGCCATCCCTTATTTTACAGCTTTAGGCTTTTGAATTCGTTGATTTCGATCAACATTCTGGGTGAACGTGCTCGGAATCAAATTTCAGCTGTTCTGTTAGCTCCGGACCATGGACTATGGTCTAGAGGGACCTTTTGTCGGGATTCTGGAGCTTTTCAGCTTGGAATTCTCTCTCGTTCTGTGTTTTCAGGCCAGTTGGGCTGGTTTGGTTGACTTTGGTCAATATTCGGAGAAGACGGCCTCGTATGGAAATTTCATCAGCACCATTGGCTTCGGAATGTCGAGTTTGGGTTTATTAGGTGGTTGGTTAGGGTTCTGGATGAGTCGGGCTCATTTTGGGTGTTTGGTTGGCATTATCTAGTATTGACTTGGGTCAACATTCTTCCAAAGCGACCTCGTATGGAAGTTTTGTCGATTCCATTTAGTCCGAAATGTTGTTTCCACTCTAATAAATCTATTGGTTTTTTAGTATCGAGTTTTGATTGTGCCCGGAATGCCCTGTGGGAGTTTCTAGTTTTGCTGGTTTTTATTGCAGGCAAGGCCTTCAGCGCCAATGGTGCCCAGGCAGCGCGATCACGCTAGCTTGTGTGTGCTATCAGCGCCAATGGCGCTGTGCCAGCGCGATAGCGCTCCACTTCCCACTCGCGTGCCAGCGCCATGGCTCCCTTCTGGTGGGATAGTGCCGAGGCGTCAGGCCTCCCTCCTGCGCGATAGCGCTGGTCTGCGGCCAACAGCTATAAAGTGCTACAACTTCATTTTTCCAGCCTTATTTCTCATTTAGTTCCAGCTCCAAACTAAAAATCCTCTCCACCAAAGTTCTTCTTTTAGTCTTAGCTTGGGGAAATTCATCAATTGGATTGGATGGTCTCGTTCCTTTGTCGATTTTGGTAAGTTCTTCTCCCCCAAGTTGTTCTTCTTCAATTGTTTGGAAAACGTCCATTGTTGCCATTTCTCAAAGCTTGAAAATCCTTTGTAGAGGCTACCCTCTTGAGCTTGCATGATTGTGGGTTTGGAATTTGCACTTCCTTAGCCTGCCTTCTCGTTGTGGTAACTACCTTTTGGCTAAATTCCAATTTTGATTTCTTAAAAATTTCCATCTTTAATTCTTTACTTGAGCGGGCTGTTTTGGGCCCCATTTGTTATCTGTTTTCGCTCAATTATTGGGCATGCGCTCCCGAGATGGTAAGGAATACAAGTGTGTTTTTTGTTTCCGATGTCGGGTTGCGGGACCCACAGGCTTGTTTGTGACCCGGATTTCAACCCGGTTATGCTTATGGTATTATGGGTATCGTTGGTTTTGTTTTAACGTGTATATTACTATTTTGATATTAGTTTTGCGAATTTGATATTAGTTTCAACCCGGTTATGCTTGTGTTAATGCCTAGATTATTGTGTTGATAGTATTTTTACGATTGGAGCTTCCCGAAGCAGTTAGAGCTTGGACAATGCCGTCCCCACAGCTAGTAGTCGGATGACAGGTAGGTTATGGCTTTTCCTACCTAGACTCTGTGTATATAGGCTAAAACTGCATTAATTAGTATCCTTGGGTGGTTTGTTATAGGTTGGTACCCCAGACCTTGTCCGTCTCTTCGGTTCATTTATTTCATACGTTGATTGTAGTATTGTATATTACCCTTGTGGTCTTGTGTGGCCTTGTATTGACTCTGGAACATAGATGGTGGGTTATTTGGGAATGTCCGTGAATCCTGGACATCGAGATATTATTCTAGGTTGGTTATATCTGCTGTAGAGCTGTGAGCCTGTGCAGAGCCTGTAGGAATGTTTGTGAGTCGTTGGGCTAACCTATTGTTTGCGAGCATATCATTCATGCAAAGGTTTTTCTGCATGTTTTTACTACTAATTTGGCATTGGGCCGACTGTAAACATTTTTCTAAACTTTGCATGGCCCCGAGGGCCCATTTTTGGTATCATCACTTTGAAAGGATTTTAAACTAACTTTTATGAAACCTCTTGGTGTAAAGAGGATATTACGATGATTTGAGCCCCAAATTTCATACTTATACTAGACTCGATTGAGCCGTGGTGGTAGACCTGTTCTAAAATGCCTAACAACATGAACTTGGATTCTAGAGTCCGAATCTGCCTAGCCAAGGGTCATTTGGATTCTAGATTACTACTACTTATTTAGACTCAGATCAAATTCAGGCAATTACTACGAGATCCTGATTATTGAGCTATATTTTGAGTTTAGTATGTGGTCTATGAGTAGACCTCCATGGACCCTATCGTTCCTGGGCCATAGGCTATGGGCCAACGCAGTGTGCCAGGAAGAGGGGTGTACGTCATAGGAGAGGTACTCGGGAAAGGTTCTTCCATGGATCCTACCTCTATTACGCCTTTGGGGCACCGGAGGGGGTAACAGACGGCACTGTGATCACAGTTGGTTATAGATTCATCATATCATATCATCATCTTTCATACTGTGATCCGATTTCACCCTTGTTTGATGTGTGCTCAATGTACATTTCGCTTGTATGGGTGGCCGGAGGGTTTGTTTTAACTTGATTGCATTCCTCGGTTTTATGGGCGGCCGTTGGGACTGTAGGTAGATTATATTACTCTTGTCCTTTTATAGAGCTTGTTATGGCATTCGGTTCTTGGTGGATTAGTGGTTGTTAGCCTGTTGAGGCTCCGATTATTAGACTTGGATTATTAGGGGGCTAGTGAGTCCTACATTTTTGAGACACTATTGTGTGTTTTCTAAGCGGATTGTGGGTTTCTGATTCTATTCCTTATCATGATTTTGAGTAGTAGCTCTCATTTATTATGGTTCAGTTATTCCATCATAGGGTTTTACTTGTGTGGTGGATTCTTGTTTATGCTTATCTTGAAGTTGGATTTGTAATATGATTTCCTTATGTATGTTGATTCCATCTTGAGTATGTTAAATTGCTTCCCTTGTTTCCTTTTACTTAAGATTACCAGTATACCACCATTTTCTCAACTCTCTCTCTTTATTTATATTGTTTTGCAAGGACTCCAGGTGCGTTCTTCTTTCCTTCACCTGTGTTCTGTGTACATATATATCTTCTGTTCTAGCATTGTATGCTTATAACTCTTGGTTGACTATTCTCTGTGCTAGTTTTCATGTGCTTTATCTATTGCTTCGGTGACTGCTTTCTTGCTATCTGCTATAATACTATTTTTATATCTTATATGCACTCAGTCCATCGATGATGCCTACTGGGTACCTGTTGCTTAGCAATTGGTGCTCATACTACACTTCTGCATCTTTTTGGTGCAGATATTAGTTGAGCTTTTGTCGTTGATCGCGTTGGAGACTCGTGCAGCTTTTGGATATTCGAGACTAGGGTGAGCGCCTGACGACTGGGGCTTGACCACCTCTCATCTTTTGTACTGTAACTCTTTGTATATTCGAACACAATTGTACTTATCATTTTGTTACTTCTAGAACTTGTATTCTATTAGAAGCGTCTGTACTGTCGATACCAAGTCTTGGGGTTGGTGTAGTTTCATTATGTATATATTCAGGTTATATCTTCCACTTTGTATAACCTTTATATTCTGCTTCCGCTTACTTTCTATTTATTTTGCGTATTGGTTAGGAGTAGCTCATAACTAATCGTTCTAGGCTACGGGGATTGATTTACCTACTGAGGGATTGTAGGTGTTATCATGACCTGAGAAATCGAGTCATGACACACAGAGCTAGGCTGGACCCAACTCTTAACTGCCTCAATCATTTCGGGATCCACCATCACCTCCTTTTATGAAACCACATGCCCTAAGAAGGCAACCGAACACAACCAAAATTCACACTTCAAAAAATTGGCATACAATTTTTGGTGCCTCGATATCCCCAAAACAATTCGAAGATGCTCTGCATGCTCCTCCTTACTCTAGGAGTAAATTGGAATGTGATCTATAAAAACAATATTGAACGAATCCATAAACGATTTGAAGACACTATTCATCAAACTAATGAACGCAACCGATGCATTGGTCAACCCAAATGACATTACCAGGAACTCATAGTGCCCATACCAAGTACAGAATGCCATCTTAGGTATATCCTATGGCCTAATCTTTAACTGATGGTACATGTAACGATCGGGTCCTTCGTTACGGGTAGTCCAATCGTGTCAAGTTTTAGAGTTAGAAAACTCCAGATTTGGAGGTTTGAAATTCTGGGCAAGGCTAGCCTCGGCCAGTTTTGGAGCGAGGTAGAGTCTAGAGTAATTCGAGTAAGGATTGGTCTTTGTGTCTTGCTTTGAGCTAGTTTTCCATGTAGCCAAGACATAAAGGAGTCCGGGGGACTTTCGGAATTACATTTGGGCAGGTAGAACTCTCGAAATTGCGTTTGACGTGAAGGGATTGTTTCGGGTTGTCGGGGAAAGCAATTATGTTGTAAAATGGCCAAAACTGGGAAATTTCCGGACCTTCTATCCATGAAGGGCGCAACCACGCGCGATAGCGGTGGAAATTATCGCTATAGCGGCGGTCAAAGGGCGGTCAACCTACTTAAGACCGCTATAGCGGCAGCCTACCGCTATAGCGGGACTTCTATAGTGGAGCGGGGACTGCTATAGCAGGCCGACGGGATTTTAATGCAGAAACAGCTCTCAAAACATTCAGTTTTTCACAATTTCATTTTGGGAGAAGGGCTAGGCGATTCTAGGCGTTTTTCTTCATTTTTCCGTCAAAATTCTTCCCCAAGGTAAGGTTTTCATCCCCCAATCTTTCTATTATGTTTCCTATGTGGTAGAATTGCTAGGAGGGAATTTGGGAAAGGTTAGAATAACCTAGGGATGGTGGAATTCGGGGAAGAAAGGGGATTTCAAGCATGTGTGTTCTTGGGTATGGATTAAAGTACATTATTATGATCATAGGTTGTTTAATTCCCTGTTTTATCCGTAAAAAATATAGAACTAGGAGAATTAACGGTGGGAATACCCGGGAAAATGGTAGGATGATCATGGGTGGCCTGGGGTTTGGGGATTTGGTATAATCTGGGTAATGTGCAGGCCTTGTGTGTTAATTTTATGTACTGTGTGTTGTTTTTAGACCAAGAACGAGAGAGGAATCCAGAACACGAGAAAACTCAGGTCGAATAGAGCTTGGAACATTTCGAGGTAGGTGATGGCTTATGATTTTTTGTGAATGTGTATATTCATTTACTCATGTCTAAGTGATTATATGCATTACATTGCTTAGGGAAGTTGTGTGGAATGTCTAGGTTCCTGTTTACAGTCTGTGATTGAACGATGTTTACTTGTTTGGTTTACAAGTTGTGTGTGTCGCGATATATATTGAACTGGCCAAAATATGTTTGCAACATCCGGCTTTTCTACCTGGTTTTTTTTTTTTTTAAAGAAAGGGTTTAGAGTCGCCACCTAATCTTTTTAGGAAAAATTAGGAAAACCATTTGTTAATGTAAAACTCTATTTTTAGTCTGCGAAAACCGATGAAATTGTAGATAATAGTTTTGGTTACTCGAGGGGAAGGTATTAAGCATCCCTCAGAGCCTATCCGAAGATAGTCCTTAAAACTTAGCTTTAGAAAAATATTTAGGGATATTATTTGTTCGTTATTTGCTAAAAAAGGTGATAAAAACATATTTTATTAATTTAAAGAAAACTCAAAGTTTATGACACATGCTACTACAATAGGCAAAAATATAAAATATGCTTATGGTAAAAAAGATGAAACATATCTACGTACATGTCAAAATATATGAAAGTTTAATAGTAATACTTTTATCATAACTATAATTAAAATATGTAGAACTTTATGATTTATAATAATATATACTTAAAAAGCTACGTAAAAAATGAAGATATTATTTATACAAATATACTTTTTGTAAAGTAAAAAAAAAATATGTAGTTCTTAGAGTTTGAGAAAGTTTATGACATGTTTATTAAAAGAAAATAAAGATGACGTATGTATATTTAAAATATAGGAAATCATGTGAAAAATTTATTATTTAAAAGATTTGGATAAGTAAGAACATGTAGGAAATAAGTATACCGGTAATAGAGAAAAAAATATAAAAGAAAATCATATTTATTTTGTAAATATATTTCGCGTAAGAGAATAATTTGAAGACTTGAGTAGAGAATGAAAATTATTTGTTTCATATAAAGAAGACTTTTACTTGTTAAGTGAAAATTAAACATGCGTTAAATATGAAAGAAAGTATTATGTACGTAAATATAATTGTGATAAAATAATATATGTTTAATTTAAGTAGGAAGATGGGTAAGTAAAATATAAATATATACCTTGTAGTAGATAGCATATGACATATATACCTTGCGTTTTGAGGCCTTAAAAAATCTGAAAATCTCAAAAACATAATATATATATAGAGTATAACCAAAATATTTGTAAAATATTGGAGTTACAATAAGATAATACATGAGTTATAAATATAAAAATGGCTTGCCTAGATTAGATAAAGAATTCTATAGTTTATGGCCTAAGAATGACTAAATATTTGTTTGAAATAAATTGAATTGGTAATTGGTGTTTTTGAAAATCTACCGCAAGTTATTTAAACAAGTTTTTCTTGAAATAAGCCTACATTAATTAATCCATAAGAAAAAAAAACTTCTATATTTACTATTTATTATTACTATTTTGAAAGTGTTTACTCACTAATTTTTAAAGTATTTAAAAGGGGAAACCCAAAACATTTGCCTAAGCTAAAAGAGTGAAGGAAACTCACTTTCAAAATTTTAAACTAAATAAAGTAATCCACGAAACTATAAGCCGAAGAATAAACGTTAATCAAAATCACAAAAAAAAAACACATATCCAAATAATACAAGGTTAGTTAAAACAATTCAAGTAAGCATAAAAGAAAAGCAATAAATTAAAAAAAAAAGTAAAAGGCTAGATACGCCAAGTTCCTTTGGAGGAACCAAACTTCTAAAGAACGACTCTGAGCACCGCGATAGTTCCTAATAGCTGCTCGACCCAAATATATTGGGCCAAAAGTGAGTTTCAAATGAGAACTCCAGCTCTCCGGTTGTGCCATGAAACAAAGAAAGAGTAAAGGAATTAGAAGTGGTCCAAATTCCAGGTGGATAAATGAAGCATAAGACCAAAATAGTAAAGCACACGATGTAAAATTCAAGAGGATGCATATTGGTACAGTTATTTTCCAGAAAGAGAAGAACAGGACAGAATGTAACAAGAGAATAGTGCACATACCCACAAACATAATCTCTAGCCCCTTTTAATCTTCATAAAATGATCTCTATTACACACGGTTCTTAAGAAAACGAACTCAATTTGTACTTAAGTTGTTAAGATTTAAACCGCATTCTTTGTGCTATTTACTAAAATCTTGGGCAAATCCTACCCAAAAAAGGGACAAACTTACATTGGCTCTACGTGAAAAACAAGAAACAGAATGTTCACCAAACCAAGCCTTTAGCTAGAAGAATGAGAAAAATCCAATCAATTCATCATAAATATACACTAATGTTACTGCCACCTTCACCAAAAAAATGACTCCTCAGGTCCTATCACCCATGGGACTTCCAAATTCATATTGATATATACAACATATTTAACATGGTAATGGTAACTACTTTTCTATTTCTAAATAACTCAAAATAGTACATGGATCCAAGTTGAACTTGATAACCAAACTTGACCTCTTGGGCTCACAATTAAAACCAATCAACTGCCTCTTGAGACAAACAAGGATTCTTCAATCATTTTTTACGAAACTATAAAAGGGGAAAGTGATCCATAGTGCCGAAACGCAGCCAACATTTTGAGAATTTAAACATGGAGTAGTGAAAAGGAAAACTCATGTATTTAATAGTCTTTAAGATCACCCAACACTCATAGCACTCGAACGTAGCATATTGCTAGGTAAAGAGGCTGCCACAAGCAAGAACGGGATTCAAATATACTTTAGATATGTCACAACAGGGGCTGTCCACTTTTGCTAATTTCTTGTTCATCAGATATGACTCATGGATGTCTCGCATTACATGTGAACATTTATACAACAAGCACAAAGAATATCTGCTGAATTTTGTGACTAGTCTAAATTACGAGCAGGTCAACAGGTTCATCCGAGCCCTTCAACACGAAAACACTCATGATCCTGTAATAGTGAGGAAACTGAACTTTACTCTTAAAACTAGATCTTCCACACTTTGATAACACTTCATTAATGATTCAAACTCATAATTATCACATATTTAGAATCCACTACAGGTGTACAGAGTGACAAAACAGACGGAATGAAGTGATTCATATATCCCTAAAATAAGACTCAGTCCACGAAGAAAAATAATAATAAAAGAAAACAGCCGAACATACTTAGAGTTTTAGGCTTTAGATGCTTTCTTTATGCTAAACTAAGGCAACTAATGCCTTGTGAACATATGTATAGGAGTAAAAAAAAATAGTTAAAGCAGCTACGGTGATGTGCGAACATCCCAATCAACATTTCAATGCTCATATAATGGATAGCTAACCATGCTTAAAACTTCAAACTTTATAAAAAGTTATTCAAGACAAATCGTAAACTGCAAACACTTTCATGGACACATAACTTTAAATACAAATAAATCCAAATACTAGAAACTATAACAACTTTCCTATACACATGTTAGTGACCCTTTGTCATATTAATGACTTCTATGTGGGAATACTTAGAAAATAGACAAAAAGAGAAACTTGTTCCTAAACGAAACCAACTTTTTGGTAGAACAAATATGTTCATTTTCCTGGTTCGAAATTCTTTTACACGCATTAATTAGAACATTATTAAGTGACCAGTACAAATAACATTTCAGCAATTAGGAAAATGGTATTTCCTAAACAGAATCATGCCTTTCTAAAAAAAGAATATAATTGTCGTAAGGGAAAACATTTGGTCATTCTTCAAAACCTAGAACTGAAAAAAAATAATAATACTAGATTAGAAGCTGAAAGTTCTTTTTAAGTGCACAACCAATCCAACACATGTCCAACAACTCATTCTATATTCACATATTCAATGCGACAGATTGCAAAGACTCTATACTAAAACAACCAAACATTCTTTAAGTCCCTTTTAATCTAAAGCGAAGGCCGCCAACACCTTGCAGGAACAAAAAATCTATAAAAGACGAACTAAACAATTATTATAGTCATCACATGATCACAACACTGTCCTTAAACATTCAGCTGTATATACTCGGAAAACTCGAAGCCTCTTGAAGTTCATTTCGAGCTAATTCAAGGTTATAAATACTCTTTCAATACACCATCAACTATAAATACAACCGAACAACCCGACAACTACTTTACTTCAAATTTTATCACGATTATTCGTACCAAACAACCAACACCATTTAAAACATTTAAGCCAAGTCTTGAGTCGTAAACACTTCACAAACACATAAGCTAAACCAAACGACCAGAAACTGATTTTTTCGTTTCATATTTTGATGCCTGAAATCAGCCAACTAACATCCCGAGTAACCACATAATAAACGACTAACAAAATCTAAGCGCAACGTAACTAAGACGGGATAGGATTTACCTTCTGTTGGGCAGCGATTGAGATCGTCAAGTGTCGAGTTTCAAGCTAGCGACTCCGACTCCGACTAGAGGTATCCGAACAGAGCCAGCGAGACAAAAGGAGCAAGACGAGCAGTGAGTATAAGCAAATTGATAGTGAACAATCAGAGAACAATTGGTATGAGCTGTTGGTGATAATCGATGATCTCCTTAATGGAAACCCAAGGGTCCCTTTTATAGCCGAATTTGAGGGCTCCAGCGGTTCTCTTCAAGAAGCTTTATCAGGCTGATTTGAAGGGATAGAGACGTTTTAGAGGCGTCAATCTCGAATCAGCCAGATTAAGCTTGTACCCGTCGGATAAACTTTGAATCTGACGGGTCTTCGATTTTCTCCTCTTTTCCGAGGTCTGCAGCCGGCGGTGGGGGAAGCTTTACAGCTCTATTTTGAGATGACAAAAAGGTGAGGGAGAGACATAAAGCTGATAGGGTGGCTACATTGATAGAAAAGTAGAGGAGAGAAGGGTGAAGACCACCGGATTTTGCCATTATCCGGTGGTCTAGCGGCGGGTGGTCTTTTTCGAAGCTGTAAAAAATCTCTGAAAAGGGGAAAAGACAACGTGAAGGTGATGGAATGGCACCATCATTGTTTGCCCGCCGGTACGAAGCAAAATCTGGCGGGTCTTGAAGGTGAGGGCGACGGGAAAGGGGTGAGGGAACTGCTGGTTTTGTTGGATTCCAACGATGAAGGAGAAAAAGAAGGGATTAGGGGTGTTGAGTAATTAGACTGGTGGGGAATTTGGGCCGGGTCAGTGTATTTGGGTATTGGGCTGATTGAATTAGGCTGAAGGAGATATAAAATTGGCCCAAATATGTATAGGTAAATTAATTTGTAAGAAGATCCATTTTTTCCCAATCGTTTTTCACTTAATTAATTTAACGATTCTTCTTTTATCCTAATTAATTTTTCAATACGTATATATATGACTTAAAATAACTTTAATATGCGTAATTGCAATTCATAACTAATAAAACTATATTTTTGAAATATTATAGCGATACGACAAAATTTATTTAGAGTTTGAAATAAAAGTTACTATACTAATATCTTATTAAAAAAATGAATTATAAAATATTTTTGGGGTGATTTTATAAGATACAATATTATTAGTTATTATTATTTTCATACATAGAAAGTAAAGGAAATAACATATATTATTATAAAAAGTAAAGGAAATCATTTTTTAAAATGATTATTGGTGCCAAAATTTATTAAAAACTAATATAAAAATAAGAAAATTATTTTGGAAAAGTCCTCGAAACTAAGAAGCATATAAAAATTAATTATGGAAAAAGGAGGGCCAAAATTGGGTGTCAACAACTTGCCCCTCTTCGAACAGAGATGATGAAAGAGTCTTTGGGCGAAGACGTTGACGTAAAGCCAATTTTGTCTCAATCGAAAAAATCAAATTTTGGAAAGGACATACCTAGAAGGAGAAAGGTTATTGTGATTATGAATTTGACCGAACTCTGGTCTCCGAGTTGCCTACATATCTCGGGTTTCACGAGAATCAGGCCAATGTAGTTCAAAAATTTTGAGAGATCCTCAAAATTTTGCCCCAGTGCTGGTTTTACGATGACACCGGTATTTCTTGGATTAAAGAGGAAGATGATCTTGTCGCGAATGGAGTGGGTACGGCCATGCTCGAAGTTGAGCTGCCTACATGTCCCTAAGGAAACGGGAATCAGGCCGGTCATAGTTTTGAATAGAGGATTATGGCAAATTTTGAGGCAGTCCTCAAAATTTTCCCTAGTGTATGATTTATGGTTGACACTGGTCTCTTAGTTGAGCTTGGAAAGAGTTTTATGGAATTGACGGTAGATTATTTCCTAGATGACAATAACCTTTTCAGGATGGGCGTGCTTTTACAGCCTCCCGATTATAAATGTGGTGCACAACACACCCATAAACGAGACTCTACTAGGTGCATCTCGCATCCCTATAAGATCGCATCGAATTGTTGGATGGAGGTAGTCCCTTTAATATCCTCTAGTGAGAATTCTAGGAGATGAAGAAAAAGGTATCGATGCTTACGAGAGCAGGTGTACTCTAATTTAGAAGTATGGATAACTGATTGTATGAATTGGAGTCGGAGTGCTAGTCTTGAAACTCTGGCTTATGAGTTTGGTATTCCTCTCAAGAATTGCCTCAATCGCTGCTTAGAGGTAGCTCCACGTTGTAGTGCGTCGTCCTGCAAAACAGGTAAAAAAGGGGTTACAAAGTACCTGTTGAGGCTCAAAACTGTAAATTAAAATTGCAATGTAAAGAGCAGAGTGTAGATATCCAAATGATCGTTGACGTCTCCATTTTGCGGAGTGGATGTAATGTAGGTGAAATAACTTGGGAAGTAAAGCCTCCGGCTGGCGGGGCGCCACTTAAAAAGTAAAGCCTCTCAACTGGCGGGGCAACACTTGTAAAGTAAAGCCTCTCGACTGGCGGGGCAACACTGTAAAGTAAAGCCTCTCGACTGGCGGGGCAACACTATAAAGTAAAGCCTCTCGACTGGCGAGGCAATCTTGTAAAGGAAAGCCTCTCGACTGGTGGGGCAATCTTGTAAAGTAAAGTCTCTCGACTGGCGGGGCAATACTTGGGAAGTAAAGTCTTCATCTGGTGAATCAGCCGTGACATCTCCATTTGGTGGAGCGGTCTTTAATGCAAAAATGAGGATGTTGATAGCATGCATGCTTATGCTTGATGGAGTTATGATGATGTTTGCTATGATGCAGCCTCCGATTGGCGGAGTATGTTTTGCTTGCTAATATACATTTCTCTGATTTGGCAGAGTGTTGCTTGCTTGTTTATGTACAGGCTCCAATCGTCAGAGCGTCGTCTTGTTTGCTTATGTACAAGCTCCAATTGGCAGAGCGTCGTTTTGTTTGCTTATTTACAAGCTCCAAACGGCAGAGTGTCGTTTTGTTTGCTTATGTACAAGCTCCAATCGGCAGAGCATCATTTTGTTTGCTTATGTACAGCCTCCAATTGGTGGAGTTTGATGAAGTCAGTCAGCATTCTCCGATTGGCGGAGTTATTTGACGCAATTAAATGGCAATCTCCGATTGGCGGAGTTATTTGAAAAGAGATAAACTATCCTATTTTCCTATGAGAGCTCTCTATCTTCGATACTTGATCCGGATCTCGGACGCACCTGCAAAGACATAAATGAAAACCTTTTAAGAATTGTAAGAATCGGGATAAAGTATTTTAAAATAGAGTAGGGGAAGATTATTCGGCTTATGGTGTCGTGATAGACGAAAGATTCCTCCAAACATGTCCATGAGCTTGACTTGACATCATCCTTTCTTGATTCCTGTTTTCCTGCGCTCAAAGAAAAATTCTTAGTTTTGGGAGGGGTGTTGATTTGTGTCGGCTTGTGGACCCTGACCTTGCCATTAGATTTCTTCAAAACCTCCTCAGTCGCTCGTGATTTCCTATTCCAGAGACTCGGTAGGTGGATCCCTTCAAAACCTCCTCGGTTGCTCGCAACTTCCTATTTTGGAGACTCAGTAGGTGGAAAGGCAATAAAATATTTTGAATATATATTTATTTATTTTTTAGAAAAAATAAGTATATTTTGTATATACTAGGCGCATATATATAGTGATTATTCATCGTTCCTTAGATTATGACATGTTCCGAAATCCAATCTAGTTTTCCCATTTGTTGAGGACGTCCAAATGTACTCTTCTCGTAGCTTCGGCTTCTGGTGACGCTTCTCTATCTCTTTGTAGATGTTGTGATCACTCTGAAGGTTTAAATAAAAGGGGGGGGAGGTTTATCCTAAGGGTATGACCGAACCTTTTAGGTTGCCTACGTATCCCTGAATGGGAATCAGGTCTGTACGTAGTTCGGGATATGAAGGAAGAATTAATATGTAATGCATTGACCGAGCCTGACTCAGGCTGCCTACGTATCCAAGCGGAATCAGGTCATGACGCAGTTCAAGTACATTAGGGATAATGAAAAACATGAGATGCATTGACCGAGCCTGACTCAGGCTGCCTACGTATCCAAGCGGAATCAGGTCATGACGTAGTTCGAGTACAATAGGGGAAATGGAAAAGAAAATACATTGACCGAGCCTGACTCAGGCTGCCTACGTATCCAAACGGAATCAGGTCATGGCGTAGTTCAAGTACAATATGGAAAATGAAAAATATGAAATGACCGAATCCGATGAGGGTTGCCTACGTATCCCACCGAGGGAAGTCAAGTCAATCGTAGTTCTGAATATATGAAAGATGATAATTTTTGGTTTTTCTAAGGGATACCGGACCCGATGTGGGTTGCCTACGTATCCCGCCGTGGGAAGTCAGGCTAATACGTAGTTCTGTTACATTAGAGAAAAATGCAAAAAGTACAAGGAAATAACAACTAGTCCCTTTGTCTTCAAATGTAGTACTTCTTGATAGCGTCTGAATTGATCGACTTCATGCTCACGATGCCATCCATTTCTGTGAGGATTACTGCTCCGCCTGAGAGCACTCGGTGAACCATGTAAGGACCTTGCTAGTTTGGCACAAATTTCCCCTTAGCTTCATTTTGGTGAGGGAATATTTTCTTCAATACTAATTGCCCTGGTGTGAATCGTCGAGGCTTGACTTTCTTGTTGAATGCTTTGATCATTCTGTTTTGATAGAGTTGGTCGTGACATACTGCATCCAGTCTCTTCTCATCAATGAGCATCAATTGTTCAATCCTGCTACGGACCCATTCCGCGTCTTCCAGACCAACCTCTTGAATGATTCTTAGAGACGGTATTTCCACTTCAGCGGGTATCACTGCTTCCGAACCATAGACCAACATGTAGAGGGTTGCACCAGTGGATGTTCTAATCGTGGTGCGATAGCCGAGCAAAGCATATGGTAGATTCTCATGCCATTCTCTGTTACTATCTATTATTTTTCTCAGGATCCTCTTGATATTCTTGTTCGCGGCCTCAACTGCTCCATTCATTTGTGGTCGATATGCTGTGGAGTTCCGGTGGGAGATCTTAAGCCTTTCACAAGTCTCTCTCATGAGATCACTATTAAGATTGGCTCCGTTGTCTGTTATGATTGATTCTGGAATTCCAAATCGACAAACTATGTTATTTCGGACGAAATCTGCTACCACCTTCTTAGTTACTGCCTTGTGCGTTGAAGCCTCAACCCATTTTGTGAAATAGTCGATAGCTACCAGGATGAAACGGTGTCCATTTGATGCGCGAGGCTCTATGGGTCCAATTACATCCATGCCCCAAGCAGCAAATGGCCATGGGGACCCCATCACATTGACCTCGTTTGGCAGAACTCGTATGAAGTCGCCATGAACTTGACACTGATAACATTTTTGTACATACCAGATGCTATCCCTCTCCATAGTCATCCAAAAGTATCCAGCTCTCAAAATCTTCTTTGCCAAAGTGAATCCATTCATGTGGGGTCCACATGTCCCTGCGTGAACTTCTTCTAACAGTCTTGTCACTTCTGTTGCATCGACACACCTTAGTAATCCCAAATCTGGGGTTCTCCTATACAGGATTTTGCCGTTAAGGAAGAAATGATTGGCCATTCTCCTTAAAGTCCGCTTCTGCTTGCTACCGGCATTTTCCGAATATTCTCCTACTTCGAGCAACCTTCTAATATCATGGTACCATGGCTTTCTATCAAACTCTTCATTTACGTGAAAATAGTAGGTGTGCTGGTCATGTATCTCTACTTCAATAAGGTCGATGTAATTCTTATCCGGGTGTTGGATCATTGAGGAAAGAGTAGCCAAAGCATCGGCGAACTCGTTTTGAGCCCGGGGGACATGTTTAAACTCAATCTTCGTAAACCTTTTGCTCAGCTCCTTTACACATTCCAGATAAGGAAGGATCTTGACATTCTTGGTGGCCCATTCTCCTTGTACCTGATGAACCAATAGGTCTGAATCACCTATTACCAAAAACTCTTTGATGTTCATGTCCACAGCCATCCTAAGTCTGAGAATACATGCTTCATATTCTGCCATGTTGTTTGTGCAAGGGAATCTAATCTTGGCTGAGATTGGGTAGTGCTGACCTGTTTCTGAAACCAAGACTGCTCCAATTCCGACTCCTTTGAAATTTGATGTCCCATCGAAGAACAATCTCCATCCATCATACGACTCTGAGATATCCTCTCCTACAAAAAATACTTCTTCATCGGGGAAGTAGGTCATGAGCGGTTCATAATCTTTATCCACCGGATTTTCTGTGAGGTGATCGTCCAAAGCTTTTCCTTTGACGGCCTTCTGTGCCACGTACTCAATATCGAACTCACTCAGCAAAATCTGCCACTTTGCTAGTTTCCCTGTAGGCATTGGTTTCTGAAAGATGTACTTGAGTGGATCCATTCTTGAGATCAAGTACGTCGTGTATGCCGATAGGTAATGCCTCAACTTTTGAGCAATCCAAGTCAAAGCGCAACACGTTCGTTCTAACAAGGTATATCTTGCCTCGTATGGTGTAAACTTCTTGCTCAAGTAGTAAATAGCTTGGTCTTTCTTTCCCGTGTCATCGTGTTGTCCTAACACACATCCAAATGCTCCATCCATGACAGATAGGTACAGTAGCAATGGCTTTCCGGGCTCTGGTGGAACCAATACTGGCGGGTTGGACAAGTACTCCTTGATTCTATCAAAAGCTCTTTGGCATTCCTCCGTCCATTCTGTGGCGGCATCCTTCTTTAGTAACTTGAATATGGGTTCACAGATTACTGTGGACTGAGCTATGAAACAACTGATGTAATTGAGTCTCCCCAAGAAGCTCATCACATCCTTCTTGGTCCTGGGGGGAGGTAACTCTTGAATCGCCTTGATTTTTGATGGATCCAATTCTATGTCTTTCCTGCTGACAATGAACCCCAGTAGCTTTCTGGCAGGAACTCCGAATGCGCACTTTGCTGGATTCAATTTCAAATTGTATCTCCGCAACCTCTCAAAGAACTTCTGTAAATCCTCTAGGTGGTCTGAACTCCTTTTGGACTTGATAACGACATCATCTACGTACACTTCAATCTCCTTGTGAATCATATCATAGAAGAGGGTAGTCATGGCCCTCATATAGGTTTCGCCAGCATTTTTGAGTCCAAATGGCATCACTCTATAGCAATATACTCCCCATGGAGTGATAAATGCTATTTTCTCCGCATCATCTTCATTCATCAGGACTTGGTGATATCCTGCAAAGCAATCGACAAACGATTGCAACTCATGCTTTGCACAATTGTCGATGAGTATATGAATGTTTGGGAGAGGAAAATTATCCTTGGGACTAGCTTTATTAAGATCCCGATAGTCTACACATATCCTGATTTTCCCATCCTTTTTTGGCACTGGCACGATATTGGCCAACCATGTGGGGTAATTAGTAACCCTCACAACATTTGCCTAGATCTGCCTAGTTACCTCCTCCTTGATTCATAAACTCAAATCAGGCTTGAACTTCCTAGTCTTTTGCTTCACAGGAGGGCAAGAAGGATCAGTCGGCAGCTTGTGTGAGATGATATCGGTGCTTAATCCCGGCATGTCATCGTAGAACCAAGCAAACACATCAACATATTGCTTGATCAATTCAATCAATTCTCGCTTTCTTTCGTCTTCCAAGTGTATGCTGACTCATACTTCTTTCACCATTTCTTCATTTCCCAAGTTGACAACCTCGGTTTCATCCATGTTGGGCTTTTTCTGACTTTCAAGTTGTTCGATCTCCTGAGGTAGATTTTCAGGCATCATGCTTTCATCGTATTCTTCATAGTCCTGCTCATGACTCGTACTTTGATCAATGGATTCGTTACATGTCATAACCATTGTACGATGATTTTTACTAATATTAGTGCTGAAAAGTATGAAAGGTGAGTAAAAATAAATAGTTATTTCAAACAATAGAAAGACAAATTTTAAGAAAATAAAGACTTTTTATTTGAAAAGCATTCTAGCTTTTAGAAGAGGCGAGTAGCAAAAAGGCTTAGGCATGATTCAAGCCTCAATTGATCATGCAAAAACATTTTTGAAATAAAACTACATTTCCACACTACCAGGACTACTGTGGAAACAGGGATGGGCTGATGGTCCAGTTCTGCAAGACTTCTCCAGGCCCGGCATCACGGATGGTCAGCTTCTTGATATCTTTCTCCAGTCTATCGTCGGTCATGGCCACGAATAGATTTCCTATTCCCTCAATGACATCTTCATCAACTGCTTCATCTGGGATTGGGACTTGTCCTGGCATGAACACTACTGCCCCAAACTTTGTAATGTGGACTCCTCCTGAAGTAGGTTTATATCCTAGCCTGGCGGTACCCTTCTGATGTTTCAGCTGGATTGGTTCAATTATACCGTCAGCCTTAGGTCCAAGCCCTGTCTTTGGTTGATACCCATATTTCAACATCTTTGACGCAACTATCTTCGCTGCTCTCGACATTTCCATCTTTACAGGCTCTACTTTCTCATCAATTCTTACAGCTTGCATGATCTCCAGAGCATGGAAAGCGGCTCCATCCAATTCTTCGGTGACTGGAACAGAATTCACGGAATAGATGGGGTGACTGAGCTCCCCATGAATGGTAACTTCGGTGCAACCCCACTCGAACTTCACACACTGATGGAGCATGGAGGGAACTGCTCTTGCCATATGGACCCATGGCCTTCCTAGTAACAAGTTATAGTTGGACGACACATCCATTACTTGAAATAAGATGGGGAATTCAGCTGGACCTACTTGCAATGTGAGATAGATTTCTCCAATGACGCTTCTCTGCGCTCCATCAAAAGCTCTCACCTTCACACGACTTTCCCTTATCTCTCCCATATTCACACCTAAATCTCTCAATGTGGTGAAAGGACAGATGTTGCATCCAGAATCGCCGTCGATCAAAACTCTAGTCACGATCTTATCACAGCACTTGACCGCGATGTGAAGTGCTTTGTTGTGGCCAACCCCTTCTGCTGGTAATTCATCATCATGGAAAGAGATTTTGTTCACTTCCACCATTTTTCCAATTGTTGCAGCCAATGTGTCACTTGTAGTTTCTTTTGGTATGCTAATTCCACTCAGAACTTGTACCAAAGCGTTCCTATGGGATTCAGAACTCATTAGGAAGGACATAATGGAAATGTGGGCTGGTGTCTTCATTAGTTGTTCCTCGACTGAGTAATCTTTAGACTGCATTTTCTTCCAAAATTCTGTGGCTTCTGCATCAGTAACATTCTTCTTTGGATTTTGTTCTTTCCCGGGAACCCCTCGATTCAGATCCTCCGGGGCATAACACCTTCCTGACCTGGTCATTCCGTGAGCTACAGCAGCGTCTATCATCTTGCCCTTGGCTTTCGTCCGATAGTCCCATGGGACTGCTTTAGTGTCACAGTCAGGTTTTCCAGTGGCTATAGTGTTTACCACAACTCTCAGCAGGTAGGTTTGAATAGTCAAAGGCTCTCTCAGCTGAACTACGATAAAAGGTTGTGCTGGAGATGTGGCGGAAACTTCTTCTGTGTTCCAGATAGGCACGATAGTCCCTTCCAGGTCATAATCTTCCTCCAGGGTAATCATGTTGACTCCTCGATTCTCATGATCTGGTAGAGGGTTGTTGTTCACATTCGTAGGAGTATCGGTGCATTTGATTACTCCCTTTCTGATAAGAGACTCGATCTGGTTCTTCAAGCCAAAACACTCCTCCGTGTCATGTCCTTGGATTCCCGAGTGGTATGCACATTGCTTATTTCCATCAAAGCTTCGTGGTATCGGATCAGGGATTCTTTCCTCAATTGGCTGCAACAAACCTGCTACCCTCAACCTTTCAAACAATTGAGCTAAAGGCTCGGCAATAGGAGTATAGGTTCGGGTATTTCTGGCTTCAAGATTAGGACGTGGTCTTGGTGCATATGCTGGTCTATTTTTGTGAACTGGAGCTTGGACAGGGGCATACGACTTCGGTGGATTTTGGTGTGCTGGAGCTCGAGGTGGATTATAGTGTGGCTGGGTACTATATACTGGAACATGTGCGATAATTTGGGAGTTGTTAGGGTATCGGTGGGATGATCCTCCGTGCTGGTAGTAAGGTGTGACTGCTGAGACGTCTTCCTTCTTCTTTTTGATACCACCAATGGAACCTGACTGTATGGCCTTACTTGCGACTTGCAGTGAGACCATAGACTGAATTTTTTCGGACTTAATACCTTCCTCAATAAAGTCTCCCATCTTGACCAAGTCAGCGAACTTTTGGCCCATCATTGACATCATTTTGTCGAAGTAGACGCCTTCCTGAGCTCGGATAAAGTACTTAGAGAGTTCATTTTCATCAAGTGGGGGTTGGATCCGAGCCGCCTCAGTTCTCCATCTCCATGAATATTCTTGAAATGATTCAGATGGCTTCTTTTGTCTGTTGGCAAGTGAGAATATGTCTGGAGTGATTTCGGTATTAAATCTGAAGCGACTCATGAAATCTTCGGCCATTTCTTGCCAATCCCGACAGACTTCGAATTAACAGTTTCATCCTCAACTTCTCGTTCCTTCCTACGCCGACCAGCTTGTCGCAATAGGCTCTTAGGTCTGCGTGAGGATCGCCCTTCCCATCAAATACATCAAATTTTGGTGGTTTGTACTCGACCGGCATATCGATGTCTGGGTGGATGCATAGGTCATCATAGTCCAGACTCTCGGTTCCCCTGGTGACTTGCATGCTTTTAAAAGCCCTTTTCAAACTTTCAAGTTGAGCTGCTATCGACCTCTCTTCATTTGACCAGACATCCCTCTCCAATCCTATGTACTGATCGACCTCATATGGTACTTTGACAGTCATGGATGTTTCTAAAGTAGGAGCTTCAGTAGCATATACCGGTGGCACAGTTATCTCGCAAGTGACATGTGCCTCAGGTATGTGCTGCATTGTTGGGTGAATTGGAACAGTGAAGTTCTGCGTAGGCAATGAACGATTAGGTGCAGCCCTAACAGCGGGCGGATGAGCAAGTAGATCTTGAGCATAAGTGGAAACAGGTGGTGTTTGCTTAGGCGTGTTTGTTAAGTTGGCGGGAGTGACCGGACGTAACTCAGCATTTGGCAATTGGAATTGAGCGGGGAAGGTAGCAGCTGTCAGCTTAGTCAAGTCTCGCACTTGGCGCAGTTCTTCTCTCAGGATCTCAATTTCTTGTGCCATGTTGGCCATTTGTTCATCGTTTTGAGTGTCTATCAGTTTTTGGGAACTTTCGGCGCCATCTACTGGTGCCATCGAGGCGTTGTTAGATTCTTCGCTCATTTTTCTTTTAGATCGAAGGTTGTATTGCGATTCCGCCAGTTTGCAAATCGACACAAATCAACTTTCTTCGGGGGTTGATAATAATCATAAAGAAAAGACAAGAAAAAGGAAAAGGAAACTATGTTAGTTTGGGAAATGTTGGAATATATAACAAATATATACGCCAAGTTGGCGATATTCACACAAAAATGCATCCTAATATGGAGCCTCGTTTTGCCAGAGGTAGGCCTACGCTGCATACAATTTGATAATAAATGATCCATTTTGAACATACTTAGGATTTGAGATAAACATGACTTTTCATTTAGCAAAAGGTGGCTTCGAAAGCTTACAATAGATAGGCTGATGGGAGCCTGAAAATGAAAGACATGGGAAGGCCACTAGGGCATACAAAAGGATGGGCCATGAGGCACCTTTAGGGAATATGAAAAAAAGGGTACAATGGGAAAGGATAACCTAGGGCCACGTAGGACCGTCATCACTATCATCTTGTGGTGCTAGATGATACTCTGGAGATCCAGCGGAATGATGATACCTGGGCTCTGAGTCTGTCTCTATCATCCCTCCATCGTTAGGATCATAAAAGTTGGAGCCGGTTTCAGAATCCTCCTCGGGGTCTTCTTCCGTCTCTTCCTCAGGGTCTTCTTCCGGATCCTCTTCCAGGTCTTCCCCTATTTCTTCCTCTGGATCTTCTTCTGGATCATTTGGATCTTCTTCCGGATCCTCCTCTATCCTTGTTATCAAATAATTGATGGAGTCTGGGACAATCTAGTTGTACATCGGTGTTGTGATCTCCATGCAGGGAAGAACTTCTTCCCTAACCCATTTGACCCACTGGACATCTGCCAAATCCCTGAATCCTTCTGCACTTGGTTGAGCCAAGTGGCTCACGGTCATCCGCCAAGCATAGTATTCCAGCGTACACCATCTGTCTCCTCCCATGTGCAATGTGATCATATAATCCCATTCAGCCTGCAAGTTCATCATTCGTACCGTTGGGATCACAGCACCATAACTGTCCTTATGTAACGCCATGATTGACCACAATGGTATATCCTGGACAACGCCAAACTATCTTAAAACACGACGAGGCGCATATGGCTTGATGCCTCCTAGTCCCATCAACTCGATGAAATACAAGTATCGAGTTCTGATGAAGGCCAATCCTGTCATTCAGGGATATCTCCACTGGATGAAATCTCCGGTAAGGTTGGTCAAAAATGTGCGCCAATCTTCTTCTCCAGTGGGCTCATATGTCCAATATCTCATACGTTCTTTATGAGTCTGAATCCTGTTGCGCGTGTCAATACATTAGTCCATTTGTGGATGGCGGCGATAGAAGTGTTCTACAGCCCAAATTTGCAATAATAAATTGCAGCCTCCAAAGAAGTTGTGTCCTCGTGTGCATGCAGATAGCGACCGAAACATCTCAGCAAGGATCATGTGTACCAAGGTAAGTCTTTGCGGCTCTGCAAAGACGTTCATCACTATCGGCAGGATATTGAGGTCAATGCAATAAAATCTCATCGGGAAGATCATAGTTCCCAAGAAGGCCAACAAAAAGACCCTAGGTCGCATATATACCCACTGTCTGTAGGTACAGGCGAATTCACCTTGGTGTTCGTCAAAGCTCTCAAGACGACCGTATCTTTCAAAAAGGTAATCCAACTTCACCTTTCCGCCTTCCACATTTCTCAGTGATGGAAAAATGTGTAATCCTAAAAGCCTTAGAAAATCTGCCCTCTTTATGGGTGATGGGAGTACCGACACTTTTTCCCTCAGTGGTAGTTCAGCAAAATTACTAATCTCCTCCAAGGTAGGAGTGATTTCGAAATCCAAAAATTTGAAAAGTCACAGTGGTTGGGTCCCAAAATTCTATCAGTAAAGTGGTGAGGGTTTTGTCAGCTTGGATCCCCATAAGTGACAACAAAGCCCCAATTCTCCCGTACCTCATCCCCATGTGCTACGCGGATGTTTCGCCACCACTTTTTTAGGTTGTCAGGTGCTGAGATAACCATCTGGATGTTTGGTAAGTTTTGGTTGATATTCATCTGAAAGAAAGGTAAAGGGTATGATAAGTTGGTTTATCCCAAATCCATCATGTGTTTTAGTTTGGATCATTTACATCAATCTCACACAAAAGTATATGTCGTTGGGTTTTATGAAAAAACCCGTTGACACAAGGGCGGTTTCCTAAATGCAGTGTCAATCCCAAGGATCGTCCTGCCTAAGGCTATGCAACATGACCTATTTCTAGAATAAGAGTATTTTCCTAGATTTGAGAGTGGACTGAATAACTGCGAGACGGCACACTAACCTAATTGCACCGACCCTGAAACTAAGGAATCCAAAGAAGGTTTGGGAGGGCATAAAACCCTCCGCGTGTACCACAGTGTGTGAAATGTGTACGGCCAAAGACTCGATAGAGAAATGCAAGTGAGAAAGCAGTAACAAGTAGTGTTTATCAAACAAATAAGGAACACAAGTTTGGATTTGGCTTGCGTCCTTTCAAACGAATAACGATATAAACGTAATTAAAGCAAATAATGTACTGCAAATAAACAAATATCCCAAATAACATTCATAAACTAAGCATGCTAAGGTAAAAACATAAGTTAGTTTCCCCAGCAGAGTCGCCATTCTGTCGCGCCCTATTTTGAACTGGCCAAAATATGTTTGCAACATCCGGCTCTTCTACCTGGTTTTGAAAAGGGTTTAGAGTCGCCACCTAATCTTTTTAGGAAAAAATTAGGAAAACCATTTGTTAATGTAAAACTCTGTTTTTAGTCTGCGAAAAAACCGATGAAATTCTAGTTAAGAGTTTTGGTTACTCGAGGGGAAGGTATTAAGCACCCCTCAGAGCCTATCCAAAGATAGTCCTTAAAACTTAGCTTTAGAAAAATATTTAGGGAAAAATTATTTGTTCGTTATTTGCTAAAAAAAAGGTGATAAAAACATGTTTTATTGATTTAAAGAAAACTCAAAGTATATGGCACATGCTACTACAATAGGCAAAAATATGAAATATGCTTATGGTAAAAAAGATGAAACATATCTACGTACATGTCAAAATATATGAAAGTTTAATAGCAATACTTTTATCATAACTATAATTAAAATATGTAGAACTTTATGATTTATAAGAATATATACTTAAAAAGCTACGTAAAAAATGAAGATATTATTTATACAAATATACTTTTTGTAAAGTAAAAAAAAAATGTAGTTCTTAGAGTTTGAGAAAGTTTATGACATGTTTATTAAAAGAAAATAAAGATGACGTATGTATATTTAAAATATAGGAAATCATGTGAAAAGTTTATTATTTAAAAGATTTGGATAAGTAAAAACATGTAGGAAATAAGTATACCGGTAATAGAGAAAAAAATATAAAAGAAAATCATATTTATTTTGTAAATATATTTCGCGTAAGAGAATAATTTGAAGACTTGAGTAGAGAATGAAAATTATTTGTTTCATATAAAGAAGACTTTTACTTGTAAAGTAAAAAATAAACATTCGTTAAATATGAAAGAAAGTATTATATACGTAAATATAATTGTGATAAAATAATATATGTTTAATTTAAGTAGGAAGATGGGTAAGTAAAATATAAATATATACCTTGTAGTAGATAGCATATGACATATATACCTTGCGTTTTGAGGCCTTAAAAAATCTGAAAATCTCAAAAACATAATATATATATAGAGTATAACCAAAATATTTGTAAAATATTGGAGTTACAATAAGATAATACATGAGTTATAAATATAAAAATGACTTGCCTAGATTAGATAAAGAATTCTATAGTTTATAGCCTAAGAATGACTAAATATTTGTTTGAAATAAATTGAATTGGTAATTAGTGTTTTTGAAAATCTACCGCAAGTTATTTAAACAAGTTTTTCTTGAAACAAGCCTACATTAATTAATCCTTAAGGAAGAAAAAACTGCTATATTTACTATTTATTATTACTATTTTGAAAGTGTTTACTCACTAATTTTTAAAGTATTTAAAAGGGGAAACCCGAAACATTTGCCTAAGCTAAAAGAGTGAAGGAAACTCACTTTCAAAATTTTAAACTAAATAAAGTAATCCACGAAACTATAAGCCGAAGAATAAACGTTAATCAAAATCACAAAAAAAACACATATCCAAATAATACAAGGTTAGTTAAAACAATTCAAGTAAGCATAAAAGAAAAGCAATAAATAAAAAAAAAAAAGTAAAAGGCTAGATACGCCAAGTTCCTTTGGAGGAACCAAACTTCTAAAAAACGACTCTGAGCACCGCGATAGTTCCTAATAGCTGCTCGACCCAAATATATTGGGCCAAAAGTGAGTTTCAAATGAGAACTCCAGCTCTCCGGTTGTGCCATGAAACAAAGAAAGAGTAAAGGAATTAGAAGTGGTCCAAATTCCAGGTGGATAAATGAAGCATAAGACCAAAATAGTAAAGCACACAATGTAAAATTCAAGAGGATGCATATTGGTACAGTTATTTTCCAGAAAGAGATGAACCGGACAGAATGTAACAAGAGAATAGTGAACATACCCACAAACATAATCTCTAGCCCCTTTTAATCTTCATAAAATGATCTCTATTATACACGGTTCTTAAGAAAACGAACTCAATCTGTACTTAAGTTGTTAAGATTTAAACCGCATTCTTTGTGCTATTTACTAAAATCTTGGGCAAATCCTACCCAAAAAAGGGACAAACTTACATTGGCTCTATGTGAAAAACAAGAAACGGAATGTTCACCAAACCAAGCCTTTAGCTAGAAGAATGAGAAAAATCCAATCAATTCATCATAAATATACACTAATGTTACTGCCACCTTCACCAAAAAAATGACTCCTCAGGTCCTATCACCCATGGGACTTCCAAATTCATATTGATATATACAACATATTTAACATGGTAATGGTAACTACTTTTCTATTTTTAAATAACTCAAAATAGTACATGGATCCAAGTTGAACTTGTTAACCAAACTTGACCTCTTGGGCTCACAATTAAAACCAATCAACTGCCTCTTGAGACAAACAAGGATTCTTCAATCATTTTTTACGAAACTATAAAAGGGGAAAGTGATCCATAGAGTCGAAACGCAGCCAATTTAGATATACTTTAGTTATGTCCACAACAGGGGCTGTCCACTTTTGCTAATTTCTTGTTCATCAAATATGACTCGTGGATGTCTCGCATTACATGTGAACATTTATACAACAAGCACAAAGAATAGCTGCTGAATTTTGTGACTAGTCTAAATTACGAGCAGGTCAACAGGTTCATCCGAGCCCTTCAACACGAAAACACTCATGATCCTATAATAGTGAGGAAACTGAACTTTACTCTTAAAACTAGCTCTTCCACACTTTGATAATACTTCATTAGTGATTCAAACTCATAATTATCACATATTTAGAATCCACTACAGGTGTACAGAGTGACAAAACAGACGGAATGAAGTGATTCATATATCCCTAAAATAAGACTCAGTCCACGAAGAAAAATAATAATAAAAGAAAACAGCCGAACATACTTAGAGTTTTAGGCTTTTAGATGTTTTTTTTATTCTAAACTAAGGCGACTAATGACTTGTGAACATATGTATAGGCGTAAAAAAAAAGTTAAAGCATCTACGGTGATGTGCGAACATCCCAATCAACATTTCAATGCTCATATAATGGATAGCTAACCATACTTAAAACTTCAAACTTTATAAAAAGTTATTCAAGACACATCGTAAACTGCAAACACTTTCATGGACACATAACTTTAAATACAAATAAATCCAAATACTAGAAACTATAACAACTTTCCTATACACATGTTAGTGACCCTTTGTCATATTAATGACTTCTATGTGGGAATACTTAGAAAATAGACAAAAAGAGAAACTTGTTCCTAAACGAAACCAACTTTTTAGTAGAACAAATATGTTCATTTTCCTGGTTCGAAATTCTTTTACACGCATTAATTAGAACATTATTAAGTGACCAGTACACATAACATTTCAACAATTAGGAAAATGGTATTTCCTAAACAGAATCATGCCTTTCTAAAAAAAGAATATAATGGTCGTAAGGGAAAACATTTGGTCATTCTTCAAAACCTAGAACTGAAAAAAAAAACTTTTAGTACTAGATTAGAAGCTGAAAGTTCTTTTTAAGTGCACAACCAATCCAACACATGTCCAACAACTCATTCTATATTCACATATTCAATGCGACAGATTGCAAAGACTCTATACTAAAACAACCGAACATTCTTTAAGTCCCTTTTAATCTAAAACGAAGGCCGCCAACACCTTGCAGGAACAAAAAATCTATAAAAGACGAATTAAAGAATTATTATAGTCATCACATGATCATAACAATGTCCTTAAACATTCAGCTGTATATACTCGAAAAACTCGAAGCCTCTTGAAGTTCATTTCGAGCTAATTCAAGGTTATAAATACTCTTCCAATACACCATCAACTATAAATACAACCGAACAACCCGACAACTACTTTACTTCAAATTTTATCACGATAATTCGGACCAAACAACCAACACCATTTAAAACATTTAAGCCAAGTATTGAGTCGTAAACACTTCACAAACACATAAGCTAAACCAAACGACCAGAAATTGATATTTTCGTTTCACATTTTGATGCCTGAAATCAGCCAACTAACATCCCAAGTAACCACATAATAAACGACTAACAAAATCTAAGCGCAACGTAACTAAGACGGGATAGGATTTACCTTTTGTTGGGCAGCGATTGAGACCGTCAAGTGTCGAGTTTCAAGCTAGCGACTCCGACTTCGACTCAAGGTATCCGAATAGAGCCAGCGAGACAAGAGGAGCAAGACGAGCAGTGAGTATAAGCAAATTGATAGTGAACAATCAGAGAACAATTGGTATGAGCTGTTGGTGATAATCGATGATCTCCCTAATGGAAACCCAAGGGTCCCTTTTATAGCCGAAATTGAGGGCTCCAACGGTTCTCTTCAAGAAGCTTTATCAGGCTGATTTGAAGGGATAGAGACATTTTAGAGGCGTCAATCTCGAATCAGCCGGATTAAGCTTGTGCCCATCGGATAAACTTTGAATCCGATGGGTCTTCGATTTTCTCCTCTTTTCCGAGGTCTGCAGCCGGCGGTGGGGGAAGCTTTACAGCTCTATTTTGAGATGACAAAAAGGTGAGGGAGAGACATAAAGCTGATAGGGTGTCTACATTGATAGAAAAGTATAGGAGAGAAGGGTGAAGACCACCGGATTTTGCCATTATCCGGTGGTCTAGCGGCGGGTGGTCTTTTTCGAAGCTGTAAAAAATCTCCGAAAAGGGGAAAAGACAATGTGAAGGTGATGGAATGGCACTATCGTTGTTTGTCCTCCGGTACGAAGCAAAATCTGGCGGGTCTTGGAGGTGAGGGCGACGGGAAAGGGGTGAGGGAACTGCTGGTTTCGTTGGATTCCAACGATGAAGGAGAAAATGAAGGGATTAGGGGTGTTGAGTAATTAGACTGGTGGGGAATTTGGGCCGGGTCAGTGTATTTGGGTATTGGGCTGATTGAATTAGGCTGAAGGAGATATAAAATTGGCCCAAATATGTATAGGTAAATTAATTTGTAAGAAGATCCATTTTTTCCTAATCGTTTTTCACTTAATTAATTTAACGATGCTTCTTTTATCCTAATTAATTTTTCAATACGTATATATATGACTTAAAATAACTTTAATACACGTAATTGCAATTCATAATTAATAGAACTATATTTTTGAAATATTATATCGATACGACAAAATTTATTTAGAGTTTGAAATAAAAGTTACTATACTAATATCTTATTAAAAAAAATGAATTATAAAATATTTTTGGGGTGATTTTATAAGATACAATATTATTAGTTATTATTATTTCATACATAGAAAGTAAAGGAAATAACATATATTATTTTAAAAAGTAAAGGAAATTATTTTTTAAAATGATTATTGGTGCCAAAATTTATTAAAAACTAATATAAAAATAAGAAATTATTTTGGAAAAGTCCTCGGAACTAAAAAGCATATAAAATTAATTATTGAAAAAGGAGGGCCAAAATTGGGTGTCAACAGTGTGTGTTCATATATTGACTATGGTTTGTTGACATTCGGTTGGCTCGGGTACCACACCTGGTACGGGTATAACAAATGGTTGGCACGGGTACCATGCCTGGTATGGGTATAACACTTGGTTGGCATGGGTACCATTCCTGGTACGGGTTTACTTTATTGCATCTTGCATTGGTTCATTGATTATTGTATTGCATTGGCTGATATGGTTCCGTGTGTTGACCAGGTTGTTTTACTGAATGTGATACTTGATATTGGTTCCGTGAGTGGACCAGGTTGTCTTTTAAAAGGTGCTATTGTTGGCGGTCCTTGAGTGGGCGGGAACTTTGTATACCTGCTTAGTTGATCTTGGTTTAGGCCGGGTGGAATAATTACTTTTGGTATGTGTCTAGAGGGGATTCCAGGGTGGGTATGGGCTAGGCGAAAAAGTATAGTTAATGGATCATGTTCGTGGTATAGAACTCTAAGAGATGGATTTCATGCTGGGACAAGGTAGGTAGAGACTTGTAGTCTAGGACCTGTATCCTTGTTGAATATTTTCCATATATTTACTTGCATATGTTGTACTGTTATATATGATGTTTACTTGAAAACTGGCTGATGATCCTACCAGTACACAGTGGTCGTGTACTGATACTGCACTTGCTTGTCTTTGGTGAGTACAGGAAATCTACCAGTGACTGAGATGCGACCTCACATTTTGCACCGGTGATTCTGACTTTCAAGGGTGAGCTGCTTGTTTCCACCTACCTTGGGTTGTCCTTAGAGTTTCATTCCATTGTTTCGGACCTAAAACTATTTCATTTTTATCTTTTGGGGTTGCATCCTCGTATTCAGATATTTGGTATTGATGTTTGGTACGATGACTTTCAGTTCCTAGGAGGGATTTTTCACAGGATAATGATAATGATTAGTTTTTGATTAGTTTTGATTGCTAGTTTACTTTTTGCTTTCTGGTTTTAGGCTGTTAGTCTAGGCAAGGGTTGAACTCTATTGGTTCGCTCATCCAGGGGTTGGGTGGGTTCCACTCACGACGGGTTGGGTTGTGACAAAGATGGTATCAGAGCCTAGATTTGTTGATCTCGTCGTACCAAATAGGTATAGTAGAGTCTTGCGGAATGGTGCGGAGATGTCTGTACTTTTCTTCGAGAGGCTATGGGGCTTTAGGAAAAAACTATCTCTTCTATCTTTCCTTCGTGCTATAACTCGATTCCAATTGGTATCTGGTGATACAAATTGGTATCTAACCTCGTTCACTCTTTTGTCCGCAGATGGTTACTACAAGGAATAATAGAGCAAGGCCAGCGGTCCCAGCAGTGGGCCGGACAGTTCATGGCAGATGTAGGGGAAGGGGCAGGGGACGAGCTGGAGCCGCACCCGCTAGGGGTGGAGCTCGAGCTGCTGCTGCATGCGAGGTAACCCCTCCCCCACCTCAGGATCATGTGGCTGAGGATGTAGAAGAAGTGGTTGTAGAGGATGGAGGGGCTCAAGAAGAGGCGGCACCGGTTAGGGGTGCAGGCCTTCCTACTATGACACCGGAAGCTTTTAAGAAAGCGTGGGATATTCTGAGTGGGTTGGTTGGTGCTGGAGACATACCCGTAGCTTATGCAAATCAGGCCTTGGATACTCAGCCAACGGTTGCTATAACACCAAGGATGGACACAGCTTCGGGCATAAATGATCTCCTCAGGCCCATGCTAGGCCCAGTGATGACAGGTAATGAGCATGAGATGCTGACTAAGTTCCTTAAGCTTAAACCTCCGATGTTTCAGGGTACAGACAAGGAGGATGCCTATGAGTTCATCCTGGATTGCCATGAGAGGTTGCACAAGTTGGGTATTATACGTCAGCATGGGGTGGAGTTTGTCACTTTTCAGCTGCAGGGTGATGCCAAGCAGTGGTTGAGGTTTCATGTTGAGTGTCGGTCTTCTATTCTACCTCCACTGACTTGGGAGCAGTTCCACGCATTGTTTCTAGAGAAGTACGTTCCCCATACTTTGAGGGACCGAAAGAAGGATGAGTTTCTGAACTTGGAGCAGGGTAGCATGTCGATCTCAGCTTATGAGGCTAAGTTCCATGCGTTGTCTCATTTTGCTACACAGATGTTGGGTTCCGAGGAGGAACGGGTCCGGTTGTTTGTCAAGGGTCTGAATAGTGAACTGCAGGTACTATCGGTGCATATGACTTCTTCAGGAAAGGGTTTTAATGATGTGGTGGATTATGTGAAGAAGATTAAGGGAGTTAGGCAAGCGGGGTAGGCTAAGGCTTTTGCTAAGAAGCCCCAGAATGAGGGAAACTATGGCGGTCCATACTCCAGGGGCCAACATCAGTAGGCTTATCCGGCCCGTCCTATTCAGTCAGCTCTGCCAGCTACTATAGGTGGTCGTCAGGGAGCTCAATCTTCAGCTTCTAGAGGCCAGAGAGCGTCTTATACATCAGCTAGCAGACCTACTCTTAACCATGGTTGCTTCTATTGTGGTGAGTTGGGCCACTTTAAGAGGGAGTGTCCACATAGGCAGACAAGTAACCAGGGTCAGCAGCAGACTAGAGCAGTGGTTTCGACAGGCAGAGGCGGTAATGCTAGGGGTCGTCCACAGGGTGGGCGAGGTAATTTTCAAGGAGGCCGGGGAGACTGAGGGAAGGGCGGCGCAGGCAGGGGTGCAGCGCAGCCGGCCCAGAAAGTTGCCCGAATTGATGATCGGGTTCATTGCTATGCTTTCTCAAGGAGGACTAAGGCGGAAGCCTCAGATGCGGTGATCACAGGTACTATTCTTGTCTGTGATAAAATGGCTTCGATATTATTTGACCTAGGTTCTATATATTCTTATGTGTCTGTGAGTTTTGCTTTGGGGCTGGGTTAGACTTGTGATATCCTTGATTCCCCCATTTATGTTGAGAGTCGGTGGTTGTGACTCATGTATATTGTGACTGTTCTGTTGTGTTTGTGGGGTTACATACTTGGGTAGACTTGGTAATTCTGGATATGGCTGATTTTGATATTATCTAGGGTATGACCTGGCTATCTCCTTATCATGCTGTGTTGAACTGTAACACCAAGACTGTGGCTCTAGAAATTCCGGGTAAGGATAGACTAGAGTGGGAAGGTGTGTACAGGCCTAAGCCAATTAAGATAATATCGTTTGTCCGAGCTACGAAGCTAGTGGGGAGGGGGTGTCTAGCCTTCTTGGCTCATCTTCGAGATGATATTGTGGAGTCTCCTCCTATTGAGTCAGTTCCAGTGGTTTCTGAATTTTTAGAGGTGTTTCCAGCGGACTTGCCTGGTATGCCTCCGGACAGAGACATAAATTTTTGTAATGATTTAGAGCCAGGCACTCGTTCCATTTCTATAACTTTGTATCGTATGGCTCCGACAGAGTTAAGGAACTTAAGACTCAGCTGCAGGAAATCCTAGATAAGGGATTTATACGTCCCAATGCTTCTCCTTAGGGTGCTCCAGTCTTATTTGTAAAGAAAAAGGACAGTAGTATGCGGATGTGCATAGACTATAGGCAGTTGAACAAGGTGACCATCCAGAATAAGTACCCCCTACCCCGTATAGATAATTTGTTTGACCAGCTTCAGGGTGCATCAGTGTTCTAAAAAATTGACTTGAGATCGGGGTACCATCAACTAAAGATTAGACCTGAGGACATTCCAAAGACTGCTTTTCAGACTCGGTATGGGCATTATGAGTTTCTAGGAATATTGTTTGGTTTGAGCAATGCGCCAACAACATTCATGAGTTTGATGAATGGAGTGTTTAAGTCCTACTTGGATTCTTTCATTATCGTGTTCATCGATGACATCTTGATCTACTCTAAGAGTAGGGAGGAGCATGCTAATCATCTTCGTATTATGTTGGATATCTTGAGGCACCAAAAGCTTTATGCAAAATTCACTAAGTGCGAGTTTTGGTTGAATTCTATGGCATTCTTGGGGCATGTAGTGTCAGAAAAAGGGGTGATGGTGGATCCCCAGAAAATTGAGGCAGTCAAGAGTTGGGTTTGGCCTAGCTCTGTGACCGAGGTGAGGAGTTTTGTTAGGCTTGCGGGGTACTACCGGAGGTTTGTTAAGAATTTTTCTTCTATTGCTACTCACCTGACCAGGCTTGAAGTACCGTTCGTGTGGTCCAACAAGTGCGAGGAGAGATTCCAAAAGCTCAAGACACTTTTGACCACAACCCCTATTTTGTCCTTGCAGGTTGAAGGTAAAGACTTTGTTGTTTTCTGTGATGCTTCACATTCTGGTTTGGGTGCTGTGTTAATGCAGAATAGGAATATGATAGCCTATGCATCCAGGAAGTTGAATGTGCATGAGAGGAATTACCCGACTCATAATTTAGACTTGGCAGCGGTGGTTTTTGCATTGAAAATCTGGAGACACTACCTTTATGGTGTCAAGTGTGAGGTATTCAAAGATTATCGCAGTCTGCAGCACGTTTTCACTCAGAAGGATTTGAATCTGAGGCATAGGAGGTGGATTGAGTTATTGAAGGATTATGATGTGACAATTCAGTACCATCCGGGTAAGGCTAATGTGGTGGAAAACACATTAAGCCGGAAAACTGTTAGCATGGGTAGCTTGGCTTATTTGGGGGAATCCAAACGACATTGGCTAAGGAGATTCGGGATTTGGAGGCAAAGTTCATGCACTTGGGTGTTTCAGATCAAGGTGGGTTGTTGGCCAGCATTGAGGTCAAGGCCACCTTCATAGAGGAAATAAAGGCAAAAAAGTTTCAGGATCCGAAACTGGGTAAGTTGCGAGGTAAGGTAATATCCGGGGATTCCAGAGACGTCATGTTAGACTCTGGTGGAGTTGCATTTCAGGGAGAGGATTTGTGTTCCCCGGGTGGATGATATGATACAGAAAATCTTGGCAGAAGCTCATGGTTCACGGTACTCAATTCATCCTGGTGTGATAAAAATGTACAGGAACTTGAGGCAGTGTTACTGGTGGCCTGGGATGAAAAGGGACATAGTGGACTTTGTGTCCAAATGTTAGAACTGCCAGCAGGTAAAGTATGAACATTAGAGACCTGCAGGACTACTTCAAAGAATGCCAATTCTAGAGTGGAAGTGGGAAATAATAGCCATGGACTTCGTGGTGGGTCTTCCCAAGAAATTGGGGAAGTATGACTCAATTTGGGTCATTGTTGACAAGCTGACCAAGTCCGCTCATTTCATTCCGGTCAGAGTAGATTATAATTCACAGCAATTGGCTAAGATCTACGTGAAGAAGATTGTGAGGCTGCATAGGGTACCACTGTCCATCATTTCAGACAAGGGTACACAATTTACTTTTAAGTTCTGGGGAAAGTTACACGAAGACTTGGGTATACAACTCACCTTTAGCACAGCCTTCCACACTCAGACTGAAGGTCAGTCAGAAAGGACGATCCAGGTATTAGAGAACATATTGAGAGCATGTGTGATGGACTTCGAGGGTCATTGGGACCAGTTTCTACCATTGTGTGAATTCTCGTACAACAATAGCTACCACTCCAGTATCTATATGGCACCATTCGAGGCCCTGTATAGGAGGAACTGCAGATCACCGATTGGGTGGTTTGAGGAAGGCGATGTGAAGCCTCTGGGCGTAGACTTAGTGAAGGAAGCGCAGGAAAAGGTAAGGGGCATACAGACCAAGTTGCTGGCTGCTCATAGCAGGCAGAAGGAGTATGAAGATCGCAAGGTTCGGGACATGGACTTTCAAGTTGGTGAGCAAGTATTGTTAATGGTATGACCAATGAAAGGGGCTATGCGGTTTGGTAAGAAGGGCAAGCTTAGCCTTCGGTTCATCAGTCCGTTTGAAGTTCTTGAAATTATTGAGCCAGTGGCTTACAAGTTAGCACTGCCACCTAGTTTGTCGAGCGTCCATCCGATATTCCATGTATCCATGCTTAAGAGATACCATAGGGATGGGGATTACATCATCAAGTGGGATGAGATACTTTTCAATAAGGACCTTCGTTATGAAGAGGAACCAATTTTGATTCTTGCTCGAGATGTCCGGAGGCTGAGGACAAAGGTGATTGATATGGTGAAGGTTCAGTGGAAGCATCGTCTGGTTGAGGAAGCCACTTGGGAAACCAAGAAGGATATGCGGGACAAGTACCCCCGATTTTTTGAGGATTCAGGTACTACACTTCCTTCCTTTTATTTCCGTAATTTTAGGTTTAATCGCTCGGGGATGAACGATGGGTAAATTGGTATTTTTTGTAATTACCGGGTCCGTCATTATGGGTAGTCCAATCGTGCCAAGTTTTAGAGTAAGAAAACTCTGGATTTGGGAGTTTGAAATTCTGGTTTGGGCTATCCTCGACCAGTTTTGGAGCAAGGTAGAGTCTAGAAAAATCCAGGTAAGGATTGGTTTTTGTGTCTTGCTTTGAGCTAAGTTTCCATGTAGCCAAGACATAAAGGAGTCCGGGGGACTTTTAGGAATCGCATTTGGGTAGGTAGAACTCCCAGAATCGCGTTTGACGTGAAGAGGTTGTTTTGGGTTATCAGGGAAAGCAAGTGTGTTGTAAAATGGCCAAAACTGGGAAATTTTTGGACCTTCTGTCTGTGACGGGTGCAACCACGCACGATAGCGGTGGAAATTACCGCTATAGCGGTGGTCAAAGAGCGGTCAACCTACTTAAGACAGCTATAGCGGCAGCTTACCGCTATAGCGGGACAACTATAGCAGAGGGGGGACCACTATAGCGCGCCGATGGGATTTTAATGCAGAAACAGCTCCCAAAACATTCAGGTTTTCACAATTTTATTTTGGGAGAAGGGCTAGGCAATTCCAGGCATTTTTCTTCCTTTTTCAGTCAAAATTCTTCCCCAAGGTAAGGTTTTCATCCCCCAATCTTTGTATTATGTTTCCTATGCGGTAGAATTGCTAGGAGGGAATTTGGGAAAGGTTAGAATAACCTAGGGATGGTGAAATTCGTGGAAGGAAGGGATTTCAAGCATGTGTGTTCTTGGGTATGGATTAAAGTACATTATTATGATCATAGGTTGTTTAATTCCCTGTTTTATCCGTAAAAGATATAGAACTAGGAGAATTAACAGTGGGAATATCCGAAAAAATGGTAGGATAATCATGGGTGGCCTGGGGTTTGGGGATTTGGTATAATCCGGATAATGTGCAGGCCTTGTGTGTTAATTGTATTTACTGTGTGTTATTTTTAGACCAAGAACGAGAGAGGAATCCTAACAAGGGAAAGCTCGGGTCGTATAGAGCTTGGAACATTTCGAGGTAGGTGATGGCTTATGATTTTTTGTGAATGTGTATATTCATGTACTCGTGTCTAAGTGATTGTATGCATTACATTGCTTAGGGAAGTTGTGTGGAATATCTAGGTTCCTGTTTACAGTCTGTGATTGAACGGTGTTTACTTGTTGGTTTTACAAGTTGTGTGTGTTCATATATTGACTGTGGTTTGTTGACATTTGGTTGGCTCAGGTACCACACCAGGTACGGGTATAACAAATGGTTGGCATGGGTACCACGCCTGGTACGGGTATAACACTTGGTTGGCACGAGTACCACACCCGGTACGAGTTTACTTTATTGCATCTTGTATTGGTTCATTGATTATTGTATTGCATTGGCTGATATTGGTTTCGTGTGTGGACCGGGTTGTTTTACTGAATGTGATACTTGATATTGGTTCCGTGAGTGGACCGGGTTGTCTTTTAAAAGGTTCTATTATTTGTGGTCCTTGAGTAGCCAGGAACTTTGTATAACTGCTGTGTTGGTCTTGGTTTAGGCCAGGTGGAATCATTACTTTTGGTATGTGTCTAGAGGTGATTCCAGGGTGGGTCCGGGCTAGATGGAAAAGTATAGTTAATGGCTCATGTTCGTGGTATAGAACTGTAAGAGATTGATTTCATGCTGGGACAAGGTAGGTAGAGACTTGTAGTCTAGGACCTGTATACTTGTTGCATGTTTTCCATATATTTACTTGCATATGTTGTACTGATATATATGTTGTTTACTTTAAAACTGGCTGATGATCCTACCAGTACACTGTGGTGGTGTACTGATACTGCACTTGCTTATCTTTGGTGAGTACAGGAAATCTACCAGCGACTGAGACGCGTCCTCGCATTTAGCACCGATGATTATGACTTTTAAGGGTGAGCTACTTGTTTCGACCTACCTTGGGTTATCCTTAGAGTTTCAGTCCATTGTTTTGGACCTAAAACTATTTCATTTTTATCTTTTGGGGTTGCATCCCCATATTCAGATATTTGGTATTGATGTTTGGTACGATGACTTTCAGTTCCTAGGAGGTATTTTCCGCAGGATAATGATTATGATTAGTTTTTGATTTGTTTTGATTGCTAGTTTACTTTTCGCTTGCTTGTTTTAGGCTGTTAGTCTAGGCAAGGGTTGAACTCTATTGGTTCGCTCATTCGGGGTTTGGGTGGGTGCCACTCACAATGGGTTAGGTCGTGACAGTACCATGACCTTAAGTAAATTTTTGTAAACAAGAAAGCACCCTGCAACTGGTCAAAAAGGTCATCTATGTGGGGTAAGGGATACTTATTACGGATGGTAACCATGTTCAGTTGCCTGTAGTCTACACACATCCTCATACTACCGTCCTTCTTCTTCACAAACAATACTAGAGCACCCCAAGGTGAAGCACTGGGATATGAATAAAGCCCTTATCTAAAAGTTTTTGGAGCTGAGTCTGAAGTTCCCTCAACTCTGTCGGAGCCATACGATAAGGAGGAATAGATATTGGGAGAGTTCCCGACTCTAAATATATACAAAAGTCAATGTTCCTATCCGAAGGAATGCCAAGCAAATCCACTGAAAACACCTCCTGAAATTTAGAAACCAGTGCAACTGACTCAATGAGCCAAGAAGGCCAAACAACCTTTCCCCACTAACTTCCTAGCCCGAACAAAGGATATAATCTTCGCCGGCTTAGGCCTATACACACCTTCCCACTCTAGCCTATCCTTACCCAGAATCTCTAGAATCACTGTCTTAGCATTACAGTTCAACATAACATGATATGGAGACAACCAAGTCATATGCAAAATGACATCAAAATCCAGCATATCCAGAATAACCAAATCTACCCAAGTCTGAAAACCCACAAAAACCATAGAACAAGTAAGATATATATGAGTTACTTCCCCAACCGGGGTAGAAACATGAATAGAGGAATCAAGGACATCACAAACCAAATCCAAACCCAAAGCAAATTTTACAGACACATACGGATAAGTGGAACCTTGGTCAAACAATACAGAAGCCCTTCAGTCACTAACTAGAATTGTACCTGTTATCACAGTATCCGATGCTTCAGCCTCAGATTTCCCTGGGAATTCATAACTGCCATGCCCTGAGATTACCCCTGGACGTAACATGGAACCTGAGACCACAAGTGATACCAAGCTAACCCTTGGCCTTAGCATGACTTAAACTCAAACAACTTAGATACTGAGCGGAAGCTTTAACTGAAGTAATGAGCAACTTAATATGTTGTATACATATAAGTCTAAGAATGACAATCTGAATACAGTTGAATATCTGACTCTATGTTTGAAATCCTCTACTAATGACGAGCTGCTTGGATAAGTCCTCAGCTAACTCTAAATACTGAAAACTGAATGAAGGAACTAAAATATAAAAATAAAGTAAAACTCAAAGTCCTCGAATGAGGAGGACTCACCAAGCTGGCTGGATATGCTGCTTATCTACTAGTCACGAGTCTGGGAGTGGGCTACATAATCTATATCATAATAGAATGCAGCACAAAGAGGTATACGGTCAGTACTATGGAATGTACTGAGTATGTGAGGTATGCATATGCCATGATAAAATATACTTGAAAGCATGCTTAAAACTGAGACCATGCATAATCCGTGGTAAAATATGTTTAAAACATACTTGAAGCTGAAATTATGTAATAGTAGTAAAATATGAAATATAATGACCCAATGTAATATCATAAGCTGAAAACATATTTAGAATCATAAGTCATAGTAGTAAGTCTGAAATTTGAAGGCAAAGAGTCAAATACATTTAAAAGCTTAAAATCATTTCTGATGGAGGTCCTTATAACCGACAGTAAACCATGTTGAGCACCATGGATTCCAGTGTGTTGCGCTACACTAAAAAAGGCTATCCAAATCAACCAAGGTAAGAACCATGTACATAAGAATCCTGAAATAAGCCACAAAGAGCAACCTACGGTGGCAACGTAGTTTTAGACTTGGATTATCTAGAACCCTCACCGCTCGGTGTTAAAAACTACTCCAAAAAATATATCATAGTGCTCACATACATGCGACATATCTAGATGTCAAAACTTGTTCATAATCATGTTTATAAACTCGGATCTTCATAATAGTGACAAACCTTGCATTTTGGAAAATAGTTCATGAGTATTGATGGTACGTCGGGATGTCATGTCTTTCATAATGGATCATATCGTAAAGGTTTGCATGGCGCTAGTTCGATTTCATAATCTTATACAATTTCATAAAAATAGGAACTAGGCATGCAATTTCTTGAAATTCATGAGGTCATGTTATCTAAACATGCAAATTTTCTTAAATCAAGTCATGCATGTAAAATTGGGCTAGGGTTATGCTTCAAATCATGAGATAAGTAATATTTGTAAAAACCCATGAAAAATCATGCAATTAGAACTAGAAATCATAGGAGAATCATGTGAAAACTGAATTTATAGAAATCCATAAAATTGGATAAGAATCCTAATTTGAGAAATTCATGAAATCAAATAAAGACTTGGGGTTTTGGGCATAAGGGTGAAAAAATCCCTTATTGAATGTCCACATACCTGAACTTGAAGCTTTATTAACTTAGAGCTTAGGGATGGAGAGTTGAAGATGAAACCCTAGACCTTGGAGCTTGAGAGGAAGATCCTTTTCTTTCTTTTGGAGCTTGAATTGAGAGAATGAAAGTGAACTAGGCTAAGTGGGAATAAAACTCCTTTAATTTTACCAAAAATGACTTAACTTAGGAGTTAAAAAAATAGAGAAAAGACTAGAATACCCCTAAGTAAACTTACAGAAAAAGTACAGAAAATTCATTGTACGGTCCCTCTGACGGGCCATCGGAACTCCTATGGGCCGTCAGGCCAAATCGTGGGATTCCGGGGCAAAAAATGGATCACTGGCCTATTTCGATGCTCGGGGTCCCATGGGATGCCATGCCTTCCATGGGCCATCAGAAATGTCCATCAAAATGCTCACGGGCATCATCCCTTCCCATAGTCGTCGGGTCTTCGGCAGCCTAAGAGTGCTTCACTAAAATACCCATAACTCTTTACTCCAGACTTATTAATGAGCGGTCGGTGGAGTTAAAAAATATATTCAAAGGAATTTAATTTGGTGAGTACTAGGCCACCTAACTCTTCATATTCTAGGAGTTATGATTGTTTGAAGTTGACCCTAGTAAAAACTTACATGAAAACTAAATCAGTAGAAATGCTTTCAACTTACTCTGAGCTAGAGGTTCTTTATGACCCTAATTCATATCTAATACACCTCCAAAACATAAAAAATGATCTTAATACTTAGATATATAGAAAATTCATCTAGTTCAGGTCTAACAACATATGAAGAACGGTTTGAATCTTGGCTTAGAATGTTTGGGGTGTTACAATATCTCCCCCTTGGTATCATTCGTCCTTGAATGAAGACTACTAAGTTTAGATTGGAGGGGGAAAGGGTTGTAATCCTATCAAATGAGTTCTAATAGCTGAAGTATTTCATGGTAACTAATTTTTGACTGAAATATAAACTGAGATGGATTCATGGAACATGTATCAATACTGAGAGCATAAGCATAACTGATGGGACATGAAACTGAATATCTAACATGATAACTGTTCTAGATTAAGAATATGGACTCAGCTAAAAATCATAAAGAACGAACACATTCTTAGAGATCATACTTAACTGAACAGAACATCAAATTGAGAGGAGTAGCTATACGAGAAAACTATTCTCTTCTAAACTGAACTTACTACCATGGAATGAACTGAACGTAGGGCCTTCTGGCCTTAGGAATGGTTATCGATAGGTTTGAACTAATCTGATATGAGAAGTCTAGTATTATTGCAAGCTGAAGCTACTGGACCTAAGATATGAGCACCCTAAGAAAGGAGTAAGAACAAGACTATTATTGCCTTAAATACTGCGGTTGACAACTCTTAAGCTTAGAAACACCTTTTAACTACACTAAATCTTCTGAATACTAAGGTCTGAGTCTAAATACCTGCTCTTACCATGTTCAAGCCTGTCTTGACTAATCTATTACATATAGAGTTACGTCATAAGAATGGTATTCTTTCTTATCAAAAAAATCAACTAACCTTGAGCTCTAATCAATGGGTTACTAGTCGCACAAAGCTAAGGCCCCCATGTACCTCATCCTGACATTCAAGCCTATCACTATGATCAACTTATGGCTTCTTTGTATCTTACACTATCCAAGTCTTCTCCTCTCTTCCCTAGCATATCTAGGAGTTGTAACTTGTGGAACTTCTACAAAGAGACATATCAAAATTTCTCATCTAACTATTTCACATGAATGATCCTCACCTCAATTTTCATCCACGCTTACAACCTACTACTTCCCATATAGGCTACTACTTAGGTTCCTCCACTAACATCTATGACAACACAAGCCAAGATCACTGAGGTAATAGAGTGGGAGAATAAGCATCACAAATAAAGGAATATTGATCGGTCTTGACTTACACTTAGCTTGATCTAGCCACTCAAGGTAGGGTTTGAGAAGTCAAGTGAAAGGGTATGAGTGTCTCACATCCTGGACATACAAAGTATGGTTAGAGTAAGGAAATCACAAGCATGAATTATTCGAGAAATCTGGTATGAGCATATACATAATATAGCATCATTTCATTAGACATTAAGGCATATCTTGAGAACTGAGTATATAGAGTTGGGCATAGTGTGATACATGAGCTTTCATATATGATGGGTCTCATGGCATAAAGCTGGAATTCATAGAATCATAGAGTAATATTGGAACCATTGTCTGAAGGAATTTCTTGTTATTCTAGGGATTGAGTATGGGCATAAATTTGTATAACGCGTGAATTTGAATTAGGAACATACCGCTAACACACAAGACGTGAATGGGTCATTGTAAGGATAGGAGTATACTTAAGATTCTAAGATAGAAATAAGTTTCTGCACCCCCTAACTTCATTCTGACACCCATTAGCATCACTACCTAAGTCTCCAAAATCTGATTGATTCTACATCCCACCATCTCCCCCTTAGATTCATGCTACTTTCTAAGTCTGTGGACCTCTCGCTAACCTCTAAACAGAACTATGATCATTTTACTCTAGCAGAGCAAACACTACTCTAGAAGTTAATCTGAATATACACTTCCTTCTATAGTCTAAGGCTCTACCTCACCTAAAAGTCTTGGCCTCAACCTTTCTATCTCATATAAGGGCTGTATATACTACACTCATAACTTCCAACCTATCCCTTGCAATGACATGTCAAGCTTATATGGTTCTAACAACCCACAACTCTCTCTTTCTACTACCCATCATGATACTATACTCCTCTATCACTATATTTTTCTAAGTTAAGACAACTCTCAACCATACAAGAATAGGTTTCTGGGGACAATGGATACATAAAGGAAGAAATCTAGTGACATACCCGATTCAACTTCTGGAGGAATATTCTGACCCAGCTGGTTAGGCAATGAAAGGAATCGATTTAGGGGCTAACCACCATTGTTCCTCTGCTTTGCTAAGGGGCATTTACTTATTTTGTGGCCTATCTTACTACACCCAAAACAACCCTTCGTTCCCTGATGATACTCACCTAGATGAAACTTACCGCAACTACTACAAGATGGGTACCTCGAGATCATCTGAGCCCTACTATGACAAGACTGAGAATCGAGTACAGGTGTGCTAACTAAAGAAGGGGTTGGTCCGTATGACCTCTATTGAAAAGATGACAAGTTCCTACTACCACCTTTCTACTGACTAGAGTCATGGTTCCATGTTCTGGCTCTCTTATTCTTTCTTTTTCTCATCTTTAGTTTCTCTTTCTCATTCAACTGAGCTATCATGGCTTGAGACAATATACAGATGGATTCATGAAACTCCACATTCATAACCTCATGATCTGGAATAGGATGATTAGCATTCCTTGTGGGGTTTCTTCATGGAGGCATTATTTGAAATGCATAAGGAATGGACTATAAGGGTAAATAAAACTCTATCATATGATATTGAACATGAAAGAAGTGAAGTTTTTCCTAGAACATCTCTTAGCTTATCCCTCATAAGTGTGGTGCGCTTCACTCTCATGAAAAAAACTCTACTTAATGCGACTTTCAGACACCCTAGGACTCTTGAACCTGTTGCTCTGATACCAAATTTGTCATGCCCCGAGACTACCCCCTGGACGTAACACGGGACCTGTAACCACAAGTGATCCTAAGCTAACCCTTGGCCTTAGCATAACTTAAACTCAAACAACATAAATACTGAGAAGAAGCTTTAACTAAAGTAATGAGCAACTTAATCTGTTGTATAAATATAAGTCTAAGAATGACAATATGAATACAGCTGAATATCTGACTATATGTCTGAAAGCCTCTACTACTGACGAGCTACTGGGAAAAGTCCCCAGCTAACTCTAAATATTAAAAACTGAATGAAGGAACTAAAATATAAAAACAAAGTCAAACTCCAAGTCCTCGAATAAGGAGGACTCACCAAGCTAGTTGGATGTGGTGCTGATCTACTAGTTGGGAGTCTGGGAGCGGGCTACAAAATCTACATTATACTAAGATGCAATATAAAAAGGTATGCGGTCAGTACTATGAAATGTACTGAGTATGTGAGATATGCATATTCCATAATAAAATATACTTGAAAGCATGCCTAAAACTGAGACCATGCATAATCTGTGGTAAAATATGTTTAAAATATACTTGAAGCTGAAATCATGTAATAATAGTAAAATCTGAAATATAATGACTCAATATAATATCATAAGTTGAAAACATATTTAGAATCATAAGTCATAGTAGTAAGTCTGAAATCTGAAGGCAAAGAGTCAAATACATTTAAAAGCTTAAAACCATTTATGTGGGAGGTTCTTATAACTGACAGTAAACCATGTTGAGCACCATGGAGTCCAGTGTGCTGCTCTACACTGAAAAAAGTTGTCCAAAATGGCCAAGATTAGAACCATGTACATAAGGATCCTGAAAATAAGCCACAAATTGTAACTTCCGGTGGCAACGTAGTTTTGAACTTGGGTTACTAGAACCCTCATCGCTCGGTGCTAAATACTACTCCCAAAAATATATCATAGTTCTCACATACATGCGACATATCTAGATGTCAAAATTTGTTCATAATCATATTTACAAACTCGAATCTTCATAATACTCACAAACCTTGCTTTTAAGAAAATTGTTCATGAGTATTGATGGCACGTCGGGATGTCATGTCCTTCATAGTGGATCATATCATAAAGGTTTACATGGCTCTAGTTCAATTTCATAATCTTATAAAATTTCATAAAAATAGGAATTAGGCATGCAATTTCTTGAAATTCATGAGGTTATGTCATCTAAACATGCCAATTTTCTTAAATCAAGTCATGCATGTAAAATTGGGCTAGGATTATGCTTCAAATCATGAGATAAGTAATACTTGTAAAAACCCATGCAAAATCATGCAATTAGAACTAGAAATCATAGGAGAATCATGAGGAAAATGAATTTATAGAAATCCATAAAATTTGATGAGAACCCTAATTTGAGAAATTCATGAAATCAAATAAAGACTTAGGGTTTTGGGCATAAGGGTGAAACAAATTCCTTATTGAATATCCACATACCTGAACTTGAAGCATTCTTAACTTAGATCTTGGGGATGGAGACTTGAAGATGAAACCCTAGACCTTGGAGCTTGAGAGGAGGATCATTTTCTTTCTTTTGGAGCTTGAATTGAGAGAATGAAAGAGAACTAGGCTAAGTGAGAATAAAACCCATTTAGTTAAAAAATAGAAAAAATACCGAAATACCCCTAAGTAAACTTACAGAAAAAGTGTAGAAAATTTATTGTACGGTCCCTCCGACGGGTCATTGGAACTCCCACGGGCCAAACCATGGGATTCTGGGGCTAAAAATGGATCACTAGTTGGGTTATTGATTCCTATTTCTGAGCATGTCTATCTTTACTCTCCTCTTCCTTCCCTTGTACTTGAGGTTACCAGTATACCGTCCACTTCTTAACCTATTATGCATATACCGTTATTGCAAGGATCCCGGGTGCGTCATTTCTTACTTTCACATGTGCCTGTTATGTATATATTTTACTTGCTAGCCTTGTATGTTGTTTCTGTTGTCTTCCCTCTGGGCTAGTTCCTGTGTGACTTTTTCGTAGAATTCTGTGACTACATGTTTTTCTATTCTGACTGTTACTACGCTTTTATCTTATATGTGCCCAGTCGGCCTATGATACCTACTGTGTACCTTATGCTTCGCATTTGGTGCTCATACTACACTCTGCATCTTTTGGTGCATATCCTAGTGTGGGCCATCGTCATTAGCTCATGGGAGACTCGTGCGAGGAGCTGCTTTTGTGATACTCCAGACTGAGGGTGAGCTCTTGGAGACCAAAGCTTAGCTTTTAGTTTTTTTTTTTCTTGTGTACTCTATTACTACTCGGAGACATTTATGTATATATTATTCTGCATGCTTAGTGCTCTTTGGTTGTACTTCTGGGTCTATATTATGATACCATGTTTTGGGTTTGGTTTAACTTCCGCATATGTATGTATATACTCCTGTTATCTATTCTCTTTATCTCGTTCCCTTGCTTCCGCTTATTAAAATGTTTCTTCCACTTAGATTGTTAGATAGTAGCCCATTACTGACTGTTCCAGGCTATGGGGATTGGTTCGCCTACTGGGGGGTTGTAGGTGCCATCATGACCAAGAAATAGGGTCGTGAGAGCTTGGTTTCAGAGCTCGAGGTTCACCAGTGTCATCGGTATAGGAGCCAATGTCTAGTAGAGTCCTACAGATCAGAGTGGAGACGTATGTACTCAATATTTGGGAGGCTATAGTGACATCTTAGGAAAATTGGACTTTTCTTGTTTCTATCTCGTACGTAGTACCCTTGAAAGTTTTTGGAAATCTCAGCTGCTTTTGTTCACTCTTCCGCAGATGGTTTGTATGAGATCTTCGAGTTCTGGTAGAAGAAGGCCTCCTGCCCCTGCACCTCCGACTCTAACTAGGGGTCGGGGTGGTCGTGTGGGTAGAGGTAGGAGTCATAGATGCCCCAGAGCAGCGGTACCTACTAGAGCTACTAGAGTTGAGGTAGAGCCCAAGTATGATGATGAGCTCGAGTTCGTTCCTGAGACGTAGCACGTGGACTCGGGGGTAGCCCAGGTACCACCAGCTCCAGTACCAGTTCCAGCACCAGTGTCTGTGCCAGCTTCAGCCCCAGCTCAGTCTTCAGATTTTAGGGGTTTACTTGTTCAGCTTCTGGGTATGATTGAGGAGAGGCCTTCTGAGGTCACCTACTTCCGCTCAGGGGGCAGCCCTGGGTGTTCAGAGTTCAGGAGCGCAGCCTGCCACTGCGGCTCCCCGTGCTGAGGTTATTCCGGTCCCTTCAGTTGCACAGCCTCTTGCTTCTCGCCCAGTTATGACAAAAATAGAGCAGAAGGCATTGGGTAGGTTTTTGAGGTTGGCGCTGCCGAAATTCACTGGTAAATCTGGATAGGACTCGCATGATTTCATTACTACCTGTGAGGAGATGTTGCATCATTTAAGGTTGTTAGAGACTCACGGGGTTCGTTATACTACATATCAGTTAGAGGGCCCAGCGAAGTTATGGTGGAGGTCCCAGGTTGCTTGCAGACCATCATCGTCACCTCGTTTGACCCTGTTTGAGTTTTATGAGGACTTTATTGCCAAGTTCTTGCCAAAGAGTGACAGGGAGCGTCGGAGGGAGGAGTTCACTAGATTTGCTTAGGACACTATGATCGTCTCGGGAGTACGATACCCATTTCCATCAGCTTGCTCCATTTAGGGCCATGATTATACCTACTGAGGCTGACAGGGTCCATAGATTTGTTTGGGGGCTACGGAGAGAGTTTAGAGAGCCTACAGAGATATTGGTTATTAGTGGTTGGTCTTTCTAGGCTATGCGGACTATGCCCATACTGTAGAGGATTCGCGTCATCATGACAATGGGGCCAGAGATAAGAGGCCTAGACATCAGGGTGGCTATAGTGGTTCCATACATGGTGGTAGAGGTTCAGGCTAGTTGGGCCAGGGTTATCAGCCACAACAGCACCAGGGTTAGTCCAGTCGACCGATTCAGGCTTTACTTCAGACTTCCGGTAGTACCCAGTTTGAGCAGGGTTAGAGCAGCCATCAGGGCTACAACAATTAGTCTTTGAGGGGTACAGCTTCTGGGGCATCAGGCTGTGGTGGCCATTTTTCTAGATATTACCCCTAGCAGGGCTCAGTTTAGCCAGCCTCTCCGCCAGCTCAACATATTCATTTAGTTCATCCACCAGCTCGGGAGGTGGTGGTCAGGGTAAAGGTGGTGCTCCACGTGGTAGAGCAGATGGTAGGGATGGCAGTCGGGAAGGTGGAGGTCGTCATCAATTCTATACGGTCCCTTGGAGACCATAGGCAGAGGCCTCAAATGCTGTGATTACAGGTATGATTTCTGTGTGCCATCAGTCTACTACAACTTTATTTGATCCTGGATCTACTTGTTCATATGTATTTGCCTACTTTCCGCCTTGTTTGGGTTTGGCTAGTGAGCCATTATCTATTCCTGTTTCTATTTTGACCCCAGTAGGAGATTCTTTAGTAGTGGATCGGATTGTGAGATCTTGTGTGATATCTATTGGTGATTTGGAGACTTGGGTGATCTGATGATCCTTGACATGTTAGATTTTGATGTGATACTGGGCATGGATTGGTTGTCCCCTCACCGTGCGGTTTTGGATTATTATGCCAAGACTGTTACCATAGTCGTTCCCGGTGTATGCCTGGTCATGTGGCAGGGTTCTGTCAGCCGCGCACCATCTAGTATCATCTCTTGTCTTTGATCTAGGAAGTTGATCTCTCGCGGGTGTTTAACTTACCTAGCATATATTCGAGATGCTAGCGTTGACCCTTCCTCCCCTGAGTCTGTTCCTGTAGTTAGAGACTTCCTAGATGTGTTTCCTACCGACCTTCCAGGCCTTCCACCTGAGAGAGATGTTGATTTTGCCATTGAGTTAGAGCCGGGCACCAGGCCCATTTCTATTCCTCCTTACCGTATGGCTCCTGCTGAGTTGAGGGAGCTTAAGGAGCAGCTCCAGGATTTGTTAGCTAAGGGGTTTATTAGACCAAGTGTGTCACCTTGGGGTTCTCCTGTTCTCTTTGTAAAGAAGAAGGATGGGTTGATGCGGATGTGTATTGATTATCGGCAGTTGAATATGGTGACAGTGAAGAATAGGTATCCGATGTCGAGGGTTAACAACTTATTTATCAGCTTCAGGGTTCAGCCATGTTTTTGAAGATTGATTTGAGGTCCATCTACCATCAGTTGAGGATTAGGGCGGAGGACATCCCTAAGACAGAATTCAGGACACATTATGGCCATTATGAGTTCTTGGTGATGACTTTTGGGTTGACTAATGCCCCCGCAACTTTCATGGACTTGATGCATAGGGTGCTTCGCCCGTACTTGGATATATTTGTGATAGTCTTCATAGATGACATTCTGATATACTCGAGAAGAAGGGATGAGTATGAGAAGCACTTGAGGACTGTACTTCAGACTTTGAGAGATCATCGGCTTTATGCGAAGGTCTCAAAGTATGAGTTTTGGCTTAAGTCAGTTGCATTCCTAGGAACGTAGTGTCTAAGGATGGGATTAGAGTTGATTCGGGTAATATTTTTGTGGTTTGTGATTGGCCTAGACCCACTACTATCACTGAGGTTCACAGCTTTGTTGGGTTAGCAGGTTACTACAGGAGGTTCGTTCAGGGATTTTCTTCCATAGCAGAACCCTTGACTATGTTGACTAGGAAGGATATTCCATTTCAGTGGTCAGATCAGTACGAGGATAGCTTCCAGAGGCTTAAGGCCTTATTGACTTCCGCTCCAATTTTGACCTTATCGATCGAGGGTAAGAGTTTCACCATGTGTTGTGATACTTCCGGGGTTGGTCTTGGTTGTGTGTTAATGCAAAAGGGTCGAGTGATAGCATATGCATCGAGGCAGTTGAAGGTTCACGAGCGAAAATACCCCACTCATAACTTAGAGTTGGTTGCGGTAGTCTTCGCACTCAAGATCTGGAGGCACTAATTATATGAAGTCCATTATGAGATATTCACCGATCACCATAGTCTTTAGTACATTACGAGTCAATGAGAGCTGAACTCAAGGCAGAGGAGATAGATTGAGCTACTGAAGGACTATGATTTCACTATTCTATACCATCTGGGCAAGGCAAACGTGGTAGCAGATGCCTTGAGTCGGAAGGCGGTGAGTATGGGAAGCTTAGCTTCACTTTCAGTTTCTGAGCAACTGTTGGCCTTGGATATCCAGTCCTTGGCTAACTGCTTAGTTAGGATTGATTTGTTGGATCCCATTTGAGTGATTGCCAGTGTTGAGGTTCGTTCTACTCTAGTTGATGAGATTCAGAGCCGATAGTTCGAGGATCAGAGGTTGTGTGACCTTCGTGATCAGGTAATTCGGGGTGAGGCCAGTTGGGCTACTTTGGGTTCTGATGGTATTCTGAGGTTTGGTGGTCGATGTGTTTCGAGGGTTGGAGATTTGATTCAGTTGATACTTCGCGAGGCGCATTGCTCTAGATACTCTATTCATCCTGGCGCAGTGAAGATATATAGGGATTTGAGGCATCTTTACTGGTGGAGTGGCATGAAGAGGGATGTAGAAGAGTTAGTATCTCGGTGCTTGAACTGTCAGCAGGTGAAGTTCGAGCACATGAGACTGGGTGGTTTGATGTAGCGACCTCCCATTCCTGAGTGGAAGTGGGAAGGTATTACTATGGATTTCGTTATTGGTTTACCTTGTACTTCTTGGGGTTTTGATTCCATTTAGGTGATTGTGGATCAGCTGACTAAGTTGGCCCACTTCTTGCCGGTTCAGACTTCCTACGATGCTGAGAGGTTAGCTCAGATTTATATTCGTGAGGTTGTTCGGTTGCACGGGGTCCCAGCTTCCATCATTTCAGATCGTGGCACTCAGTTGACATCTCAGTTTTGGAGAGTTATATAGAGGGACTTGGGTACAGAGGTTCAACTTAGTACTGCTTTTCATCCTCAGACAAATGGCCAGTCCGAGAGGACTATTCAGGTCCTGGAGGACATGCTTCAGGATTATGTACTTGACTTTGGAGGTTCATGGGATCAGTTTGTGCCCTTGGCCGAGTTTTCTTATAATAATAGCTTCCATTTGAGCATCAACATGGAACCTTTCGATGCCTTGTATAGTAGGCATTGCAGATCGCCGATTGGTTGGTTTGATAGGTTAGAGTCTAGACCGCAGAGTATAGATTTGCTTAGAGATTCTTTAGACCGAGTCTGTTTGATTCAGAATAGGCTTAGAGCATCCCAGAGTAGGCAGAAGAGCTACGCTGATCATAGACTTCATGCCTTGGATTTCAGTGTTGGTGACTTGGTTTTCCTTTGAGTATCGCCCGTGAAGGGCGTGGTGAGATTTGGTCGGTGGGGCAAGCTTAGCCCCAGGTTCATTTGGCCGTTTGAGATTCTCCAGAGGGTTGGTAGTGTTGTCTACATGTTAGCTTTGCCCCCGATGTTTTCAGTTGTTCATCTAGTTTTTCATGTCTCGATGTTGCGCTGGTATGTTCCAGATGAGTCTCATGTGTTGCATTGGGATTCGGTTCAGTTAGATGAGAGTTTATCATTTGTTGAGGAGCCGATAGCTATTCTGGCCAGATATATTAGGAGATTGAGATCTAGGGAGATTCCGGTTGTGAAAGTTTAGTGGAGGCATGTCCAGTCGAGGAGGCTATTTGGGAGACCGAGAGTGAGTTGCATGCTCAGTATCTGCAGTTATTCAAGCTTTCAGTTACTCCCTTCTTCTTGACTTTTGAGGACAAAAGTCCTTTTACTAGTGGATGTTGTGATGACCCTTTCGGTCATCTTCGTGTTTACGCATTCATTGTACTATTAGAGCTTTCCTGTAGCGGCCCCAAGTCATTTATGGCTTGCTCGGACCGGTAGTCTGGTACCCTGGTCGTTCGTTTGGGCGTTTTGGCCATTTGCCTATTTTATAGCTTTAAATTAAAATATCATTGACTTTAGTCAACTTTCTTAGCTAACGTGCTCGGAATTGAATTCTGACAGTTCCATTAGCTCTGTAGCATTGAGTTGGTCTAGTTGGACCTTCAGTTGAGGCCTGAGAACTTTCAGTGTGGGTTTTGTGTTGTTTTCTCTATTTTCAGGTCATTTGGAGTTGAAAGTGTAACTTTGGGTGACTTTCGATGATCAGAGCATCAGATTCAAAATCCAACGATTCCATCAGCTCCAAAATGTTGAGTTTGGGTTAGGTAGGTGGTTGGTTTGGGTTTCGGGTGATCTGGGCTCATTTTGAGCCTTTGAGTTCTTATTAGTTAGTGTTGACTTGGGTCATCATTTCTACGAAATGACCTCATATGGAAATTTCATCGATTTCTTTGAGTCCAGAACGTCGTTTCCACTCTATTAGCATTATTGATTTTTGAATATCGGTTTTCGATTGCGCCTGGAATACCCCGTGGAGTTTTCAAAAGTTGCAGATTTTTTAGTGCAGGCCAGGCCTTCAGCGCAATCGCGCCAAGGCCAGCGCGATCATGCCTCAGTGCCTGCATCCGTCCAGCATGATGGCGCCTTGGCTCCTGGTTTCCTTGAGCGTGATGGCGCTGGTTTAGCGCGATAGCCCTGACCAACTACCATCAGCTATATATTTCATGTTAGTTCGATTTTCCAGCCATTACTCTCAACCTTTATCACTCTAAAACACTTATACTCTCTACCAAAAAACTCCACATCTGTTCGAGACTTGGGAAAACCAATTGTTCATCGTTAATTCGTGATCCTTCAATTCTTGGTAAGTCATCTTCCCCAACTTGCCTTCTCTTGTTCTCTTCTAAAATCCTCCATTTTTGCTCATGTCCAAAAGCTTGGAAATTATTGTAGAGGCTGCCTTCTTGCTCTTGCATGTTCGTGGGTTTGAGGAATTCACCGTCTTGGCTTAATTTCTCTCCTTGTGGTAAGTAATCCTTGCCTAATTTCTGATTATTGTTCTTTAGGCCTTCTCTTGAGCGGGATGTTTTGATGCCCTACTCTTCGCCAATTGAGCTCACTTTTGGAGCATGTCTTCTTGGCATCATTGTGGTCGTCGTGCTTCTTTCCATTTTTTGTTTTGGGTTGTGGGCCCTGCAGGCCCACTTTGAACCTGGATTTTGACCCGACTACAATTATAGTGATATGGGTATCGTTAGACTCATTTTAATGTTTTACTCACATTTTTGATAGTTTGGTTATCATTCAGGATTACTTGAAGCGGTTCGGGCTTGGATTTCGTTGTCCCAACAGCTTGTCGTCGGACGACAGGTAGGTTACGGTTTAAACTCCCTAGACTTAGCATATATTGGATAAAATTGTACTAGATGGCATCCTTGGGTTGGGATTATTAGGTTGGGACCACAGACCTTGACCGCTTTTCATGCTTTGCCTCATTTATTTCCTCCGTTGTGTGTAGTATTCTCTGTAGTTGATATTATCACCCTTACGGTCCTGTGTGGCCTTGTTTTGACTCTGTACCATAGATGGTGGGTTATTTGGAGTTGCCCATGAGTCCCGGGCATCGTTATCATGATATTATGCTGGCTATCTGTGTTGTAGAGCGATTGGAGCCTGTGTAGGGCCGATAGGTTGATTGTGAGCTGTTGGGCGGCTATTTGTGTTTAATCATATAATTTCCATGCATATAAAGAAGTTTTATCCACGCTTTACTATGGTTTTGGATTCGGGCCTACTGGGATTGATTTTATAAACTTTGCATGGCCCTGAGGGGCCGTTTTCGACGAAAATGGGTTTGAAATGGTTTGACTTAACATGTGGATCTTCTTGGGGTAAAAGAAAGTTAAATTATGATTTCTATCACCAGTTTTACTATTAACGCTAGACTCGGCATGGCCAGAGTGCTAGTTGAGTTTTCTTACTGATATGAGATGACTTTAGCCTCGGTCGAACCGAGCACCTGAGATGACTTTCTACTGTTTTAGACCCGGTTACGCCCGGGCACCCTTAGAGGCATTTTTGAGACATTTTTCCCACTACTTTAGTCCTGGACAGGGTCTGGGCATGCATATTCAAATTTGGGTCTCTAGCTTGAACCCGGACTTGCTTCCAGACGACATGTTTTGATACTGAGTTTTAGTATGGGGTCCGGGACCTCCATGGACCTTGTCGTTCAGGACTTCGGGCCTAGGGCTGCGTGTGCCGGTGGGACGGTATACAACAGAGTAGAGGTATACGGGCAGTGTCCTTCCATGAAACCTACCTGTTGGGCCCGATCGGCACCGGAGGGGGTACATACAGAGTTACCATTTCACCCTGAGATCTTCATGCATCATATTATTCATTGTTTGAGGCTCCACCCTTGTTTGCTATTTGTTGAGTGTACGCTCCGGTTGTATGGGAGGTCGGAGAGTTTGTTTTCACTTGTTTGCGTTCCTCGGTTGTATGGGCGGCCGGGGTACTGTAGATAGACTCTTGTTACTTTATCGCGGTGTTATCCCCTGTTACGATTATACTTATAAGCTTATATGCGGCTAAGTTATTACTTGTTGGATTTGAAATTGGTATGATTAGTTGGGTTATTGATTCCTATTTCCGAGCATGTCTATCTTTACTCTCCTCTTCCTTCCCTTGTACTTGAGGTTACCAGTATACCGTCCACTTCTAAACCTATTATGTATATATTGTTATTGCAAGGATCCCAGGTGCGTCATTTCTTACTTTCACCTGTGCCTGTTGTGTATATATTCTACTTGCTAGCCTTGTATGTTTTTCTGTTGTCTTCCCTCTAGGCTAGTTCCTGTGTGACTTTTTCGTAGAATTCTGTGACTACTTATTTTTCTATTCTGTCTGTTACTATGCTTTTATCTTATATGTGCCCAGTCGGCCTATGATACCTACTGGGTACCTTATGCTTCGCATTTGGTGCTCATACTACACTCTGCATCTTCTCGTGAAGATCCTAGTGTGGGCCATCGCCGTTAGCTCGTGAGAGACTCGTGCTAGGAGTTGCTTTTGTGATACTCAAGACTGAGGGTGAGCTCTTGGCAACCGGAGCTTAGCTTTCAGTTTATCTTTTGCTTGTGTGGTCTATTACTACTCGGAGACATTTATGTATATATTATTCTGGATGCTTCGTGCTGTTTGATTGTAGTTCCGGCTCTATACTATGATACCAGATTTTGGGTTTGGTTTAGCTTCCGCATATGTATGTATATACTCCTGTTATCTATTCTTTTTATCTCGTTCCCTTACTTCTGCTTATTAAACTATTTCTTCCGCTTAGATTGTTAGATAGTAGCCCATTACTGACCGTTCCAGGCTACGGGGATTGGTTCACCTACTGGGGGGTTATAGGTGCCATCATGATCGAGAAATTGGGTCGTAACATAGTCGTACATATAATATAGGATTGAGAGTCCAGATATCGTACCCACAAGGAATTGTCAATTAACTATTCACTAAATTAAACTAGTTCTATTTATTTATTCAAGAGGTAAATCTCAAAGATATATTTACTAACTAAAAAAATTAAAAAGAAGTTAACTAATGAATAATTAACCAAATAAAGAGAAGGTTTTCACGTAATCAATGGGATGAAAACCGATCTAGGATTTGAATTCGCTAACCATCATGTAGAGTAAGCAATTTCATTGACTTGTTTATTTATCTAATTATTGATTTACGGGATTGATGACATGATTATGGCCTTCGGAGCCTTTAATTGTCTATCCAGAATAGTCTCACAAATACATCGTTGAGCGGGGATGTGACATCCTATTTCGAACACATTTATATTTCTCCCCATTTCGTGACCAAGTAAGGCGATCTAGGTATATTCCTATCCTAGTCACAAATCAAGTCTTTGTTTTATCATTAACAAGATCTTACTCTCTATATTCTTTTTTCTATCCCAATGATTCTTCTTCCGAGTTCACAAAGAGAATATATTTTTTTAATGGTAGCTAAGCATTAAAATAGTAAGCAAAATAATATAAGAACAGCTAATATGATAAACAATAATCGAATCAATCGTCTACTTCAATAATCATGTAATTATCTACCATAATCCTAGAACGAGAAATTTAACTCCACATAGACATGGAGCAATTACAACAAATCATCCTAAAGAAAAACATAAAAATAAATAATAAAGGATAAGAAAAGAATAAATTAAAATTCTCCGGCCTCCACGGCGGCTCCTAGCTCTTCGTAGGTCAAAAGTTATGGAAAAATTATTTTTATGAGATATTTATAGGTGTAGGAAAAAGCCTTAAATAAAATAACTGAGTCTAAAACAAATTGGAAAATCAAAACCCAATTGGATTGGGTATCGTATGTGCTGCCTTGAATATCACTGGAGCTTTTTTTTCTAATATCTTCATAATTGGACACGTGTCCAGTGCATCATCTGAAGTGAAATTCAATTTCTCAATTGAACGTATCATACGTTACGTATGCATATATATTAATATAATATTCACTTTAATCCTACAAATAAAAATACCTAACATAAGAATAATTTATAAAATCAATGCTCAAAAATGACAATGAAAAAACTAAATATGAAATAAATAATGATTAAATATATGTATTCTCACATCACCAACCCACACTTAAACTTTTGCTCGTCTTCGAGCAAGCATTAAAGCACATCTCAAAAAATCAAACTAGGAATACCACCACTTCGGTTGATACAAACAATTAGGCCATGCAACAAATCACAATATCAAGTACACTTCCCAATCATTATGCAAGATATATAAATAATCAACAAATATCTAACCTCCTAACCTCAAAGACGGACTATAACTCATTAAATTAGCTTGCACGCCTACTCCATCAAAGAAAACTAATAAAATCACTTATCTATCATGAAACAAGTGCCCTCACAAGAAGAAATATCCCACATACACAATTTTAAAAATAAAATCGAATATAAATTAAGGACTTCACATCAAAGAATAACTCTCGCACTCACAAAAGAATTCACATGTATGCACAAAGAACCATAGGCTTGTCCATTATGTACATCTTCACTAATTAAGCATGCTCGAATAGAATCAAATAGGACTTTAACGGGTTATAATGTTGGTTAGGGGACGGGTAGGAAAATTATATAATAGTGACTTACACTTCCCTAAGCACTTTGCACTTTTTTGGACTTCATTACCCATTATTTTTATCACCTTATTTTTTCAGCCCTCTCTTCAATTATTTTCACTAGTATTCTCATTATGTCAAGAACATTTCACACTTTCACTCTCTCTTTTTTTCTTTTCACGCAATTTTTTTTTTTCATTTTTTTTTCATGTCACATTCTTTCAAAGAGGGACTTTTCATCACTTTGTAGCTATCATTGGTCACCTTTTATACTCAATCATTCCTTTTCTTCAAATTTAATAATTTCAACACAGTCTATGCTACAGTGCTCAAGGAAGCAGGGTGCAAAAACTAGGGATTCAAAAAAATAGATCAAGGTAAAAATATGGCTGCCAAACGAAAGGCTATAGGCTCAAAGGGCTAACTATTGATATAATATCTGAAAAGGCTAAAATGTACAAGACAAATCAAAAGAGCCTATTATCATTTTCTAAACAGAGCAACACTTTTTATTTTGTTTCAATAACATGCAGGGCAAGTTCTAGAATAAGATGCAATACATGAAATATGCAAGAAATCCTCACCATTCATGGCACAAGTATCAATCAAGATGGAACAATTCTACTTCTAAGACAGACAGGGTCATAGCGAACTACAAAATAAGAATAAGCTATATACAGAGTCACTACTATGAGCCTAGGTGTTAAAAACTCTGCTATTTTGTTTTATACTCAAGCACTCACAAAAAATACTACTCAAAATCAGGCCTAAATTGCTAGTATCAAACAAGTCAAAAAGGTCTTCTCTTTTCTCTCGTATAAAAACTACTCCTAAAAATAAAAATAAAAAAAAGTAAAAAAAAAATAAAATAAAATTTACTCTAAAAAATAAAAAATTATCCGGTTCAAAGAGCACCCCCTCGAAAAAGAACCGTGACCATAAGAAAAACCAAGGAGTGGATGAGATGTGCCGCAAAAAAAACTAATAATGTTTGAATTTTTTGAAAAAACAGTTAGATTGAATTGTTTTATGAGATTGATTACGATTAATAACGTGTGAGTCAGGAGCAGGTAAGTGCGCTCTGAATATCTTTTGACTCCCTATTTGATTATTTATAGTACTTTATGTTATCATTTTTAGTTATATAGTCGCCTTACATACTCAAAATATTGTTTCGTACTAACGTCCCCATTGACCAGGGGCAGTATTCATGCCTACAATTCCTAGTAGATAGATAGACAGGCTTTTGATTAGTAGTGTTGCCGAGTTTAGCTGATCGGTAAGCTCCACTTCATTCAGAGTTGCCAAGTTCAAGGTTTGGAAGTCTATGATTGTATATAGCTGATGGGTAGGTCATGTCCATGGCCCGACCAGGCACTATACTCATAGAGGCTTGCTGACTTGGGTAGTGTTGTAGTATGTTTTGATCGGTCATGTCAGCCTTACTACTTTTTATTATTATTAGCATGGCTTCCTTGTCAGCCCTTGTATGTATCATCACTTTCTTCTACTATTATAGATACCATGGTGGTCTTTTAGCCCGTATAACAATTAGCTTATTTCTGTTATAATTTGTTGGGTTAGTATAATTTTGATTATCTATGATCGCTGAGCTTGCTAGAATACACCTAGCAGGGTATATGCCCAACTAGGTTCACTCGAGGTCAAATGTGGCACCAGGTGCTAGTTGCACCTCCCGAGGATGGGGCGTGACAAAATGAATCTGCCCTAATCATGTAAATAATCTTTAGGTCTTGTTGAGAATTTATATCCGATACCATTAGATATAATTTACAACTTCTAGTGCAGATTTGTTTTTGTACAATATTAGTTTTCAGCTTGCGAGCTTGCATTATAATATTTATAACTTGAACTGCCTAAGTGAATTGCAAGTCACTCGATCCTACAAAATCTGAACTCAATGTTCTATAGTCTGTCAATATTTTAGTTCGAAATTCCTTTCGCATTGATCATAATTAATTTTTGAAGTTGATTTCAAAATCTGATATGTCTATTTCGCAGCTTTGCACGGCTGTGGTAGAAAATTCATAAGTCGGCGTAGGAGCATTTAAATCATGAGTCAATATTATTGTTAGAAGGAGGCTTACAAGTGTCACGACCCAACCCGTCGTGAGTGGCACCCACCAGCTCCCCGGATGAGAGAACTAATAGAGTTCCCTTGCCTAGACTAACAGCCTAAAACCAGCAAGCATAAATGTAAACTAGAAATCAAAGTAACCAAAACTAATTATTAATATAATCCTGCGGAAATTCCCACCTAGGAACTGAAAGTCATTGTATCAAACATCAATACCAAATCTAGAATACGGGGATGCAACCCCAAAAGATAAACTGAAATAGTTTTAAGTCTGAAACAATTGGACTGAAACTCTAAAGATAACCCAAGGTATCTCAAATCAAGCAGCTCACCCTTGAAAGTCAGAAATCGTCGGTGCTAGATGTGAGGTCGCGTCTCAGTCGCTGGTAGATTTCTTGTACTCACCAAAAGAAAGACAAGTGCAGTATCAATACACCACCACTGTGTACTGGTAGGATCATCAGCGAGTTTTCAAGTAAATAGTATATAATTAGTACAACAATATCAAGTAAGGAATATGGAAAACATGCAACAATAACCACAGGCACATCTAGCCTACAAGTCTCTACCTATCTTGTTACCGCATGAATCCATCTCTTATAGTTCTAATCCACAAACATGTAACCACAACTCTCCTTTCCGTCTAGCCCGGCCCACCCTGGAATCCCCTCTAGACAACACCAAAGGTAATTGATCAACCCGGCCTAAACCAAGACCAACACAGCAGTTATACAACGGTTCCTGGCCACTCAAGAACCATTAACAATAGCACCTTTAACTAGACAATCCGGTCCACTCACAGAACCAATACCAAGTATTACATCCAGTAAAATAACCCGGTCCACTCACGGAACCAATATCAAGTATCACATTCAGTAAAACAACCCGGTCCACTCACGAAACCAATATCAACCAATGCAATACAATAGTCAATGAAACAATGCAAGATGCAATAAAGTAAACCCATACCAGGTGTGGTACCCATACCAGGCATGCTACTCGTGCCAACCATGTGTTATACCCGTACCAGGCATGGTATCCGAGCCAACCAAATGTCAACAACCACAGTGAATACATGAACACACACAATTGTAAAACCAACAAGTTAACCGTTCAATCACAGACTGTAACAGGAACCTAGACATTCCACACAATTTTCCTAAGCAATGTAATGCATACAATCACTTAGACATGAGTACATCAATATGTACATTCACAGAAAATCATTAGCCATCATCTATCTCGAAATGATTCAAGCTCTATTCGACCCGAGCTTTTCCGCGTTTCGGATTCTTCTCTCGTTCTTGGTCTAAAAACAACACATAACACATACCATTAACACACAAGGCCTATACATTACCCAGTTTATACCAAATCACCAAATCCCAGGCCATCCATGATCATCCCACCCTTTTCCCAAGCTTTTCCACCTTTAATTACCCTAGTTCTATCATTTTTATGGATAAAAATAGGAAATTAAACAACCTATGATCATTTTAATGTACTTTTATCAATTCCCAAGAACACACATGCATGGAATCCCCTTCCTTCCCTGAATTCCACCATCCATAGGTTATTCTAACCTTTCCCCAATTTCCCTCCTAGAAGTTCTACCGCATAGGAAATGTATTACCAAGTTTGGGGAACGAAAGCCTTACCTTAGGGAAGATTTTTGACGGGAGAATGAAGAAAATTGCCTAAAAATTGCCCAGCCCTTCTCCAAAACAAACTTGTGAAAACTGAATATTTTGAGAACTATTTCTACATTAAAAACCCATTGTCCCGCTATAGCGGTCCCCGCTCCGCTATAGCGGTGGGCTGCTGCTATAGCGGTCTTAAGTGGGCTGACCGCCCTTTTACTGCCGCTATAGCGGTCACTGCTATCGCGTATGACAACACTCATCACGGACAAAAAGTCCAGAACTCTGCCAGTTTTAGCCATTTCACAACACACTTGTTTCCCCCGACATCCCAAAATAAACCCTTCATGTCAAACGCGATTTCGGGAGTTCTACTTACCCAAATGTGATTTCGAAAAGTACCACGGACTCCTTTATGTCTTGGCTACTTGGAAAACTAGCTCACTTTAAGACACTTAAATCCATTTTTACCCTGATTTCCCTAGACTCTACGTCACTCCAAAACTGGTCGAGGCTAGCCTAGCCCAGAATTTCAAACTCCCAAACCCAGAGTTTTCTAATTCTAAAACTTTGCACGATTGGTCTATCCGTAACGATGAACCCGGTCATTACAACAGATACCAATTTACCCATCGTTCATCCCCGAATGATCAAACTCAAAATTACAGAAATAAAAGGAAGGAAGTGTAGTACCTGAATCCTCAAACAGTTGAGGGTACTTGTCCCGCATGTCCTTCTCGGTTTCCCAAGTGGCTTCCTCAACTGGATGATGCTTCCACTGAACCTTCACCATGTCAATCACCTTTTTCCTCAACTTCCGGACATCCCGAGCAAGAATCAAAACCGGTTCCTCCTCATAACAAAAATCCTTATCAAAAAGTACCTCATCCCACTTGATGAGGTAGTCCCCATCCCCATGGTATCGCTTGAGCATGGATACATGGAATACCAGATGGACGCCTGACAAACTAGGTGGCAGTGCTAACTTGTAAGCCACTGGCCCCAAAATTTCAAGCACTTCAAATGGACCGATGAACCGAGGTCTAAGCTTGCCCTTCTTACCAAACCGCATAACCCCTTTCATTGGCGATACATTTAGAAATACTTGTTCACCAACCTGAAAGTCCATGTCCCGGACCTTGCAATCTGCATACTCCTTATGCCTGCTTTGAGCAGCCAATAACTTGGTCTGTGTGCCCCTTACCTTTTCCTGTTCTTCCTTTACTAAGTCTACGCCCAGAGGCTTCACATTACCTTCCTTAAACCACCCAATCGGTGATCTGCAGTTTCTCCCATACAGGGCCTCGAACGGTGCCATATTGATACTGGAGTGGTAGCTATTATTGTACGAGAATTCGCACAATGGTAGAAACTGGTCCCAATGACCACTGAAGTCCATTACATATGCTCTCAGCATGTCCTCCAATACCTGATTCGTTCTCTCCAACTGACCATTAGTATGAGGATCAAAGGTTGTGCTAAAGGTGAGTTGTGTACCCAACTCTTCATGTAACTTTCCCCAGAACTTAGAAGTAAACTGCGTACCCCTTTCTGATATGATGGACAGTGGTACCCCATGCAGTCTCACAATCTCCTTCACGTAGATCTTGGCCAATTGCTGCGAATTGTAATCTACCCTGACCAAAATGAAATAAGCGGACTTGGTCAGCCTGTCAACAATGACCCAAATTGAGTCATACTTCCCCAATGTCTTGGGAAGACCCACCACGAAATCCATGGCTATCCTTTCCAACTTCCACTCTGGAATTGGCATTCTCTGAAGTAGTCCTACAGGTCTCTGATGTTCATACTTCACTTGCTGGCAGTTCTGACATTTGGACACAAAATCTACTATGTCCCTTTTCATCATGGGCCACCAGTAATGCTGCCTCAAGTTCATGTACATTTTGGTCACACCCGGATGAATTGAGTACCTCGAACCATGAGCTTCTGTCAATATTTTCTGTATTATATCGTCAAACCGAGGAACACAAATCCTCTCCCTAAAATACAACACTCCTCCAGAGTCTAACATGATGTCTCTGGACTCCCCGGATATTACCTTACCTCGTAATTTACCCAGTTTTGGATCCTGAAACTGTTTTGCCTTTATTTCCTCTATGATGGTGGCCTTGACCTCAATGCTGTCCAATAACCCACCTTGATCTGAAACACCCAAGTGCATGAACTTGGACTCTAAAGACTGAATCGCCTTAATCAATGGTCGTTTAGACGCCCCCAAACAAGCCAAGCTACCCATGCTAATAGTCTTCCGGATTAATGCATCTGCCACCACATTAGCCTTACCCAGATGGTACTGAATGGTCACCTCGTAATCCTTCAATAACTATATCCACCTCCTCTGCCTCAGATTCAAATCCTTCTGAGTGAAAATTTGTTGCAGACTGCGATGATCTGTGAATACTTCACACTTTACACCATAAAGTTAGTGTCTCCAGATTTTCAAAGCAAAAACCACCGCTGCCAATTCTAAATCGTGAGTCGGGTAATTCGTCTCATGCACCTTCAACTTCCTGGATGAATAGGCTATCACATTCCTATCCTGCATCAACACAGCACCCAAACCAGAATGTGAAGCATCACAGTAAACAACAAAGTCTTTACCTTCAACCGGCAAGGAAAAAATAGGGGCTGTGGTCAAAAGTGTCTTGAGCTTTTGGAAGCTCTCCTCGCACTTGTCGGACCAAACAAATGGTACCTCCTTCTGTGTCAACCGGGTCAGGTGAGTAGCAATAGAAGAAAAATTCTTAACAAACCTCCGGTAGTACCCCGCGAGCCAAACAAAACTCCTTACCTCAGTCACAGAGCTAGGCCGAACCCAACTCTTGACTGCCTCAATTTTCTGGGGATCCACCATCACCCATTTTTCTGACACTACATGCCCCAAGAATGCCACAGAAGTCAACCAAAACTCTCACTTAGTGAATTTTGCATAAAGCTTTTGGTGCCTCAAGATATCCAGCACCATACGAAGATGATTAACATGCTCCTCCGTACTCTTAGAGTAGATCAATATATCATCGATGAACACAATAACGAAAGAATCCAAGTAGGACTTAAACACCCCATTCATCAAACTCATGAATGCTGCCGGCACATTGGTCAAACCAAATGACATTACTAGAAACTCGTAATGTCCATACCAATTTCGAAAAGCAGTTTTCGGAATGTCCTCAGGTCTAATCTTTAACTGATGGTACCCTGACCTCAAGTCAATTTTTGAGAACACTGATGCACCCTGAAGCTGGTCAAACAAATCATCTATGCGGGGTAGAGGGTACTTATTCCGAATGGTCACCTTGTTCAACTACCTATAATATATGCACATCCGCATACTACCATCCTTCTTCTTTACAAACAAGACTGGAGCACCCCAAGGTGAAGCACTGGGACGTATAAATCCCTTATCTAGGAGTTCCTGCAGCTGAGTCTTAAGTTCTCTTAACTCTGCCAGAGCCATTCTATATGGAAGAAAGGAAATGGGACGAGTGACTGGATCCAAATCAATACAAAAATCTATGTCTCTGTCCGGAGGCTACCAGGCAAGTCCGCTGGAAACACCTCTAAGAATTCAGAAACCACTGGGACTGACTCAATAAGATGAGACTCCACACTATCATTCCGGAGATGAGCCAAGAAGGGTAGACACCCTCTTCCCACTAGCTTTCTAGCCCAGACAAATGATATTATCTTAACTGGCTTAGGCCTGTACATACCTTCCCACTCTAGTCTATCCTTACCCAGAATCTTTAGAGCTACAGTCTTGGTGTTACAGTTAAACACTGCATGATAAGGAGATAGCTAGGTCATACCCAAGATAATATCAAAATCAGCTATGTCAAGAATTACCAAGTCTACCCAAGTATGTAACCCCACAAAAATAACAGAACAGTGATGATATACATGAGTCACAACCACTGACTCTCCCACTGGGGTAGAAACATAGATAGGGGAATCAAAGATATCACAAGTAAAACCCATCCCCAAAGCAAAACTCACAGACACATAAGAATACTTAGAACCTGGGTCAAAAAATACTGAAAGCCATTTTATCACAGACAACAATATTACTTGTGATCACCGCATCTGAGGCTTTCGCCTCAGTCCTTCCTGGAAAAGCATAATAATGTGCTCGATCATCAGTTCGGGCAACTTCTCGGGCTGGCTGCGCCGCACCTCTGCCTGCGCCACCGTTCCCTCGCTCTCCCTGGCCTCCTTGGAAATTACCTCGCCTACTCTGTGGACGACCCCTAGCATTACCACCTCTGCCTGCCGGAACCACTGCTCTAGTTAGCTGCTTACCCTGATTACCTGCCTGCCTATGTGGACACTCCCTCTTAAAGTGGCCCAACTCACCACAATGGAAGCAACCACGGTCAAGAGTAGGTCTTCTAGCTGATGTATAGGATGCTTCCTGGCCTCTAGGATCAGAAGACTGAGCTCCCTGACGACCACTTGTAGTAACTGGCAGAGCTGACTGAATAGGACGGGTCGGATAAGCCTGCTGATGCTGACCCCTGGAGTACGAACCACCGTAGTTTCCCTCATTCCGGGGCTTCTTGGCTAAAGCCTTAGCCTGCCCCGCTTTCCTAAATCCCTCAATCTTCTTCACATAGTCCACCACATCATTAAAACCCTTCCCTGAAGAAGTCATATGCACTGACAGTATTTGCAAATCACTATTTAGACCCTTGACAAACAACCAAACCCGTTCCTCCTCGGAACCCAACATCTGTATAGCAAAACGAGACAACGCATAGAACTTAGCATCATAAGCTGAGATCAACATGCTACCCTGCTCCAAGTTCAGGAACTCATTCTTCTTCCGGTCCCTCAAAGTACAGGGAACGTACTTCTCTATAAACAATGCATGGAACTGCTCCTAAGTTAGTGGAGGTAGGATAGAAGACCGACACTCAACATGACATCTCCACCACTGCTTGGCATCACCCTGTAGCTGAAAAGTGACAAACTCCACCCCATGCTGACATACAATACCTAACTTGTGAAACCTCTCATGGAAATCCAGGATGAACTCATAGGCATCCTCCTTGTTTGTACCCTGAAACATCGGAGGTTTCAGCTTAAGGAACTTAGTCAGCATCTCATGCTCATTACCTGTCATCACTGGTCCTAGCATTGGCCTGAGGAGATCATTTGTACCCGAAGCTGCATCCATCCTTGGTGTAGTAGTAACCGCTGGCTGAGTATCCGAGGCCTGATTCGCTAAGCTGCGGGTATGGCTCAAACACCAACCAACCTACTCAGAATAACCCACGCCTGCCTAAAAGCTTCCGGTGTCATCGTAGGATGGCCTGCACCCCCATCCGGTGACGCCTCCTCCTGAGCTCCTCCATCCTCTACAACTACCTCTTCTACATCCTCAGCCACATGATCCTGAGGTGGGGGAGGGGTTACCTCACGTGCAGTAGCAACAGCTCGAGCTCCACCCCTGGCGGGTGCGGCTCCAACTCGTCCCCTTCCCCTTTCCCTACCTCTGTCGCGAATTGTCAGACCCGCTGGCCTTGCTCTGTTATTCCTTGTAGTAACCATCTGCGAATAGAAGAGTGAATGAGGTTAGATACCAATTTGTATCACCAGATACCAATTGGAATCAAGTTATAGCACGAAGGAAAGAAGGAAGAGATGGTTTTTTCCTAAAGCCTCATAGCCTCTCGAAGAAAAGTATGGATGTCTTCGCAGCATTCCGCGAGATTCTAATAGACCTATTTGGTACAATGAGATCAACGAACCTAGGCTCTGATACCATCTTTATCACGACCCAACCCATCGTGAGTGGCACCCACCCAGCCTCCCGAATGAGCGAACCAATAGAGTTCCACCCCTTGCCTAGACTAACAGCCTAAAACTAGCAAGCATAAATGTAAACTAGAAATCAAAGTAACCAAAACTAATCATTAATATAATCCTGCAAAAATTCCCACCTAGGAACTTAAAGTCATGTACCAAACATCAATACCAAATCTAGAATATGGGGATGAAACCCCAAAAGATAAACTGAAATAGTTTTAAGTCTGAAACAATTGGACTGAAACTCTAAAGATAACCCAAGGTAGCTCGAATCAAGCAGCTCACCCTTGAAAGTCAGAAATCGCCGGTGCTAGATGCGAGGTCGCGTCTCAGTCGCTGGTAGATTTCTTGTACACACCAAAATAAAGACAAGTGCAATATCAGTACACCACCACTATGTACTGGTAGGATCATCAGCCAGTTTTCAAGTAAATAGTATATAATTAGTACAACAATATCAAGTAAGGAGTATGGAAAACATGCAACAATAACCATAGGCACATCTAGCCTACAGGTCTCTACCTATCTTGTTACCGTATGAATCCATCTCTTACAGTTCTAATCCATAAACATGTAACCACAACTCTCCTTTCTGTCTAGCCTGGACCTATTCTGGAATCCCCTGTAGACAATACCAAAGGTAATTGATCAACCCGGCCTAAACCAAGACTAACACAACAGTTATACAACAGTTCCCGCCCACTCAAGGACCATCAACAATAGCACCTTTAACTAGACAAACCGGTCCACTCACGGAACTAATACCAAGTATTACATCCAGTAAAAAAATCTGGTCCACTTACGGAACCAATATCAAGTATCACATTCAGTAAAACAACCCGGTCCACTCATGGAACCAATATCAACCAATGCAATACAATAGTTAATAAAATAATGCAAGATGCAATAAAGTAAACCCGTACCAGACGTGGTACCCGTGCCAACCGAATGATATACCGTACCAGACGTGATACTTATGCCAACCATGTGTTATACCCATATCAGGCGTGGTACCTGAGCCAACCGAATGTCAACAACCACAGTTAATATATGAACACACACAACTTGTAAAACCAATAAGTAAACCGTTGAATCACAAACTGTAAACAGGAACCTAGACACTCCACACAATTTCCCTAAGCAATGTAATTCATACAATCACTTAGACATGAGTACATCAATATACACATTCACATAAAATCATAAGCCATCACCTACCTCAAAATGATCCAAGCTATATTCGACCCGAGATTTTTTATGTTCCGGATTCCTCTCTCGTTCTTGGTCTAAAAACAACACATAATACATACCATTAACACACAAGGTCTGCACATTACCCGGATTATACCAAATCCCCAAACCCCAGGCCATCCATGATCATCCCACTCTTTTCTCGGGATTTACCATCATTAGTTCCTCTAGTTCTATCACTTTTACGGATAAAAATAGTAAATTAAACAACCTATGTTCATTTTAATATTTTTGTATCAATGCCCAAGAACACACATGCTTGGAATCCCCTTCCTTCCCCGAATTCCACCATCCCTAGGTTATTCTAACTTTTTCCCAATTTCCCTCCTAGCAATTCTACTGCATAGGAAATGTATTACCAAGTTTGGGGAATGAAAGCCTTACCTTAGGGAAGAATTTTTACGGGAGAATGAAGAAAATTGCCTGGAAATCGCCCAACCCTCCTCCAAAACAAACTTGTGAAAATTGAATGTTTTAAGAGCTGTTTCTGCATTAAAAACCTGTCGGCCCGCTATAGAGGTCTCCACTCCGCTATAGCGGTCCCCGCTCCGCTATAGGTCCCCGCTCTGATATAGCGGTAGGCTGCCGCTAGAGCGGTCTTAAGTGGGTTGACCGCCCTTTGACTGCCGCTATAGTGGTAATTTCTACCGCTATAGGAGTGGCTGCTATCGCGCGTGATAATGCTCATCATGGATAGAAAGTCTGGAACTCTGCCAGTTTTGGCTATTTCACAACACACTTGTTTCCCTCGACGTCCCGAAACAACCCCTTCACGTCAAATGTGATTCCGGGAGTTCTACTTACCCAAATGTGATTCCAAAAAGTCCCTCAGACTCCTTTATGTCTTGGATTCATGGAAATCTAGCTCACTCCAAGACACCTAAATCCATTTTTACCTGGATTTCCTTATACTCTACCTCATTTTAAAATCGGTTGAGGCTAGCCTAGCCCAGAATTTCAAACTCCCAAACCCGGAGTTTTCTAACTCTAAAACTTGGCACGATTGGTCTTTCCATAATGACGGACCCGATCGTTATAACAAGAACTACAATCTGTATAGAAATCATGACCAAAAGCTTTTTGGATTTGTAGAGATAATAATTTGAAGTCATCACAGATTCTACCTTGCTTGACTCTTTATCTTTGCGCATCTGTGGTAGAAAATTTATAACTAAGAGTAGGAGCGCTGAAATCAAGAGCTTCTTATTCCCTTGGAAAGAGGACTCCAAGGACTACAATATATAGAAAATCATGTCCAAAATCTTTCTATATTTGACAAATAATTTGTTAACGTTAGCTTAGATTCTGCCTTGCTTGACTCTTTAGCTTCGCACGTTTGTTGTGGAAAATCTATAACTCAGAGTATGAGTGTCAATTATGACCTTCCAATTCTGATGGATAGAAGAATCAAATACTATAATCTATATAACAATAACAACCAAAAGTTGCATGGATTTTTACAGATATTTCTTTGAAGTCATCTCAGATTTTGCCTTGCTTGACTCTTCAGCTTCGCGTATTTCTGGTAGAAAATCAACAACTCGAAGTAGGAATGGCAAAATCTTGAGATTCTTGTTCGATTTGAATGAGGAATCTAAAAACTACAATCTGTATAAAAATTACGATCAAAATCCTAATGGATTTGTACAGATATTTCATCAAAATCAGCTCAGATTCTGCCTTGCTCGACTTTTCAACTTGCGCATAATCAATGGCGGAGCCAAGATTTGAGGTTTGCGAGTTTTGAATTTTAAGACAAGATAACTATCTCAAGCTAATGTATGAAAACCACCAAAATAATGAACAAATATCGGTATTTAATATATTTTAAAAAGTGATGAACTACTTAAACACTATATAAATATAAGCACAATTATTACAAGTTCACTCTAAGAGTCGGATATTTTGTTTTAGAGTAGACCCTACTATTTTATTTTTTCAATAATCACTTTTATGTTTATTTAAAAGATAAAATAATAATACAAATAGGAAAAAGGAAAAAACTTTTTTCAGTTATCAATTTTATGTTTTATTTACAAAATAAAAAAACTACATATAGGGAAAAGGAAAAAAACTTAGAAAAAAATGATGCAAAAGTGAGTACAAAAAGAGTATAAGTAAAAATAATGACAAATGATGTAGGTGGGTTTCAAACCCATATCTTAGGGACACAAGGCTTTGCTAGTCGCGCACATACCACTGAACCATCTGCTTGTTCTTATATATCTTTAGTACAAACACAAGATCTATGCAAAAGCTACTTGATTGACCTGAACTCCCATATCACCCTGTAGCTCTGCCCCTGTGCGCATCTGTGACAGAAAATCCATAATTCGGTGAAGGAGTATCTAACTCAATGCTATCTATGTCACTTTAAAGAACTCTTATGATGATCAAGTAATGACGTACCCCTCCCTTTTTAACTCATATGACTGAACATAGAATAATATCTAAGCTTCCTATGTACCTCAGTGAAGAGGATCAAGTCATAATGTAGTTAAGAAAGATGAGTTTTTTTGCATCCTAATTTTTACCTGGGCTGCCTCTTTCGAGGTTTTCAACATAGAGGAATTTTTTTTGCATCTCCGCTTTTGCCTAGGCTTCCTCTTTCGAGGTTTTCAATCTAGCGGACTTTTTTAGGCCGTATATAGTTTAAGATCATGCAAACCAGGAGTAACATGCAGTTTATGCTCATGAGTCAAGGAGTGTAGGCAAATTTCATGGGAAGTACTACTTCAGGAATTTGTCGTTGATTAGACTAACTCTTAAACTATTCGTATCAATAATTTTGTATGCACCATTTAAATATTCTTCCTTCACGACATATGACCCATCCCATTTTGATGTGAACTTGTTGCCCATGTGCCTGTTGAGTATTATAGGTCTTCGAACAACTAAGACTAAGTCTCCCACTTGAAATGATCATGGCCACACTTTCTTATTGAAAGTTCAAGATAGTCGAGTTTGATAGCCTTCCAACATTGGTTTGCTTCCAATATTTCCTCATCCAATGCCTCCAATGATGAAGTTAAGTGTTGTTTTGGACATATATCCTCCTTATATTGAAATTCATAATGATGGAATTTGTTGCTCCAGTGGATGGACCACTTCTACTCCATATACCAGAGAGTATGGAGTCATTTGTGTAGCAATTCTGAAGGTTGTTCGATCTTCCCATAAAGCTTCACCAATTTTCTTTTGCAATAACTTTCTTCAATATGTTACTAACTGTGTTGTTAAAAGCTTCGACAAGGCCATTTGTAGGTGCATTATACATTGAAGACTTAGAGTCACCGTAAATATCTAACTACAAAATCATCATATCTAATTCCATTTCAAGACCAACAATTAAAGTTTGATACTCTGCAATATTGTTGGAGCATGTTTCACCCAAAACACGGGAAAATGGAAAGTTTAGTCTTTCTAGATATATCAATACAACACCTGCCCCTACACCATGGCAATGAGAAACTCCATTAAATAACATCATCCAGGCTGATAATTTGTCAATGAACAATGTATAGTCATCCGAAAACTTTTCTGAAACCTCCCCTTCAGCCAAAAGAGGGTGATCGACAAGTAAATTAGCAAGTGCTTGTCCTATTACAACTTTTTGAGGTGTGTATGCAATGTCATATTGGTTAAACAATGTATACCATCTTGCTAGACCTCTAGAGAGAACTGGTCGATTCATTACAAACATTACAGGATCAGCTCGAGAAAGTAGCTTGATGGTATATGCTTCAAAATAATGTCTTATTTTCTTTAAAGCATAAAGGATTGCTAAGCATATTTTCTGTCATGAACTAATTATCTGTGAGTGGCACCCACACTAACCGTCCAGTGGGAGAATGATCCTAGGCATATTTATAAACCCATTTGTCATATTTTACCATATTTTCCCTTAGTTTAAAAGTAATCTTCACTATATTAAGTTGTGTCTTGATTGAAATTGCTTGATAATGAACTAAGATACATGATTAGAATATTTGCAAGATCCATGATGGGGAAATTGACCTTTGGAAGGAGAAATAGGAGCATAAAGCATTGGAAAGATGTTAGCAAAGTTTCGAAAAGAAAAAGAGAGAAAAATACAAAATTTTGGGCTGAGGCGCGGTGGATGGCACACCGCCCTAGACTTAGAACTACAGATGGATGGCACTGGCACACTGATTGGTGCGTTATGCCAGGCCCGATCCCGACAAAATTTCCAGCTTTCTTCTACTCCAAGTCCAATAAGGAAAAGAGGGTTATTTTCCAACACTATAAATACAACCCTTGGGCGTTTTTAGTACGGTTGTTCCATCATATTTTAAGCATCAAGCGGAGGATAAATTTCACCATTAGTTCTTTTCTTCTTACTTTCTTTAGCCATTACTTTGGATAAAAATATTGCTTTTTATATTCGTACTTAAGTATGAGTGGCTAAGAACCTTTGTTCTGGGGTTACAGCTAAACGCATGATTGTTTGTTGAAGATTGAATTGATTAGTTTGTTTATAAAAAATAGTTGTTCTTATATTCCTGTGATTAGTATTTTGATGCGTGACCACCATTTAAATAAACTTATAGTCTTGTTGTGAAATCAATAAGATAGAATGAGGAATATAAGGAGTAAGATCTCTCTTTTACAACATAAAGAGTAGATTTGCGGGTAGGATAGAAATATACCTAGATTGCCTTAAAACAGGAGTAGAAACTTCGTTTACATATTCGTCTTGATCATAGAAATATAGAATTATAAGTGAATGTGAATAGGCGATTAGAGGTTGGCCAGACCATAATTATATAATTATCCTCGAAACCAACAACTAAGTAAACAAACAAGTCGAGAAAATTGGATACTACTCACGATTGTAGAATAAAGCTGTAACCTTAGAATTTTCTCAAAATTTAGAACAAAAACAATATTTACTTGCTTTAATATTTCATTAATTGTTCTTAGATTACTACAAACTCCAAAACCTTTTCTTGGTTACTTTCACACTTGTTAAATCTATGCTATTTGAATTAATTAGAGTATTTGCTAAATCACAAGTTTCCTGCGTACGATATCTGAACAAACTAGTATTTTTTAATTGGACGACCATGTATACTTGCGTGTGGCTGGAAGCCGCAATAAGTTTTTGGAGCCATTGTCGGAGACTTAGAAATTAGCAAATTTCTAATTTTTCTTTTACGGCTTTGTTATTCAGGTGTTGACAACTTGATCTTAGCTTTTGATTCTACATGTACAATCTCAAAAATTTCAATAAGCTGGCAAGGAATAGAAAATTAGTGGAACCATACCCTGAACCTGAATGATTATTTCATCAAAGAAGATAGCCTTTTATCCAATTCAACAGGTTCAGGAGGTGGCACTTGATCTGATCCAGCACGTTAAGCAACTCAAAGTTGTCCAGGTAGAAATGGCAGAACCAAGGCAAATCAGATAAGTGGCAATCCCACTAGTGACCAATGTCATATCTAGCATTTAAAAATCGGAAGCAGGAGGTTGCTTCAAGCTCAAATAGAATATGGTGCAACTCTTGCACTCCAGTGGATAGTTCACAAGACTTGCACATGAGGATCTGCAGCAGTGCATCCAGACTTTTCTGGAGATCAGTGATACGTACATACTTGCTGGAGTCTCAGAAGATTATGTGAGGCTTACTTTGTTCCCATTTTCTCTCTTTAGGGAAGCAAAGAGGTGGTTAAAAACTGAACCGCCAAACTCCATCACTTCATGGAATGGCTTTTACAGGATGTTTCTAATACGATTCTTTCCATCTGGAAAGACAACAAAGTTGAGAAGTGAGATACTGGGGTTTAGATAGAAAGATGGAGAGAAATTATATCAAGCATGGGAAAGGTTCAAGTACCTCCTCATAGATTGTCCACATCACCAACAGAAGAATGAGGTGTTAGTACATACGTTCATTAAGAGCCTTGATGCTCAGTCAAAGATTTTGCTGGATTGTACAGCAGATGGGCAAGCAATGGAGAAGACATATGATGAGTTGTACACACTCTTATAACAGAAAGCACAGAGCAATCCTGAGTGATATACAGACACCAGCAGAACTGCAACTAAGAAGGTTGCCGGATTATTATAGGTAGACAATGACACAACTTTATTTGCTAAGGTGGAGTCTATGTCTATTCAGGTGAATAATATGGCCAAGATGTTGAATAAGTTGTCTCTTAGGGGAGCTCAAACACAGGTGAATGTAGTACAACCACCACAATAATGGTGTGAGACCTGTGGAGGTGATTATTTGTCAGAGGATTGTGGAGCCAACCCTGATTCAGTGAAATTTGTGGGGTATGTGTAGAGAAGTAAAAATCCAAATTTTGGCAGAACTTATAATGCTAATATGAGAAATCAATCCAACATGGCTTATGGGAATAATCAATGGCAAAATAAGTATAGGAACTAAGGGCAAAATCAATAGTATGCACAAAATAATCAAATTACCACCTCGTCGACAATATAGAAGAGATGTTGAGAAAGATCATAGAGAGCCAGGCAAATCAAGTTGATAAGATAAAAAATTAACAACTTGTGATTCAAAATATTGAGAAGCAGATGGGTCAGACAGTTGGAGAATATAATACAAGACCTCAAGGATGTCTTTCAAGTGATACAGATCCAAATCCTAAGCCAGTGAATGCAATCACTACTTGTAGTGGAAGAGAGCTAGAGGAGATTGCACCAAAAAAGGCAATGCCCAAGGCTGTTGGGGTTGAAGATGAACAAGTGAGGCTTGAGAATGAGATAGAGGTCAAAGAAGAAGAGCATATCTTGATACCTTCACCTCCATTCGCACAAAAATTGATTAAGTAGAAGGTGGAGGCAAGGTTTAGAAAGTTCCTTGATCTATTGAAACAAGTGCACATTAATATTCCGCTTATTGATGTTTTGCAAGGTATCCCTATGTATGCTAAATACATCAAAGACATTGTGGAGAATAAGAATTAGTTGACAAAATATGTGATAGTTGCACTCACTGAGGTGTGCACTTCAAGAATTCATAACAGACTGCCAACTAAATTGAAAGATCTGGTTAGTTTCACCATTGATATTACTATTAGGCAGAAGGTCAGCATGCAAGCTTTGTGTGATGTTGGGGCAAGTATTAGTTTGTTGCCATCTTCTATCTTTAAGAAGATGGCTTTAGGCAGCCGTAGTCCTACCGCTATTTTCCTTCAGCTAGCGAATAGATCCTTGGCAAGACCTGAGGGTATTATTGAAGATTTCTTAGTGCAGGTTGGTTCACTCATTTTTCTGGTGGATTTTGTCATTCTATATTTTGAGCCAGATCCAAAAGTCCCATTTATTTTGAGGCATCCTTTTCTAGCCACAGGGTGAGCATTGATTGATGTAGTAGCTGGGTAGCTCACTATGAGAGCACACAATAAGGTAGAGATCTTTAATGTATACAAGGCGATGAAATAATCTGCACTATATGAAAAGTTATTTGCCATCATTATGGTAGAAATTGAATTGAGTTACCTCGCACATCATCCAAAGATCCATTAGAGAGAGCTATTACTGGGCATGATATATTTAGAGATGCAGATGCTCATGAGATGATTCAGTATCTAGATATGGCAAGCGTTTCCATCCACAAGGGTGAGTTTGAGCCTCTAAATAAACCTCTTGGGCCCCCTCCCAAGCCATCTATTAAGGAAGCTCCTTAATAAGACTTGAAACCTCTCCCATCTCACCTCAAGTATACTTTTTTGGGAGAATATGACACTTTACATGTGATTCTTACTGCGGGTTTGAATAGTGTGCAAGTCAAGAAAGCTCTAGCAGTGTTAAAGAGGTGCAAGCATGCTCTAGGGTGGCAAATGTATGACATTCATGGGATCAACCCTGCTTTTTGTACGTCCAAGATTTATATATAATAAGGGTGCAAGCCCATGTCACAACACCAATGACGTTTGAACCCTATTATGAAGGATGTGGTAAGAAAAGTGGTGATCAAGTTTCTAGATTTGGGTATTGTTTATCTTGTCTTAGACAGCAAATGGGTTAGCCTGGTTTAATATGTTCTCAAGAAAGGGGGAATGCTAATTGTTACTAATGAGAAAAATGAGTTGATCGCTACGCGCACAGTCACAGGGTGGAGAATTTGCATAGACTACAAAAAGTTAAATGAAGCCACCCGCAAAGACCACTATCCCATCCCATTTATTGATCAAATGTTGGACAAATTGGCTGGCCAAGAGTACTTCTTCTTCTTAGACAGATATTCCAGCTACAATTAAATAGTTATCGCACCATAGGATCAAGAAAAAATGACTTTTACTTGTCCCTATGGCACTTATACATTCAAGCGTATGCCTTTTAGATTATGCAATGCGCTGGCTACATTTTAAAGATGCATAATGGCTAGTTTCTCCGACATGGTGGATGATATTGTAGAAGTATTTGTGGATGACTTTTCTAATTTTGGTAACTCATTTGAAGCATGCTTATAGAATCTTGATAAGGTACTGGAGAGATGTGAGGAGATAAATTTGGTGCTCAATTGGGAGAAATGTCACTTTCTGGTCAAGGAAGGGATTGTCCTTGGTCACAAGGTGTCAAAAAAGGGGTTAGAAGTAGACCGCACAAAGATAAAAGTTATTGAAAAGTTACCACCTTTGGTCTTTGTGAGGGGTGTTCTTAGTTTCTTGGGCACGCATGCTTTTAATAGATGCTTCATCAAAGAATTCTCTAAAATATCGAGACCTATGTGCAAATTGCTGGAGAAAGAAGTCAAATTTGAATTCTGTGGTGAGTGTGTGAAAGCTTTTAAAGAGTTGAAGAAGCGCTTGATTGAAGCTCTATCTTGGTTGCACCGAACTAAGAGCTACCATTTAAGTTGATGTGTGATGCTAGTGATGTTGCAGTAGGGGCTGTTTTGGGACAGATGATAGAAAAGGTGTTTCACTCCATCTACTATGCTAGCAAGATGCTTGATGTTGTAACAGAGAAGGAAATTCTAGCCCTGGTATATGCCTTTGACAAACTTTGCTCCTATCTTGTAGGGACGAAAGTGATTGTGCACACAAATTATGCTGCTATCCGTTATTTGTCAAACAAGAAGGATGTGAAGCCAAGGCTCATTCGATGGATTTTGTTGCTTCAAGAGTTTGACTTAGATATTAAAGATAAAAAGGGGATTGAGAACCAAGTGGATGATCATTTATCCATACTTGAAGATTGGTCTCATGTGACAGATGATGGACAAATTAGAGAGGAGTTCCCTGACGAACAACTTCTTGCTTTAAGTGTTTCTAAGTTACCTTGGTATGTGGATATTATGAATCTATTGGTAAGTAGAGTGTAACCCGCTGAAGCAAAGACTCAACAAAAGAAAAAGCTCTACCACAACTACCGTTTCTACATATGGGATGAGTCCTATTTTTTTAAACAAGACCCGGATCAAGTGATTCGGAGATGCATTCCAGATAATCAAGTGAAAGAGGTCCTTGAGAGTTGTCATTATTCACCTTATGGTGGAAATCATGGAGGTGAACACACAACTCAAAAGGTATTACAATCAAAGTTCTTTTGGCCTACTTTGTTCAAGGATGCAGTGGCATTTGTGAAGGATTGTGATCAGTGTCAAAGAACCGGAGCGATTTCTAAAAGGCATGAGATGCCTTTGAAATATATTCTTGAGGTAAAGATTTTTGATGTTTGGGGAATTGACTTTATGGGATCATTCTCACAATCTTTTTCCAACAACAAGTACATTCTTGTTATGGCGAATTACGTGTCTAAATGGGTAGAGGCCATTTCTCTCCCCACCAATGATGCAAAAGTGGTGGTGAAATTTGTGAAGAAGAACATTTTCACAAGATTTGGAACTCCATAGGCAATTATTAGTGATAGAGGGACTCACTTCACCAGCAATTGGTTCCAGAATCTATTGTCAAAGTATAGGGTAAGACACAACGTAGCTACTTCGTATCATCCCCAAACTAGAAGCCAAGTGGAGGTGTCAAATCAAGAGGTAAAACAAATTTTCTAGAAAATATTGAATGCACCACAGAAGGATTGGCTAGCAAAGTTAGATGATGCATTATGGGCGTATCGCACTGTGTACAAAATGCCCATTCAAACCTCTCCCTATCGACTAGTTTATAGGAAGGCGTGTCACTTGCCAGTTAAAATGGAACATAAAGCTTATTGGGCCATCAAAAAGCTCAATCTTGATGTAGAGTTACCAGGAGAGAAGTGAATGATGCAACGTAGTGAGCGTAATGAATTTAGGTTGCATGTATATGAGAATGCTAAACTCTATAAGGAGAAGACAAAGAGATGGCACGACAAGTATATCCTTCCCCGCTCATTTGAACCAGGCCAGAGAGTTCTCTTGTTTAATTCACAACTGAAGTTTTTCCCTAGAAAGACTAAGTCCAAGTGGTCTGGTCCATTCGAGGTGGTGAAGATGACTCCCCATGAAGTGGTTGAACTATGGAACGCAAACAAAACTACCACATTCTCGGTGAACGGGCAAAGAGTGAAGCATTACTGGGTTAGACATGTGAACATGGAAAAGACCTCAATTTCCTTTGTTGAATGAATATATTTTGAGGTGCGTTGTGCCAAAATGTTAAATCAGGCCCTGTACTGGAGGTAACCCATGGTTTTAATGTAATAATTTAGGACAAAAATACAAAAAGAAGTGTCATGCCACGACCAAAACTAAGGTGCTAGGTGGGAGGCAACTCACCTTTTCTAACAAGTTTTTGTTGTTTTGTAGGTAATTAGAGGTCACGGCAAGAGTTGGGACACGAAAAAAGGGCAAATCGCAGAAATTTTTTGGACTCGGAGATGAACCCAGAAAATCATCCCATGGTGGATTGAAAAATGTAGTGCGCCAGAGGTAAAACTTTTGGTGGCCATTATTAGTGCAACAACTGGCGTATTGCGCTACATGGGGTATCGAGAAAAAAAAAATTCCAGGTCAAAGGGTCACCCAACCCGAGGAACGAGAAAAACCACTCCCCCTCTCCCTTTACTCGTCACTTTTCCCTTTCCCCTCCTTTGTTGTTCAAGTCAAGCTTTCAAGCTTTCTCTCTCAACAAGGTAAGTGGCTTTTTACTTGTCACGCCTCGAGGGTACCCCCTAGATGTAACACGGGACCTGGGACCACAAGAGCCCCAAGTTAACCCTTGATCATAGCTTAAATCAAGCATACCCAAAGAAATATAGCGGAAACATAACTCGTAGGAATAGGCAACCATGTCTAAATAAGATAAAGGTCTAAGAATACCAAATCCAAAAATACAAAATACAAGTCTAGCTATGTCTGAAGCCTCTAAGTGACATAAGGAGTTGCTGGGACAAGACCCCAGCTAACTCAGAAATCCAAAGAAAAGACATAAATGTAACTAGCATAGCTATAGCCCTCTAATAATGAGGACTCACCAACCAAATCTGGATAACCGACAACGTCTAGCCACGAACTGGAGGGAAGGAGCCTGAATCTGCACATGAATAGGATGCAGCGCGAGAATATGCATCAGTACTATAAGATGTACCGTGTATGTGAGATATGCAAAATCTGAAGTAAACATGTTGTTTTATCGCATTTTTCTCAATCTCTTTTTGAAAAGAAAAAGCAACTTCATTTTTGAAATGGTTTTGACTTAAATTAAACTCGAAAACTTATGAATTCTCAAACTTAATTAAAACAGAGTCGCAACTTAATTTTTAGGAAAAATCAATAAAACCTTTGAAAAATATTCAAAAGATTTAAAACAGATAAAAACCTTTGAATTTAAGAAATCCGAGTAAGAAGTTCATATTAACATTTTTAGAAGGTTTTTAAGTGTAACACCCCAAAAACTTATTCAATTTTTAAACTCAGAATCTCAGAAAAATTTCATCTTTTCAGGGTTCACGAGTCCAAACCACGGACCGTGGTCTGAATCATGGATCGTGGAATGGAGTCATGGTTTAAGTCTTCCAGGCTCAAACTCTTGTTAGAGAACCACGAGTTGGTTCTACGGATCATAGTTCAGTCTACGGCCCATTCTATCAACTCGTGGCATCAGACCTGAGGACTGACTGATTCCCAAGAACCACGTGTCGAGTCTACGGCTCGTAGTTTGATCCATGGACCATCCTATTAAATCGTGAAATCTGATCAGAGACCTGCCAAGTCTTCAGGAATGACGAATGGTTTCTATGGTCCATAGTTTGAACTATGGACCGTCCTGTAACTCGTAGAACTTGATTCATAGGATTGCATGTTTCCCAAAAATTACGGCTCAGGTCTATGGGCCATCATTAAGTTGATGAGTCGTCCTTTTGACTCGTGGTTTACCTTCTGCAGCTTGTTCCTTTGTCCAGGAACGACGAATGGAAACCACGAGCCGTGGTTTGGTCTACGACTCATGCGATCCATCCGTGGTCCCTGAAAGTCAATTTTTTCTAGCTTTTTCCTAATTATGTCCCAGGGGTATTTTAGTCATTACTCACTATTTTAATTCCTAAATGAGGTTGTTTTGACTATTTCTAGAAGTGTTTTCACCCTCATTAGCCTAAGTCCCTTCTCAAATCTTTATTCATCTCCCAAAAAGGAAAAGTAATCCTTCAAGCTCTAAGATCAAGTCTCCTTTTCTTTTCAAATTAAAGTGGTTAGCTTGAATCAAGGTATGTGGGTATTCAACAATGTGTTCCTTTCACCCTTGTGTCCAAAACTCCCAATTATTACTTTGAATTATGAACTTGTGAAATTAGGGTTTTAAATCTAAATTGGGGAAAACTTATGAAATCAGTTTCTATGTATCAATTCATGGTTTCTTATGGTTTATTTATGATTTGATTAAGATCCCTGAATTAGTTTTGAACGCCCATATGTGTTGATGAGTTTTAGCATGATTTCATTGAATTGCATATCTTCAAGAAAGAAATTGGTATGTTTAAATGACATGACCTCTATTTTCATGAAATTGCATGCCTAATTCTTCAAACTATTATATTAGAAAGGAAAGTGTATTTTGAATTATGGTTTTGCAAAGCATTAAGACTCATGACTTGTGAATTGCATGAAATCATATATGTCCTTATGCTTTTCCAACAGTTTTGGACATTAGATATGTCTTTATGAATTATGAAAGGTTTGGCATCCAGATATGTCTACCTAAGTTATGAACAGATTTGACATAAGATGTGTCACTAGTATTATGAGCTATACGTATATGTTTTGGGAATATTATTAGCACCGAGTTGGACAGGGTGAGAGTACCTATGATCCCAAAACTACATGCCCCTATAGGTTCTAAGTCCCCTCAGTTGGGCATAAGATTTAGTGATCACGCCACAGTCATGCCTCTATACCCTGGATAGGTATATTGGGTCCTTTTGATGAGGCGTATACATCGGATTCCATGTAGCTCACATGGTCTATGTCGATTAGAGAACCTCCCACAGAAATAGTATTAGGTTTTAAAATGCATTGACTCCTTGCTTTTAGACTTCAGAACTATTATGATTACTTATGATATTTTGTATATCTTACTTTGGCTTAGTATTGAGTCTCTTGCATTTCAGTTTTACACTTATAGCATGATCTCAGTTTTACAAGTGTTATTAGCATGGTCATCTCCGATTCATGCATATCTCATATACTCAGTATATCCTATAGTACTAATGCATTTTGTGATGCATCCTTTTACAATGCCGATTCAGGTTCCTGCCCTCAGACACGTGGCTAGATTACGCCAGATATCTGCTGATTATTAGTGAGTCCTCATTATTCGAGGATCGGAGTTCTTGAATTTTTTTATGTCTCTTTTCTTTGGATTATCTGAGTTAGTTGGGGTTTTGTCCCATCAACTCTTATTTCAGATTTAGAGGCTTCAGAATTGGCTAGTTTGTATTCTAGATGGGTTCTTGTAGACTTTTGCTATTTCAGTTATGTACTCCTATCTCCTCTCTATGTATGCTTCTACTTATTTTCCTTAAGTTTATGTGAGTATGCTATGAATGAGGGTTAATCTAGGGAACTCATGTCCCAGATCTCGTGTTACGTCTAGGGGGTAGCCTCGAGGCATGGAAGACTTGGTATCAGAGCCTCAGGTTCAAGGGTCCTAGGATGTTTGAAGCCACATCGAGTAGAATCTCATTCATGTGTTTGAAGCGCGCCACACATATGAGGGAGAGTCTATGAGATATTTTAGAAAAAGTTCACTTCCTTCATGATCATATCATGCGAAAGAGTTTAAATCTAATGTCCCTCTAATCCCTTCCTTGTACGTTTCAGATCATGCCTCGATGTTCTATGCCTCACCGAGCCACTTAGAATGTTGCTCCTCCAGTTCCGGCCCCTGAGGTTACGAATGAGGAATTCAGGAACGCCATCCAGTTGCTAGCCTAGACCATGGCCGCTTAGGCCAACCAACGAGCTCCTATACCTATCCACCCTCAAGGTGGGGTAACTTCCCGGGTCCGTGATTTTGTCCGAATGAACCCACCTGAATTTTGGGGTTAGAAGGTGGGTGAGGACCCACTTAGCTTTATTGATGAGGCGACGAAGATCTTTGATGTTATACAAGTGGGTGATGTTGATTGTATGGAGCTCGCATCCTATCAACACAAGTATGTGGCTCATATCTGGTCCACGCAATGGAAGGAAGCTAGAGCTAGGGACGAGGTCCCTATGACTTAGAAGTGTTTCGAGAGGGCCTTCATCGATCGATTCTTTCCCTGAGAGTTGAGGTAAGTGAAGGCTGAGCAGTTTGTGAACTTGAGACAGGGGTCGATGTCAGTCCACGAGTATAGTTTTAAGTTCACTCAGTTGTCGAGGTATTCCTTCTCTATGGTAGCAGACCCGCATGATCAGATAAGTAAGTTTGTCTATGGGGTTTCAGATATGGTAAAGAAGGAGTGTAGGTCTGCTACACTATTGAGTGATATGATTATTTCCAGACTCATGACCTATGCTCACCAGATCGAGGGAGACAAGCTTAGGGAGATGGCTAGGGAGAATAAAAGAGTCAGATCTGAGAGTTCAGGATTTAGCCATCAGAAGTCCGGAGGCAGACATCGCTCTTCCTTTCAGAAGAGGTCATCAGGACCCGTGCATTCTTCAGCCAATACTCCTTATTAGGCCTCCAGGTCCTGTCATGATCAGTCAGGCTCTTATTCTCAAGGGAGTGGGGCAAAGGGGCCTTCTATCCCCGTTTGTACCCAGTGTGGAAAAAATTATCCCGGTGAGTGTCTAGACAGTAGAGAGAGTTGTTTTGGATGTGGTCAGGTTGGTCACAGGATTAGAGATTTCCCTTTAGCTACAAAGTGATAGGGTGGTAGCAGGACTCAGTCTGCCCCAGCAGCTCCAGGAAGTCGACCAGCCCAGAAGGGCATCGCTTTTAGTTCTTGTGGTCGGCGCCAGAACCACCTTTATGCTATGTCCTCTTGCTAGGACCAGGAGAGCTCACTTGATGTTGTCACTGGTATGTTGAAAGTTTTCTCTCTAGATGTCTATGCTTTGTTGGACTCCAGTGCCTCCTTGTCTTCTGTGACCCCTTATGTAGCATGCAAATTCAAAATTTATCCTGAATTGCTTTTAGAACCCTTTTGTATGTCTACTCCTGTTGGTGAGTCAGTCCTAGCCAAAAAAATCTATCGAAATTGCCTTATCTCAGTCCTTCACAGAGTCACTTCAGCGGATTTAGTAGAGTTGGAGATGACTGATTTTGATGTTATTCTTGATATAGATTAGTTGTATGCTTGTTATGCTTCGGTTGATTGTTGTACTCGGGTTGTCAGTTTCAAGTTTCCAAATGAACCCATCTTAGAATCGCAAGGTAGTCCACCATCCTCGAAAGGTCGTTTCATATCTTATCTTAAGGCTAGGAAGATGATTTCTGAGGGTTATGTTTATCATATAGTTCGGTCATTGACACGGAGTCCAGAACCCCATATCTTCAGTTTGTTCTTGTTGTGAATGAGTTCCCAAAAGTATTTCATGAGGATTTTCCCGGAGTCCCTCTCGAGCGGGAGATCGACTTTGGGATAGTCTTCTCCCAGATACGAATCCTATCTCTATTCCTCCCTATTAGAGCCGTCAATATGGGCTAGGCCCGTTGGGCTAGCCCAGCCCACCCTGTAATTTAATAGGGTTGGGCTAAGATTTTTACAGCCCATTTAAGAACAGGGCTTTTTAGCCCGGCCCAGATAAGCCCGATGGTTCGTAAGGCTTTAGCAATATGGGTTGGGCCGGCCCGTGGGCTAAATAAAAATAAAATAGAGTACTAAAAAGAACAAGATGAGTCCAAACTCAAAGTCTACTTAAACCATCATAAATATTTAAATATTAATTATGTTTTTAAAATATGTAAGATTCGAATACTATCATGTCAAAAGTTATGTAGTTTCACAGATTATTATGATTATTTTTTTGTGAACTTGAATTTAATTAGCAAGTAGTAACATTATGTAATATTGTCTTATAAATATTTATGTTATTACCAATTTAAAATTAAATTTAAATTTAAAAAATAATAAAAATAATATTATTTAAAAAATTGGGTTGGCCCGTCGAGGCCCGTAGCCCACAGAGTGATGGGTTGGGCTTGCTATTTTTGAGCCCATCATTTTAGTGGGCCAGCCCGGCATGGCCCGTCAAATTTTAAAGCCCGTGGGGGCTAGCCTGGATGGGCTGGGCCAAACCGTATTGACAACTCTACTCCTTATAGAATGGCTCCTGTGGAGCTTAACGAATTAAAGGATCAGTTGAAGGATCTTCTTGATAAGAGTTTCATAAAGCCTAGCATTTCTCCATGGGGTGACCCAGTCTTATTCGTGTGAAAGAAAGATGGTTCCCTCAGGATGTGTATTGACTACCGTCAGTTGAACAAGGTCACAATCAAGAATAAATATCCCATTCCTAAGATTGATGACTTGTTTGATCAGCTTCAGGTGTAGTTTCTTCTCCAAGATCGACCTTAGATCCAGTTATCATCAGCTTCATGTTCGAGAGTGTGATATTCCGAAGACAACCTTCAGGACTCGGTATGGTCATTATGAATTTGTTGTTATGTCTTTTGGTCTAACGAATGCTCCTGCAGCCTTTATGGAATTGATGAACCGTGTGTTCAAACAGTATTTGGATATGTTTGTGATTGTTTTCATTGATGATATTCTTATCTATTCTCGGAGTGAGGAGGAGCATGCAGACCATTTGAGAGTGGTGTTGCAAACTCTTAAGGACCGGCAGTTATTTGCTAAGTTTAGCAAGTGTGAGTTTTGGATGCAGTCTGTTGCTTTTCTGGGTCATATGGTGACTAGAGATAGTATTCGAGTTGATTCTCAAATGATTGAGGCAGTAAATAACTGGCCTAGACCCACTTCCCTGTCTGTTATTAGAAGTTTTTTAGGTTTGGCTGGTTACTACAGGAGATTTGTGGAAGGGTTTTCTTCCATTGCTGCCCCTTTGACTCGGTTGACTCAGAAGAGGGTGAAGTTTCAGTAGTTTGATATATGTGAGAAGAACTTTCAGGAATTGAAGACTAGATTAACCACCGCTCCAGTGTTGGCTCTACCTAAGGGTCTAAATGACTTTGTTGTGTATTGTGATGCTTCTAGGATTGGTTTGGGTTATGTGTTGATGCAGCATGGTAAAGTAATTGCTTATGCTTCGAGACATCTTAAGACTCATGAGAATAACTACCCTACTCATGATCTTGAGTTGGCAGCATGGTTTTTGCTTTGAAGATTTGGAGACATTACTTGTATGGTGTGCATGTGGATGTTTTCACCGAACATAAGAGTCTTCAGTATGTGTTCACTCAAAAGGAATTGAATTTGCGACAAAGGAGATGGCTTGAGCTTTTAAGGATTATGATATGAGTGTGCTTTACTATCCGTCTAAGGCCAATATTATGGCGAATGCACTTAGTAGATTATCCATGGGTAGTGTGTCTTCAGTCGATGACGGGAAGAAGGAAATGGTTAAGGAGGTTCATAGGCTTGCTCGATTGAGAGTTCAATTTATGGACTCAAAAGAAGGTGGTGTTATTGTTCAGAATGGTTCCAAATCATCTTTGGTAGCTGAAGTGAAGCAAAATCAAGATAGTGATCCTATTTTGCTTCAGCTAAAGGGTGCAGTCCATCAGCAAGGGGTTGAAGTTTTCCCACAAGGGAGAGATGGTGTGCTTCGTTATCAGGGTCGATTGTGTGTACCAGATGTAGATGGGTTGAGACAATAAATTTTGACTAAGGCTCACAGTTCCAGATATTCCATTCACCTTGGTGACACCAAGATGTATCGTGATATATGGGAAGTCTATAGGTGGAATGGTATGAAGAGGGACATAGCTGGTTTTGTGGCTAAGTGTCCCAACTGTCAGCAAGTGAAGGTAGAGAATCAGCGACCAGGTGGCATGATTCAATATATCGACCTTCTGCCTCGTACTCGAAGGCAACACGATTCAATTTAAGTGATTGTCGACCAGATGACAAAGTCATCCCACTTCTTGGCTGTTAAGACTACTGATTAAGCAGATGATTATGCCAGACTCTACATCCGGGAGATATTCTGATTGCATGGCGTTCCTTTGTCTATCATTTCAGATAGAGGTACTCAGTTTACCTCCCAATTTTGGAGATCGTTTCAGAGAGGCCTTGGTTTTCACCCACAGACGGATGGCCAGGCAGAGCGTACTATTCAGACCTTGAAGGATATGTTGAGAGCTTGTGTGATTTATTTCAAAGGTAATTGGGATGATCACTTACCTCTTATCGAGTTTGCCTACAACAACAACTTTCACTCTAGCATCCAGAGGGCTTCGTATGAGGCACTTTATGGTCGGAGATGTAAATCTCCTATTGGTTGGTTTGAGGTAGGTGAGACAGATTTGATTGGTCCAGATTCGGTTCATGAGACCATGGAGAAGGTTCAACTGATTAGGGAAAGATTGAAGACCGCTCAGAGTCGACAAAAATCATATGCGGATGTGAGGAGGAGGGAGTTGGAATTTGAAGTCGATGACTGGGTTTTTTTGAAGGTGTCACCCATGAAAGGTGTGATAAGATTTGGCAAGAAAGGAAAGCTTAGTCCCCATTTTGTAGGTCCTTATCAGATTCTGAGGAGAGATGGTAGTGTTGCTTATGAGTTGGATTTTCCAACGGAGTTAGAAGCGATTCATCCGATTTTCCATGTTTCCTTGTTGAAGAAGTGTGTTGTTGATCCGACCTTGATTTTTCCTTTGGAAAATGTAGGTGTGAAGGATAGTCTCACTTATGAAGAGGTTACCGTGGAGATCCTTGATCGTCAGATTCAGAGGTTGAGAAACAAAAAAATCACTTCGATAAAATTTCTTTGGAGAAATCAGCTTGTTGAAAGAGCTACTTGGGAAGCGGAATTAGCCATGAAAGCCAAGTACCCTCATCTCTTTCCTTCCAACCCCGTTTCAGCTTGAGGTAATAGTTTCCTCCTTCATATGTCCCTCTTACCCTACTCCACTAGTTCCTCTCATGATTCTAGCATGCATTCATGTTTTCAAAGTTGATTTAGTCATGTTTTAAGTTGAAAAGTTTAGTTTTCATGTTTATTCCTTGGTTTCCATGTTTAGTTGTTGGTTGGGCTGGCGTTCTCTCCAGTTTTCCTTGCTTAGTCTTCATTCGAGGATGAATGATCCCAAGGGGGAGATATTGTAACACCCCGGAAACTTATTCAGCTTTGAAACTCAGAATCTCAGAATTGTTTTAGCTTTCCAGGGTTCACGAGTCCAAACCACGGACCGTGGTCTGAATCACGGATCGTGGAATGGAATCGTGGTAAGTCTGTCAGGCTCAGACTCTGGTCTGAGAACACGAGTTGGTTCTACAGACCGCAGTTCAGTCTATGACCCGTCCTGTCAACTCGTGGTATGTCATGCCCCGAGGTTACCCCCTAGACATAACACGGGACTTGGGACCACAAGTGCCCCAAGATAACCCTTGGTCATAGCATTCTCAAGCATAACGAAAGATAAGCGGAAGAATAATAGATAAATCCGGAATCACATAAATGGATAATCAAGTCAAATAGGGATACGAAATCCAGAAAGAGACTCAAAAGTTGCCTATGTCTGGAAAGCCTCTACTCATGACATAAAGAATTGCTAGGACAAGACCCTAGCTAACACGAAGTGCGGAAAATACAATAGCTAGCACCGACTAAGAACATAACTAGTCCTCGATCTAAGAGGACTCACCAACAGCTGACAGAAAGTGGTCTGGAAGCTCTAGCCACGGGTCTGAGAAGGAATACCTGAATTTGCATCATCAAAGGATGCAGCGCAAGATATGCGTCAGTACTATAGGATGTACCGAGTATCAGAGCGATGCATGAACATGATAAAAACCATTAAAACATACTTAAAATGACTTGTTACATAAAGGAAGTACATGAATAAGTATTAAGATAAGATACATAAGGCATGAAAGGAAACTTAAGTTCAAAGTATAGAATCATATAACTTCATAGTTTGAAAATGATCATGTGGGAGTTTATCTTAACCGACATAAACCATGCTGAGATACATGGAGTCCAGTGTCATGTACCCACACTTAAAAGGGCTGTCCTAACTGGCCAAAGTTAGAACCATGTCATTCCAGGATCCTATCATAATAAGCCACAGAGGGCAACCTACGGTGGCAACATAGTTTTGGACTTGGGTTATCTGAACCCTCATCTCTCGGTGATAAATACTGCTCCCAAAACATATAAAATGAGCTCATATACATGTGACATATCTGATGCCAAACTTGTTCATAACATGTTCATACCCCGGATCGTCATACTACTCGTGAATTATAGTTTAGAAATCGATTCATGAGCATTGATGGAACATCGGGTGTCTTGCATTGCATCATAATTCATAACTTGAAAACTTGCATGGCCTTATTTCAATTTCATAATAACATATACTTTCATAAAACATAAGAACTAGGCATGCACTTGCTTGAAATTCATGAAATCATGCCATCATTTTTCCCAATTTTTTGAATCACTTCATGCATGTAGGATTCACCATAATTAACCTTCAATTCATGAAATAGGAGTTCATATGTAAAAACCCATGAAAAATCATGTAATTTAATAGAATTTCATAATAAAATCATGAGAAGGCAATTTATAGCAAAACCCATAAGAATTGGGTAAAAAACCCTAATTTGAAAGTTCATGAAATCACAATTTGAAATTTTGGCTTTTGGGCACAAGGGTGAGAGGAAACAATTGTTGAATACCCGCATACCTCGATTGAAGCTAACCCATTTTAATGGAAAAGACTTAGGAGACTTGAACTTGGAGTTTGAGACTTGGAGCTTGGAGAAGAACTTTTCCTTTTTGGGAGAAGAATGTTGGTTTTAGAAGGAACTTAGACTAATGACGGTGAAAACCCTACTAGAAATAGCCAAAAACGACATCATTTAGGATTTAAAAGGGTGGGTAATGACTAAAATACCCCTGGGATTTAATTAAGAAAAAGTTGGAAAAATGGGTCGGCTTCAGGAATTACGGGTCGGTTCTACGGGTCATCGTTTGAACCACGAACCGTGGTTCCAACTCGTGGTTCTTGGCCAACTAATCAGGCTGCGGAATGTAATCTATGGGTCAACAGGATGGACCCATAGAATGGATGACGGGTCATCAATTGGAATCGTCGTTGCTGGGGACCTAGATGGTCTCTGGATTAACCCACGACTCAGAAGGATGGTCCATCATTTGAACAATGGGTCGTAGAACTGAGTCGTCGTTTTCAGAGGGACTTGTCATGCCTCTGATCTGGTTCCACGAGTCAACAGGATGGACCCTTGTTTTGAACCACGGTCCGTAGAACCAACTCGTGGTTCCAGACCTGAGACTGAATCAACAGAAGGGAACCATGGTTCCATTCCATGACCCGGTGGTTCAAACCACGGTCCGTGGTTTGGACCTGTCATTCCTGGAAACATGAAATTTTCCTGAGTTTTAGACTTAGATATCTGGTTTGATTTCTGAGGTATTACATGGTATCAGACCTGAGGACTGACTGATTCCCAGGAACTACGGGTCAAGTCTACTGCCCGTAGTTTGATCCACGGACCATCCTGTTGACTCGTGAAATCTGATCAGAGACCTTCCAAGTCCTTCAGGAATGATGAATGGTTTCTACGGCTCGTAGTTTGAACTATGGACCATCCTGTAACTCGTAAAACTTGATTCAGAGGATTGCATGTTTCCCAAAAATTATGGCTCAGGTCTACGGGTCGTCGTTCAGTTGACGAGTCATCCTATTAACTCGTGGTTTACCTTCTGCATCTTCTTCTTTTGGCCAGGAATGACGGATGGAAACCACGAGCCGTGGTTTGGTCTACGACCCGTGGGATCCATTCGTGGTCCCTGAAAGTCAACTTTTTCCAACTTTTTCCTAATTATGTTCCAAGGGTATTTTAGTCATTACCCACCCTTTTAACTCCTAAATGAGGTCTTTTTGACTATTTATAGAAGGGTTTTCACCCTCATTAGCCTAAGTCCCTTCTCAAATCTTCATTCATCTCCCAAAAAGGAAAAGAACTCCTTCAAGCTCCAAGTCTCAATCTCCAAGATCAAGTCTCCTTTTCTTTTCAAATTCAAGTGGGTTAGCTTCAATCAAGGTATGTGGGTATTCAACAATGAGTTCCTTTCACCCTTGTGCCCAAAACCCCCAATTCTTACTTTGAATCATGAACTTGTGAAATTAGGGTTTTAAATCTAAATTGGGAAAAACTTATGAAATCAGTTTCTATGCATCAATTCATGGTTTTTTATGGTTTATTTATGATTTGATTGAGATCCCTTAATTGGTTTCGAAATCCCATATGTTGTTGATGAATTTTAGCATGATTTCATTGAATTGCATATCTTCAAGAAAGAAATTGGTATGTTTAGATAACATGACCTCTATTTTCATGAAATTGCAAGCCTAATTCTTCAAGCTATAATATTAGAAAGGAAAATGTATTTTGAATTATGGTTTTGCAAAGCATTAAGACTCATGGCTTGTGAATTGCATGACATCAGATATGTCCTTATGCTTTTCCAACAGTTTGGACATTAGATATGTCCCTATGTTTTATGAAAGGTTTGGCATCCAGATATGTCTACCTAAGTTATGAACAGATTTGACATCAGGTGTGTCACTAGTATTATGAGATTTACGTATATGTTTTGAGAGTAGTATTAGCACCGAGTTGGATAGGGTGAGAGTACCCATGGTCGCAAAACTACGTGCCCCCATAGGTTCTAAGTCCCCTCAGTTGGGCATCAGATTTAGTGATCACGCCAGTCATGCCTCTATACCCTGACAAGGTATATTGGGTCCTTTCGATGGGGCGTATACATTAGGTTCCATGTAGCTCACATTGTCTATGTCAGTTAGAGAACCTCCCACAAAAACAGTATCAGATTTTAAAATGAATTGACTCCTTGCTTTCAGACTTCAGAACTATTATGATTACTTATGATATTTTGTATATCTTACTTTGGCATAGCATTGAGTCTCTTGCATTTCAGTTTTACACTTATAGCATGATCTCAGTGTTACAAGTGTTATTAGCATGGTCATCTCCGATTCATGCATATCTCACATAGTCGGTATATCCTATAGTACTGACGCATTTTGCATTGCATCCTTTTACGATGCAGATTCAAGTTCCTGCCCTCAGGTGAGTCCTTATTATTCGAGGACCAGAGTTCTGTTAGTATTTTATGTCTATTTTATGAAAAGAAAAATATTGGTTGTAGCAAAATGATAAGCAATTTGTATTAAAACATCTTTAAAGGGGAGCCAGATAAAATTTCGAGTTCTTTCCTAAGCTCGAGCCGACTTACGCGAGCTTCCCAATATTGGCAGAGAAGAAAAGAAAAGAAGATAAGCGAATACAATGCTTCATAACAGCTTGAATGAAATTGAAATAACTAAGTAAATCCCTTTGAAGCTTAAAGCCTTTCTCTAACAAGTTCTACTGGTGCACAAGGAAGGAAAACAAACTATGTGCAAAATCCTATGTTTTCAGCACATATCGCATGCCATTCAAGCAGACGATGATCCTTATGGCAGCTGAAAATTTAAAGGAAAAACTACGAATCAACTCCCATACACGGTTACAATATCCACTTATTGAGCTCGAACATCTTGTTTCTTAGGCACAGTATCGACATTAATAATCGACATTCAAGCAATCCTTGGAACTCAAGAGGGATTAGACTACCACAAAGAACACATTCACTCAAACCCCAAAGGCAAATATAGAGGTTACAAATATCACATCTTCCTTAAGAAAATCAAGATGGAACATTTCATCACAGAAAACATATATTATTGTCTTTATCATTAGTCTAATAACACCATGGAAAAGCCATAGAGAGACTGCCATGATGCTATTAGCTACCTAAGAGGCTTAGAACCAAGGACTTTCATATATGGAGACATGCTATAGGGAAGATATGTTCCGTCTCTAGTCCAAATTCAAAAGGAATTCCAAATACTACTCCATTGATCTTCCTTTCAGTATTATGAACCAAAGGAATTTCTAACGAATACTTAACATAACATTGAGAAACCAATTAATTATGGGATGACTAGTGCTCTAGAAAACTGAAACAAACAGTGGCCTTAAAAGAAAACAAAACAAAGACTAAATTTTAAAGAAGAAAAAAGAATCACATTTCCAACATCTGACTCATAATTTCTTAGTAATAAAGAACCAAACCCATTTTTTCATGTTATTCTCTTGAAGCAGCTCTTTGGCAGCAAAAAAGGAGACAAATTCATTACTCATTAGACTTGACACAAAAGAGATCTGTGCAAAAGAAATATACTTTAAAGAACATTTCGAAACAGCTTCATCCCCTCCCACTTGTTGGGAATCAAGAAAAATCCTTGGGGAATCTTTAGCTTGCAACACATATCAAGTTCAAGTTTTCAAACGAAAAGTAGACAAAATAACTTCAAAATCAGCCACACAACTATGCTCATTAATATCTCAAAGGGGAGAATTTCAGAGATAAAATAAGCTACCATGAAGATCTATTCCGTCCCCTGGTAATGACTTTTGCAGTCCTCAAGGTGAACCAGAAGGACCTTTTAAGACTACATTAATTCCAAACGAATTCAAATCGCAGAACACACACAAGCAGGGCCATGAGCGTTAGCAGAAAATAGGTGGGTAGTAGTGCAAAGATGAACTATAATAGAATTAAACTGCTATGATCTCCAAGAATAACAAAGGAGTAATTCTCAAAGATCAGAAAGCTTTTTCCCAATAAATCTTACTTAATACGATGAATTAAGAAGATTTTAAAGGGGATTCTGCTCAAGTCACACATAAGAACAACATAACCACCTCTAGATACAGGTACATACTTAACCAAATATTCACAGCATCAATAAGCACACAAAGAAGTTTAAAGCTTATCTAAAATGACACAACATGGTTCAAACGACCAATTGAACACTCAATCCAAAATATCTATAGGAACAACACAATCATTCTCGACTAATCAATCATTCTCGACTAATCAATCATTCGTACAAGCTATTCATATCCAGATTTAACACAAACGAGGAGCTTACATGATCACATAGCAGTCATAAACAGTGAGAAGAACAAACTAAAAATCTCAGTAGTCTCCATGATTAACAAAACAAGATCCAAAACTCGACGGCAACTTCAAATCAACGAAACAAGCTCTCATTCACCAAAATCACACATATTTCAGAAAAGACTAGCCTAAAACCAACAGTATCCTACTAGTTCTAATGAAAAAAATGAAAGAAACAGGGGGTGGAACAAAAATATCACCTGTACTTGAGCAGCAAATTGGGTGTACGAGCCTTCGTCGGAAAACCTCAATACACCATCGGAGTTCAAATTAAAGTTTTGTCGAAATCAACAGGAAATTTGTGAGTGTTTTTCTCTCAAAAATTTTGGTTACGTGAGATTAGTGGAATGCTCCACCAAAATCCCCAAGTTTTCCCCCAAAAATCCAGCTACCAATTCTTATGGAAGAGGGGGTTTATATAGGAGATTTTGGGTAGATTTGGGGGGGAAAACAAAGGGCATTCTGGGAATTTCGTGAAGGGAAATTCGAATTGGAAAATGGATAAGCTTGGGGGGAAGAAATTGTGCAAAATCGGACCTATTTCTTGCTGATTTCGCGGATAAGATACCACCTAGGGCAGTCTCTAGAACATTCTCCACTGCCAGCACATGAGTTGACGGAGAATTGGATGTCGTTTGGGAATTTTGATGGGGTTTGGGCGTTATTGAAGCTGTTTTTGTCGCTGTGGCGTTTGTAGACGTTAGGGTTCATCTGGAGATGGGGTGGAGAAGACGAAGTACATGGTGTGAGCTGTACTAGGCGCGTCAAAGGTGTTGTTGCATTCTTTTGGAGAGAAATAAAGGAGAGTGGAAGGAACGCGAGGTGAATAGAGGAATGTAGAGTTGTGTAAGTGAGAATATTAGGGAGCATATGTGATACATGTGTGTGTGAGCAGCATTTGCTGGTGAGGGAGTATAAGGTGGAGTTTGGGCCGGGTTGGGCTGATAAGGAGTGGGCTAAGGGAAATTGGGGTTTTGGGGTTGGGCTAAGTTGTTGGCTGGGAATTGAGGGATGAAGAGAGGAGACGTTAATTTAGGAAATGGCCACATTTAATTAAAAATATGGCCGGATTTAATTCAAAGGTTAGCCAAATTGAATTTAAAATATGGTCAAGTTGAATAAATTAACGAGTTTAGGCCGAAATTGGAATGAAATGAATTAAATACTTAATTAATTAAACGAGCTTCTAAATTTATCAATTAAGAATAATTCTCTTAATACATACTAACCCGTTCAAACTCAAAGAAGTAATTACACGATCATTTCTTGATTTTAAATCAATTTGAAGAAAATGGAGCATATTTTGAACTTTAAACAAAGTTTTCATTTAAAACAATTTCAAAAAAATTCTTTAAGTAAAATTTATATACTCTTATATAATTAAATATAGAGTACACATATTTCACCTAAAATTACTAAATTAACCTCATATTAATTTAAAGCCTTAAAATCTTTTAATTATTTCAAAATTGTTTAAAGAGGATAGAAGCTCGAAATTAATTATGAATGTGAAGGGTAAAAATTGGGTGTCAACAACTGCCCCTCCCTTTGGGTAGGGTGAGTGTAATGAACCCTGGGCAAAGGGAATTGACGTTCCTAATTTTGTCCGACCACAAATCCGTCTCTCCGAAGCAGTTGGTTCTAGCACGAATTTCAAGGAATCATGGCCGAACTTTGGTATCGAGTTTCCTACATATCTCAGGCTATATGAGAACTCAGGCCATTTGTAGTTCAAGACGCTTGATTTTACGCACGGTTTTCAAAGAAATTCAACAGCTATCCCGACCTCAGATCAAGAAGAGACCGGAAAGCTGGAGAGTAAGGAAATTTGGGGGGGGGGGGGAATTTGGAATGCACCCGAGTTTTCAACATAGAGTCCGCCTACATATCCCAGGACTTAGGAATCAAGTTGCTTGTAGTTCGAATCAATCAGTGGAAAAGGTAATCTTTATCTTAAGACAACCTTTGACTCGGAATGAGTGACAAATAATTGAGTTACGAAAAAGAGGCTTGCAACCTCTCAACCATGAATGTGGAGCTCTTCACATCTATAGGTAAGAATTTACTTGAACATAATTTCCTGAAGCTCGAGGTGTATTGTCACCCAGATTCCAGCAAGTGTTCAAAAAATACACTGGATGCGAAACTAAGACCCAATGATAGGAAATACCCACATGCCTTATGATAGGGGTGTGGTTTGATGGTGGTGAAAGTCGTTCCTCAGATTGCATCCAAAGAGTTTGATATTCCTCTCCGGACTATGTCCCAGTTCGCTGCTAAGAAAAAGTTCCACGTTGTGATGCGTCCTTTCTAGTGTAGTCCGCACCTGTGGTTTTAGTTTGAGAATTTCATCCTTTTCGGATGCTCTCGACAACATCTCAAAACAAAATTGTCAGTAGTAACATAATTCTTTTTAGAGAGGTAGTTTCTTTTCCATACCTCATTCTTTAGGTTACATTCTGTCACGACCCGATTTCTCGGTCATGATGATACCTACAACCCCCCAGTAGGCGAACCAATCCCCGTAGCCCGGAACGGTCAGTAATGGGCTACCATCTAGCAAACGAAGTGGAGGAATAGTTTAATAAGCGGAAGAAAGGGGAAAAGATGAATAAAATAGATAACAAGAGTAATATATACAATGCAGAAGCTAAACCAAACCCAAAACCTGGTATCATAGCGTATAAGAGTCGGATCTACATAAGGAGTATAAGGGTACAAAATAACATAAACATCATGCCTTCGAACTACGAGAGTACAATAAATACAAAAGACAACCTAAAGTCAAGCTCTAATTGCCAACAGCTCACCCTCAGGCTGGGACAGTCCAAAAGCTCCAAGCACAAGTCTCCCATGAGCTAGCGGCGATGGCTCACACTAGGATCTACACCAGAAGATGCAGAGTTTAGTATGAGAACAAAATGTGAAGCATAAGGTACCCAATAGGTATCATAGGCCGACTGGGCACATATAAGATAAAAGCGTAGTAATAGACAGAATAGAAGCAAGTAGTCACAGAAATCAACGAAAAGTACACCGGATCTAGCCCAGAGGGAAGACAACAGAACAACATACAAGGCTAGCAAGTAAGATATATACACAACAGGCACATGTGTAAGCAATAAATGACGCACCTGGGATCCTTGCAATAACAGTATATACATAATAGGTTTTAGAAATGGATGGTATACCGGTAACTTCAAGTATAAGGAATGGAAGAGGAGAGTAAAGATAGACATGCTTGGAAAACAGGAATCAACAACCAAACTAATCATATCAATCTCAACCAGAACTAACAACGTTGCAGTATATAATCTCAAATCATAACCGTGATAGGTGATAGTATCATGATAAAGTAACAAGAGTCTACCTACAGTCCTTCGGCCGCTGATACAACTGGGGAACTCAAACAAGTGAAAACAAAACCCTCCGGCATCCCATACTACTAGAGCATACAATCAACAAATAGCAAACAAGGGTGGTAACTCACACAGATGAATGATATGATGCCATGCTAAGTCAAGAGTGATAGTAGTACCGTATGTTACCCGCACTCGGCGACCTATAAGGCCTAGAAGACAGGATCCATGGAAGGTCACACTCGTATACCCCCCTTACGGCACCCACAGCTCACAACCTCTGATCTGGAATGGCAAGGTCCATGGAGGCCCCAGACCAACATACTAGATGCCCCACAATCTCAAAACAATCCCCAAGTAAGGCTACCTGAAGGGTATCCAGGTCTAAAATAATAAGTCCAATAGTTCTAGCACACGGCCCTGCCTAGTCCAGCATCACCCTGGAAGCTGTAGTAAATAAGTCTAGGACTCGACCCCATCGAGTCCAGTATAAGTGGAGCTAGTGCTAAAATATCCTTTAAAAAACTCCCTTACCCCAAGAAGATCCATTAAAACGTTACCAAACACTTTTTAGATCATTTTTACCAAAAATGTGCCCCACGGGCCATGCAAGGTTTAGAAAATCAGTCCCAGTAGGCTCGAAGCCAAAACCATAGTAAAAATCAAGAAGAAATCCTCTTTATCTATTTGCATGGTGAATGGCATATTCAATCACAATAGTGGCCCCCGACCCACAAATAACCTATCGGACCTGCACAGGCTCCAATCGCTCTATAGCACATATAGCTGGCATAATATCACAATAACGATGCTCGGGACTCATGGGTACCCCCGAATAACCCACCATCTATGGTCCAGAGTCAGACAAGGCCACACAGGATCTTAAGGGTGATACTATCAACTAAGAAGAATACTACACACAGCGAAGGAAAGAAACAAAGTGAATCATGGAAAAGCAGTCAAAGTCTGTGGTACCAACCTAATAACCCAACCCAAGGATGCCAGCTAGTATAATTTTATCCGATATATGCTAAGTCTAGGGAGTTTAGACCGTAACCTCCTTGTCATCCGATGATAAGCTGCCCAAACAACAACATCCAAGCCCGAAATGCTCCGAGTGATCCCGAATGAAAATCAAACTATTACTAATATAAACAATACATCAAGGCGGGTCTAACGATACCTATATCACTACAATTGTAGCCGGGTCAAAATCAAGGTCAAAAGCGGGCTCGCGGGGCCCACAACCCAAAACCAAAAATGAAAAAAAGCACGATGACCACAACGATGTCAAGAAGGCATGCTCTAAAATTGAGCACAATTGGCCAAGAGAAGGGCGCCAAAACAACCCGCTCAAGTTGAGGTTTAAAGATAGAATTTTAAGAATAAAAAATGGAAAATGGGCAAGGATTACTTACCAAAATAATGGAATTTTAACCCAAGATGGATAACTCTTCAAGCCCACGAACATGCAAGAGCTATGAGGCAACCACTACAACAAGTTCCAAGCTTGGGATATGAGCAACAAGGAGGATTTTTAGAGGAAAACAAAAGAAGCAAGTTGGGGAAGAATCTTACCAAGAATCGAAGAACCACAGATTAGTGATGAACAACAATTTTCCTCAAGGCTAGGACTGATATGGAGCAATTTGGTAGAGAATATATGAGTTTTAGAGTGAGAAAGGTTGAGAGAAATGGTTGGAAAATCAAACTAGCAAGAAAAATATAGCTGATGGTCGATGGTCAGCGCTATCGCGCTAAACCAGCGCCATCGCGCTCAAGGAAGCCAGGCGCCAAGGTGCCATCACGCCTGAAGGATGCCATCGCGCTAGCCGGCTGCAGGCGCTGAGGTGTGATCACGCTGGCCTTGGCGCGATTGCGTAGAAAGCCTGGCCTGCACTTAAAACATGCAACTTTTTTAAAACTCCACGAGGCATTCCGGGCACAATCGGAAATCGATATTCAAAAACCAATAATGCTAATAGAGTGGAAACGAAATTCCGAACTCAACAGAATCTTTGAAACTTCCATACGAGGTCATTTCAGAGAAATGTTGACCCAATTCAACACTAACGAATAAGAACCCAAAGGCTCAAAATGAGCCCTGCTCACGCGAGACCCAAACCAACCACCTTCCCACCCCAAACTCATTATTTTGGAGCTGATGGAATCGTCGAATTTTGAACCTGACACTCCGATCATTGAAAGCCACCCAAAGTTACACTTTCAACTCAAAATGACTTGAAAATAAAGAAAACAACACAAAACCCACACCGAAAGTTCTCTGGCCTCAACTGAAGGTCCAACTAGACCAAACTCAACGCTACGGAGCTAATGGAACTGTTAGAATTCAATTCCGAGCATGTTAGCTAGGAATGTTGACTAAAGTCAACGATATTTTAAGTTAAAGCTCTAAAATAGGAAAAAGTGCAAAACAACCAAACGAACGACCAGGGCACCGAAGTACCGGTCCCAACAAGCCATAAATGATTTGAGGTTGCTATAGGAAAGCTCGAACAATACAATGAATGCATAAAAGTAAAGATGACCGGAAGGGTCATCACAACATCCTCTACTAAAAAGACTTTTGTCCTCGAAAGTCAGAAGTGGGGAATACCTTAAGGCTTAAACAACTGCGGATATTGAGCACGCAACTCACTCTCGGTCTCCCAAGTATCCTCCTCGACCGGACAATGTCTCTACTAAACTTTCACAACAGGAATCTCCCTAGATCTCAATCTCCTGGTATCTCAGGCCAGAATAGCTATCGGCTCCTCTACAAAAGATAACCTCTCATCCAATTGAACCGAATCCCAATGCAATACATGAGACTCATCTGGCACATACCGGCGCAATATCGAGACATGAAAAACTGGATGAACAGCTGCAAACATCAGAGGAAAAGCTAGCATGTAGGCAACACTACCAACCCTCTGTAGAATCTCAAATGGCCCAATGAACCTGGGGCTAAGCTTGCCCCGTCGACCAAATCTCATCACGCCCTTCATGGGCAATACTCGAAGGAAAACCATGTCACCAACACTGAACTCCAACGCATGAAGTCTACGATCAGTGTAGCTCTTCTGCCTACTTTGGGCCACTCTAAGTCTATCCTGAATTAAACGGACTCGGTCCAAGGAATCTCTAAGCAAATCTGTACTCTGCGGTCTGGACTCTATCCTATTAAACCACCCAATCGGCGATCTACAATGCCTACTATACAATGCCTCGAAAGGTGCCATGTCTATGCTCGAATGGAAGCTATTATTATAAGCAAACTCAGCCAAGGGCACAAACTGATCCCATGAACCTCAAAAGTCAAGAACACAAGCCCGAAGCATGCCTTCCAGGACCTGAATAGTCCTCTCGGACTGGCCATCTATCTGAGGGTAGAAAGCAGTACTAAGATGAACCTCTGTACCCAAATCCCTCTGTATAGCCCTACAGAACTGAGATGTGAACTGAGTGTCGCGGTCTGATATGATAGAAGCTAGGAACCTGTGCAATCGAACAATTTAATGAAGGTAGATCTGGGCTAACCTCTCTGCACCATAGGAATTCTAAGCCAGCAAGAAGTGGGTTGCCTTAGTCAACCGATCCATAATCACCCATATGGAATCAAACCCATGAGAAGTACGAGGCAAACCAACAACGAAATCCATAGTAATACCTTCTCACTTTCACTCAGGAATGGAAAGCCGCTGCATCAAGCCACCCAGTCTCATGTGCTCGAACTTCACCTGCTGACAGTTCAAGCACCGAGATACAAACTCCACTATGTCCCGCTTAATACCACACCACCAGTAAAGCTGCCTTAAATCTCTATACATCTTCGCCACACCAGGATGATGGAGTATCTAGAACAATGTGCCTCACGGAGTATCAACTGTATCAAATCACCAACCCTCGGAACACAAAGTCGACCATCAAACCTCAGAATACCATCAGAACCCAAAGTAGCCCGACTGGCCTCACCCCGAACTACCTGATCACGAAGTCACATAGACTCTGATTCTCAAACTATTGGCTCTGAATCTGATCAACTAGAGTACGAACCTCAACACTGGCAAGAACTCTACTAGGATCCAATAAGTCAAGCCTAACCAATCGGTTAGCCAATGACTGGATGTCCAAGACCAATGGTCGCCCAGAAACTGAAAGTGAAGCTAGGTTTCCCATACTCACTGCCTTCCGACTCAAGGCATCCACTACCATGTTTGCCTTGCCCGGATGGTATAGAATAGTGAAATCGTAGTCCTTCAGTAGCTCAATCTATCTCCTCTGCCTCGAGTTCAGCTCTCACTGACTCGTAATGTACTGAAGATTGTGGTGGTCGATGAATATCTCATAGTGAACTCCATAAGTAGTGCCTCCAGATCTTGAGCGCAAAGACTACCGCCGCCAGCTCGAACTCATGAGTGGGGTAGTTGAGCTCGTGAACCTTTAGCTGCCTCGATGCACATGCTATCACTCAACCCTGCTGCATCAACACACAACCAAGATCAACCTCTGAAGCATCACAATACATGGAGAAACTCTGACCCTCAACCGGCAAAGTCAAAACTGGAGCTGGAGTTAGTAAGGCCTTAAGCCTCTGAAAGCTATCCTCGCACTGATCCGACCACTGGAATAGAATATCCTTCCTAGTCAGCATAGTCAAGGGCAATGCTATGGAAGAAAACCCCTGAATGAACCGTCTGTAGTACCCGGCTAAACCAATAAAGCTTTGAACCTCGGTAGGAGTAGTAGGTCTAGGCCAATCACGAACCGCAAAAATCTTACCCGAATCAACTTTAATACCATCCTTAGACACCACGTGTCCTAGGAATGCAACTAACTCAAGCCAAAACTCACACTTTGAGAACTTGGCATAAAGCTGGTGATCTCTCAAAGTCTGAAGTACAGTCCTCAAATGCTGCTCATACTCGTCACTACATCTCGAGTATATCAGAATGTCATCAATGAAGACTATCACGAACATATCTAAGTATGGGCTAAGCACCCGATTCATCAAATCCATAAAGGATGCGGGGGCATTAGTTAACCCAAAAGACATCACCAGGAACTCATAGTGGCCATAACGTGTCTAGAATTCTGTCTTAGGGATGTCCTCTGCCCTAATCCTCAACTGATTGTAGACGGACCTCAAATCAATCTTCAAAAACACGGCTGAGCCCTTGAGCTGATCAACCAAGTCATCAATCCTCGGCATCGGATACCTATTCTTCACTGTCACCTTATTCAACTGCCGATAGTCAATACACATTCGCATCAACCCATCCTTCTTCTTCACGAAGAGAACAGGAGCACCCCAAGGAGACACACTCGGTCTAATGAACCCCTTAGCTAACAAATCCTTGAGCTGCTCCTTAAGCTCTCTCAACTCAGCAGGAGCAATACGGTAGGGGGTATAGAAATAGGCTTGGTGCTCGGCTCTAACTCAATGGTAAAATTGACATCTCTCTCAGGTGGAAGTCCTGGCAGGTCAGTAAGAAACACATCTAGGAAGTCTCTAACCACAGGAACAGACTCAGGAGACATACGGTCAGCACTAGCATCTCAGACATATGCTTGATAAGCTAAAAACCCATGAGAAATCAACTTCCTATCTCGAAGACAAGAGATGATCGCAGATGGTGCATGGCTAACAGAACCCTGCTACACAACCAGGGATACACCGGGCACGACTATGGTAATGGTCTTAGCATAATAATCCAAAACCACACGGTGAGGGGATAACCAGTCCATGCCCAGTATCACATCAAAATCTAACATATCAAGGATCATCAAATCACCCCAAGTCTCCAAATCACCAACAGATATCACACAGGATCTCACAATCTGATCCACTACTAAAGAAACACCTACTGGGGTCGAAATAGAAACATGCAAAAGTAATGGCTCACTAGCCAACCCCAAACAAGGTAGAAAGTAGGCAGATACATATGAACAAATGGACCCAGGATCAAATAAAGCCATAGCAGACTGATGGTACACAGAAATCGTACCTATAATCAAGGTTCCAAGGCCTCTGCCTCTGGTCTCCCAGGGACCGCATAGAACTGATGATGTGAATGAAATGGTCGTGCCCACTTCTGGGGATAGCCACAAGTACCATTTTCAAACATCGTTTGTTCACGGTGATTTCTGACTTGCTGGGGATTTGCGGAGAATGTCGTCGATCTCTCATTCGGTGTTCCAATTGAGGTTGACCCAAAATGTCTTGATCAACTTGGGGACTCAAGGATGTTGTCAATCTCTCTTTATCTAGTAGTTCCTGCGAACTACAAGAAAATTTGTCCATTCCACGGGTCTTTGCCTCTTTCGGCTTCTTCCCACTATTTTGGCTTTTCTCACCAAATTTTAGGGCATCTGGTCTTGTTGTGTTGCTTTGAAGACGGGGGATTTTTGTTGATATCTAACATACTTTTTAGGACAACCTGCATCCATAGACTAATTGTTAGTTTTTGGTGAAACTGATCTGCGTTGACCTCCTTCGATCTTCTGCTCCTTGCTTTGCCTTTCTGGATGCTTCCCATTCTCGGGCATTCATCATCCTCAACTCCCCGGGTCACGGTGGATATAAGACAAAACCAAATTATAAAGGAGTAAAATTAATCTTTTGTAAAGATTTTTCCAGCAAGTTCTTTGGAAAGTAAAGATTTTGATAAAGGATAGTTTGGAAAGGTCTCTGCCCGTCATGTCACGTGCTAGCTCAATGAATATCCTTTACTCGAGGCCTTGACATTTTTGACATACTGCTGGTGGACTTTGGAGATCCTTTGTCGTCCTAGCCGGGGAGTTTGGAAATGATCTTCCGAGAACTCTGTCATAGATGGGAATGAATCCACCTGGAATTTTGCTATAGCTGGGGATTTTAAAGTAGACTCTGATTTCTCGATGCTGGGGAATTCCTCGGAGTTTGTCTCTGAATTCCCAAACGAAGCTTGGTGGAATTTTTTAGATCCCTCTTAAAATTTCTGCCTCAGTTACAGGTTTCACGATGAGTCTTATTCCAGAGTTTTGACACTCTGTGGGAATTATGAGATTCTTTCTCGAGATTCACTTTAGTTGCTCTTTAGCATATTCTGTATTCTGACTTGCTTGGAGATGATCTTCGCCTTCTAAATTTTCGAGATTCCTTTCTCAAAAATTCTACCCCAGTTTCCATTTCCTGAGTGATATGACCGAGCCGTTGTGGTGCCTACATATCCCATTAAGGCAGGAATCAGGTCAAGCATAGTACCCACTCTTACAGTGGGAGAAAATTAGAAATAAATAAAGGTGTGACCAAAGCCGACAAAGGCCGCCTACGTATCTCATTCTTGAGAATTCAAGTCAAACATAGTTCAAGATAAAAGAGAAAAAATAGATTTTCCTAAGGGGTTGAACAAAGTCAATACAGGCTACCTACGTATCTCATTCTTAAGAATTCAGGTCAAACGTAGTTCTTACTAAAAGGATAGGGAAATTTTAAGTTGTTACTAAGTTCAAAATGATTACAATCAAAAAATGCGATTACATGAAAAGAAAATGAAAGAAACCTATCTTTAGGCATATTATCTCTTCACAACATCGAATTTGATTGGTTTGGGCCACACTTAACCATCCATCTCAAATAGAATCAAAGCTCCTCCCGAAAACACTTTTTGGATGACATACAGTCCTTGCCAATTTGGTGCAAACTTTTCTTTTATCTCGTGGAGGGAAAGGATTAACTGTCCATTCCCTGGACTGAATTCTGCATTGATCGATAACTTTTGGGAGATGATTTTTGTGCTCACTCCTGTCCTATCATTGTAGGACTAGTCAAATATATAAATGTATGGCTTGAGCAGACTGATAAGTTCTTTCTTTTACGTCTTTGACAAATGAACACTGATGCTGATTTCTTCAACTTTGATTATTGTCTCCTAGATTAACCACCTTAGACTCTTTTAGGTGGGGCCTTTTTTGGTCTTCAAATTCCTTAGACTCCTTGATTATTCGTTCCAGGATTATGATTTCTTACCCTGATTTTTTCATTCAGCATTTGGCATAACATGATATTGACAGGTTTTAAGTTATTATTACTGAAATCATAAGCAAGTTAGATAATAACAAACAAATAAATATCAAAGTTTTGGCAATAAGGGAGACTTTTCATTTGGAATCCAAAAAATATTTACAAACTATGGCTATGACTCGCACAAGTATGAGCCTATGCCTTTTGGAAAGTCAAAAAGACAGTACGAGGAAATTGAAAACATAAAGGGTGGGTCATGGGCCTTATCCAAACCATCACCAATTTTTCATAAAACAAAGTCTTAGTCTACCCAGAAGACTGGGGAGTCATGAGAGGAATAGCGACCCAGTTCTGCAACTCTTCACCAGGACTGGCATCCTTAATCATGGCTGCTTTGGGGATTTCTTCTGTTATAGCATCACATTCCTTAAACAGCTCTCCTATTTCGTCCTCTAACCCATTGCTTAAGGGACCAATGCACACCGGGAATGACTGATACAAGTGAGAGAGTGGCTTGGGCAGTCCCAACTGCTTCTTTCCTTCGATTGTTGCTTTGTCCTATTGGGCTACATACCCTAAGACATACCTGGTCAGTTGTTCGGGAATGCTTATGGGTTCAGTCATACCATCGAAATGCTTTCCCATCCTGAAACCTGGTTCATATCCGCTCCTCAGCATCGTAGTCGTGAGCATTTTATAGATAGGTGGCATGGGGATTTTAGGAGCAAGATCCTCTCCTGTGGCATTGACGATATCTAGGGTGTAGAAATTGCTTACTCTCGGGACTTTTTTGATCACAGGGACACAACCATTAGGGTGGCTTAGGTGACTCCCTTCACCGTGGATCACCACCTCATGTTCTTCCCAGATGAACTTTACCACTTGATACAAATTTGAGGGCACGACTCCAGCTCTGTGGATCCATGGTCTTCCCAAAAGCAAGTTGTAGATTGTGGTAATATCAATGACTTGAAATTCTGTACGAAACTCAACAGGTCCCATTCGGATGTGCAAACTGACCTCTCCGATAATGTTCTTTTGACCCCTATCAAAGGCTCTCACGTTGATCCTGCTCTGGCGAACCTTTCCCGGATCATAGTCTAGCTGAGTAAGTGTGGATAACGGGCAAATATTTAGACCCAAACCATCGTCAATCTAAACTCTGTTTATAATCTTCTCATGACATTTGATAGTGACGTGCAAGGCCTTGCTGCGCATTAACCCTTCAAAGGTTAGTTCAGCAACACTCAAAGTAGCTATAGCTTTTTCCGGCATTTCCTACTTTTTAGGGAGAATCGGCACTATTGACTTGCTCACAACCCACTCTTCATCGACCTCTATCATGTTAACAGTGGCTCCTCCGTGATTCAGGAGTGGGTTGTTATTATCATTGGTCGGCGCTGTTTGTAGTGTGACCACTCTTTGATCAATCAAATCCTAAATTTTGTGCCTCAGGTTAATGCAATCTTTGGTATCATGTTTGAATCTTCTGGAATGTTAAGCATAATATTGGTCAGTCCTGAAGAAATGAGAGTCAAGATTGCCTGGTTTAGGTTGTATCGGCTGAACAAATCCAACAACCTTCAATCTCTCATATAACTGAGTTCTGGTTTCAGCTAACTGGTGAAAGTCCGAGGAGATTTCTTTTCTAAATTCGAATGAGAGAGATTTGCATTCGTGGGAGGGGGAACCTGGCAATTATTCTGGTTCTAGCAAAGTGTGCAGGCCCCACATGTGGCTAATTTGCCCGCTATTGATCATCTCGTGAATCCTAACTCTTAGCATAGTGCATTCATTGGTAGTATGCCCCTTTTGGAGCTGATGGTAAGCACATCTTTTATGTGCGTCTCTAGGATTATACCAAAAATCCGGGGTTTGATCAGGCTTTAGGATTCCTATAGTCTTCAGAGCTAGGAATATGACTGAGCGTGTAACAATTCTAGGCCTTCGGTAACTCTCTCGAACGTGATCCTTGAGAATAATCTTTCCTATCCCTGGTTTGAACCTAATTGGCAAAACGGGATCGTTCCTAATGTTAGCCCAGTAATCAGAGATTCGGTTAAAAGGCTGGATCGATTCATCGTTTTCTCCCACAGACTCCTCATCATTTCCTATGACTGATGTGGACCTCTTAAGCGCCCATTGGTACTTTTGATCCATTTGGTTGATCATTTCTTGTGTCTGGGCTATCCTTGTGTCAATATTGGCTATCTTTTCTTCCATAAGGGCTATCGCTTTATCCACTTCCGTGGACCTGGCTGTCAACTTTCCTCCCACTTGCTTAACTTTCCTGATTTGTTCTTTTATTCCGTTGATTTCCTGGTCAATATCTTCCATTCTCTTGTGCATTGCTTCCTTGGTGTCTATGGCAAGTCAACCTTCCTAAGGAATTAAATTTCTTAGAAGGTTTATAGGAAGCTTGAGTTTTTTCTGATGAACTTGGAGAATTTGAGGAGTGATTTGGTAGGACTTTATATAGTGGGCTTATATTTCTACTTACGGTGTTCTAAAAATCCTTGAAAAATAGGAATGGATCAATTTATTCTTGATTCAAGCAACACACGTAGCACATAAAGCAATTATAACACATAAAAAATATATATAATAACGCGTGTATCCTAACTTGGTGACCTTTTTTACGCCAAAGGTAGGCCTAGCATTTTGAAAGACGTATATGATGTATAGAATCATTTCATTGCCTCCAAAATAGAGATATATATATAATCAAAACTTTTTTGTAAGGGACACAAGCAAGCCAAAATGAGGGATACATTTTGTAAGGGGGAAGGGGCAAATAGCGCATAAAATGAGCCCGTGCAAGGGCAAAATAGAGCGAACCCACACAGGGGTATTTTAATAAAATACATGGGAAATAAAAACCCACACAGGGGTATTTCTAGGGAAATCAATACCTAATGATAAACCCTCGCAGGGGTGACACTATGATGCTCCTGATGACGATCATTCGTCTATTTGGCCCTTCTTGGACTCTTTTGTGATCTCTCGAGATTCGTACGATCAATTCAAATTTTGAGAAGACAAGACATCCTATAAAATAGACAACCAATTAGGTATCCCATTTAGGGGACAACAGTCTAATTCTTTCGACATATACATCTTTCAAATAACACATAGGGGTATGATCGTCTTTTCGGGCTGGGGGGCCTTTTTGACTCAAGATGTTCTCATTAATGGTCCCGATACCCCTGGAGAACCGGGTCAACTTAGTTCAATGCCTATTTCAGGGATTTGGCTTCGCTCTACGCTAGTTTGACTAGAGTGGGTTTTGAAAAGAGACTGGGAACCCGAGTGGACAACTGCGGGCTGAAACAATGAAAAAGTGTCGGCCAACCTGGAACCAACTAATTGCTCATTGTTTCGAGAATTTTTGGTTTTTTAAGTGGAGAAGTAACCGCGAAGACATGCGTAATCACTTTTTTCCTGATGCATTCTAATTTTGCCATTTGGCGGAACCTGTATGCTATGAATGCAACAATAATATTTTGCAAAAAAATTTAAACACATAAGCAAATAGGTGCGGAAATTAAAATTATTACATTCCCGAATAGTTAGTTCAAATAAAGCAAACAAGTTAGAAAAGTATTTTGGTTAAATCCCCAGCAGAGTCACCATTTCTGTTTTATCGCATTTTCCTCACTCTCTTTTTGAAAAGAAAAGCAATTTCATTTTTGAAATGGTTTTGACTTGAATTAAACTCGAAAACTTATGAATTCTCAAACTTAATTAAAACAGAGTCGCGACTTAATTTTTAGGAAAAATCAAGAAAACCTGTGAAAATATTCAAAAGATTTAAAATAGATAAAAACCTTTGAATTTAAGAAATTTGAGTAAGAAGTTCATATTAACACTTTTAGAAGGTTTTTAAGGCACTAAAAGTGTCCGCTAACACGCGGTTATCCGACTATTTTTCTAACTTATTTTATTGACTAACTTTATGAAAACGTGGAATTTGACAATTGAATAAACAAAGGGTTATTGTTATGAAAAGATAAATATTGGTTGTAGCAAAATGATATGCAATTTGAACAAATTTTTACAAGTAAGACTTAGTGAGAATTCTAAACGAAGTTCCAATTTTTGATTAAAACGAGTTAAAACATGATAACTAGTTTGCGAAATAAACATGACATTTCGAAGGGGAAATGAACTAAGTTGATAAAAATGTTAGTTTTTACAAAGTCCAAATTATACAAAATAAACTAACTAAAGAAGAGTAGAAGTTGGATTTAGGCACTTAGGCCCAAACCCCTACTAAACGTCTATGTTGGACTACCAATCCCTCGGGTTAAGCCCATTTATCTCCGTCTTCAATTGGCCTTCCATGTATATTATCTTCCCTTTCTTACATGTGGCACTTAGGCCACACTTTTTTTTCCTTCGAATTTTAAACCATTTTTGGGGCCTTGAGGTCAACTCGAATGCAATTAGGCAGCCTAGGCCCATCTCGAAGATGCGGGAGGGGGGGGGGGAGAGTCCATTTGGACTCAAACAAAATCACATGTCATGAGATAAAAACAAAAAATGAATTAGTGTGCATGCATACTGATAACTCAAACCAAATAGGCATGGAATTTGTTTTAAATATTTAAATAAAGCTAGCATAAAATACTAAACGTTAATAGTGAAGCTATATAAAATAAATCCTAAGAAGATAGCATCAACTGTTTTGTCATATGAACTTAAATTAGATAAGAGGAACACATTTTAATTCTGCTAAATTTTGACAAAATGCAATTAACCAAAGAAAAATTGTGATGACCCTTTCGGTCATCTTCGCGTTTATGCATTCATTGTACTGTTTGAGCTTTCCTGTAGTGTCTCCAAGTCATTTATTGTTTGCTGGGACCGGTAGTTTGGTGCCCTAGTCATTCGTTTCGTTGTTTTTCCCTTTTTCCTTTTTTAGAGCTTTAACTTAGAATATCATTGACTTTACTCAACATTCTTAGCTAACATGCTCGAAATTGAACTCTGATAGTTCCGTTAGCTCCGGAGCATTGAGTTTGGTCTATTTGGACCTTCAGTCGAGGCCTGAGAACTTTCAGTGTGGTTTTTGTGCTGTTTTTGCTATTTTTAGGACATTTGGAGTTGAAAGTGTAACTTTGGGTGGCTTTCGATTATCGAAGTGTCATATTCGAAATCCAACGATTCCATCAGCATTGGAATGATGAGTTTGGGTTGGTAAGGTGGTTGTCTCAAGTTTCGGGTGAGCCTAACTCATTTTGATCCTTTGGGTTCCTATTCGTTAGTGTTGACTTGGGTCAACATTTCTCTGAAACGACCTCGTATGGAAGTTTCATTGATTCTGTTGAGTCTGTAACGTTGTTTTCACTCTGTTAGCATTATTGGTTTTTGAATATCGGTTTACGATTGTTCCCCGAATGCCTCGTCAAGTTTTTGGAAAGTTGCAGATTTTTGGTATTTGCAGGTGCAGGCCTCAGGCCTTAATCGCGATCGCGAGACTCCCTGTCATGACCGCGATGAAGTGCCTGGTTCATTGTGCTTTGCGATCGCGACATCCTATATCGTGACCGTGATGAAGTCCCTTCCCGTTTGTTTTTCGCGACCGTGTGGCTAGCCTTCGCGATCGCGATGAATGACCCCCGGGAAGTATATAAGTTTTCCCCACTTCGTCTCTTTCATTTAAAATCCCTTTTTTCCATTGTTGACAGCTCCAAACTCGCCTAAACTTGGTTTCTGATCAATTCTTTGTGTCGGGTTACATAATTTTTGCTTGTGATCGTCTCTCCATCATAATTGGTAAGTTTTACCGGCTTAAATTCGTCAAATTCTCTCTTTTGGTTCTTCATTGTTCCTCTTAGTTGGCTGGCTGGTTTGAGCCAATTCCTTGGTCATGTCCCTCTAATATCTGAGCATGCCACCCTTGGAGGGTAGTGATCATCGTGCTCCTTTTCGTTTTTGGTTTTGTGTTGTGGGCCCCACAGGCCTGCTTTTGACCCAGATTTTGACCCGGCTACAATTGTAGCAATATGGGTATTGTTAGACTCATTTTAACGTATTATTTATGTTTGTGATAGTTTGATTATCATTCGGGATCTCTCGGAGCGATTCGGGCTTGGACGTGTTGTTCGAGCATCTTGTCATCGGACGACAGGTAGGTTACGGTCTAAACTCCCTAGACTAGCTGGAATCCTTGGGTTTAGTTATTGGGTTGGTACCATAGACCTTGACCGCTTTATTCATGTCTGCCTAATTTTCTTCCTCTAATGGTTGTAGCACTTGCTGATATGTTTTATTTACCCTTGTGGCCCGGTGAGGCCTTGTTGACTCTGGAATATAGAAGGTGGGTTATCGAGAATGTCTGCGAGTCCTGGATATAGAAATATCCTTCTAGGCTGGTTATGGTTGCTGAGTAGTGATGAACGCTCAAATCGTGCTCTCCAAGTAGGAGGCCACGACGATCGTGCAACAAAATAAAATTTATAAACCCAACGAGTGTCGGGGTCATACCCATGGGACTTGGGGTAACTATATATCAATTGTAATGGATTGAGTTCAAGGTGATAGTACTTTCTCAAAGAAACAAGTCAAATTATGGGGGAATTGGGAGTGTTTTCACTACAATCACAATTCAATATAAAAAGCAATAAAACTAAAGTGGGTGTATCAAGTCGACTAGATGAATAAGGATGCGTATCCGATGGGGCTTTGGTTATGGGATAGGGTGATTATAAATTCATACCTATTCTCTCTTAATGACATGAATAGCATTGGTCATGGGTAAGATTTGCTTATCTCTCATTCAACAATCTTATATCTGATGATCTCGGTTAGAGCATCATCGGTTTGATAATTAAACAACTAATATAGCTTGGCGAAGTCATACCATCTCTAGCTTAGACTCTTAAATGGGAGAATCCAATGATAAGAGCTATTCATAGCCTCAAATATGAGTGGAATCCCAAGTTCCCACTAGTAATTTCACATCCACAACTATGAAATCCTTTCTCCAACAATCACATAGTCAAGTAGTGTAAATTAATGTTTGCAACCACCAATTTTAGGATTAAAACTTGGTGAAATTACTAGACCCATGTCAATTAAGCAATTATAAGGAAGAATAGATAACACCCACACCTATTTCTAAAGCACCCATCATCAATACACCCCTAGACAAGAGAATTTAGCTACTCATGGTGAGAGAGAAAGAGATACTAGCTGGGTAATTCAAAATCTCTTCCATTAGAGCTGAATCTCAAGTTCTAGCTTCAATTTGAGTACACAAGTGTTAACCAAGAGAATTGGATTGAAACCCTCTTCTCAATGGAGGTGAAGAACTTGGTCTCTAATCTAAAAAAGCTTCAAAATATTCAAAATGATAAAAGTTATTTACAATTGTGCCTGAAGAGGCCTTTTATAGTTTTCCAAAATGTCACTAAAAATTAGGACAAAAATGCCCTTGGGCAGTGTACGGCATGACGTATGGTTTGCACGTTGCGATGTACGTATCGCACATTGCCTTCGGTTGAACCAGTGACTTCAGCTAGAATTGGGACCTCCATGCGAAGGGGGTGCGGTTTGCACCTCAGGATGTGCGCGTCGCACAACGACCGCACCTTGTGACAGACTCTTCAGTGACTTTATGCTCTTGCGAAAGAGGTTCGGTTAGCACCTCAGCCTGTGCGTGTCGCATGGCCACTGCATCTCCGGTCAGAATCTTCAGCCTTTTGAACACTTCACACTTCACTCCATTTGAGCTCTTTTTGGGTCCGTTTCCTTGTTTATCATCATCTATCAAAATTACCTGCATAGACATCAATAAAGGCCATAAGAACCTGAAAATCTATTCAAAACATAACAATAATTCATGGATATAGGCTCAATAAGTTGGTAGATTACCGACTTATCAAGTAGCTGTGGGCCTGTACAGGGCTGATATGTTGATTGTGAGCTGCTGGGCGACTATTTGTGTTGATCATTCATTTCCATGCATATAAAGAGGATTTATCCATGTTTTACTATGATTTTGGCTTCGGGCCTACTTGAATTGTTTTCTAAACTTTGCATGACCCCGGGGGCCCATTTTCAATGGAAATAAATTGGAAATGGTTTGACTTAACTTGTGGATCTTCTTGGGGTAAAAAAAGGGTAAATTATGATTTTTATAACCAGTTTTACTATTAACACTAGACTCAGCAGGGCTGTGTCCTAGTTGAGTTTTTTACTAAATTGGGATGACTTTTGGCCTTGGTCGGACCGAGCACCTGAGATGACTTTCTATTGTTTAGACCAGGTTATGACCGGGCACCCTTGGAGGGGTTTTTGAGACATTTTTCCCACTACATTAGTCCTGGACAGGGTCTGGGCATTCATATTCAAGACTGGGTCTCTATCTTGAACCCGGACTTGCTTCTAGATGACATGTTTTGATACTGAGTTTTAGTATGGGGTCTGGGACCTCCATAGACCTTGTTGTTCTAAGACTGGGGCTTTGGGCTGCGTGTGCCGAAGGGAGGGTATATGATAGAGTAGAGGTATACGGGCAGTGTCCTTCCATAGAACCTACCAGTTGGGCCCGATCGGCACTGGAGGAGGTACATACAGAGTTTCTATTCCACCCTGAGGTTATCATGCATCATATCATTCAGTGTTTGAGGTTTCACCCTTGTTTGCTATTTGTGGAGTGTACGCTCTGGTTGTATGGGCGGTTGGAGGGTTTTGTTTTCACTTGTTTGCGTTCCTCGGTTGTATGGGCAGCCGGGGGACTGTAGGTAGCCTTTTGTTACTTTATCGTGTGTTATCCCTTGTTGTGGTTATTCTTATAAAATTATATACGGCTAAGTTGTTACTTGTTAGATTTGAGATTGTTATGATTAGTTGGGTTATTGATTCCTATTTTCGAGCATGCCTATCTTTATCTCCTCTTCTCTTCCTTGTACTTGAGGTAACCGGTATACCATCTATTTCTAAAACTTATTATGTATATGCTGTTATTGCAAGGATTCCAGGTGCGTTATTTTGTGCTTACACCTGTGCCTATTGTGTATATGATCTACTTGCTAGCCTTGTATGTTGTTCTGTTGTCTTCCCTTTGGGCTAGTTCCTGTGTACTTTTTGTTGATTCCTGTGATTGCTTAATTCTATTTTGTCTGTTACTACGCTTTTATCTTATATGTGCCTAGTCAGCCTATGATACCTACTTGGTACCTTATGCTTCACATTTGGTGCTCATACTACACTCTGCATCTTCTGGTGCAGATCCTAGTGTGGGCCATTGCCGTTAGCTCGTGGAGACTCATACAAGGAGCTGCTTCTGTGATATTTCGTACAGAGGGAGAGCTCTTGGCGACTGAAGCTTGACTTTAGTTTGTCTTTTGTATATTTGTACTCTCTTAGCTTCGAAGACATGATGCATATGTTATTTTGGACCCTTGTACTCCTTATGTAGATCCGACTCTTATACGCTATGATACCAGGTTTTGGGTTCTGTTTAGCTTCCGCATTGTATATATTACTCCTGTTATATATTTTCTTCATCTTGTTCCCTTGCTTCCGCTATTTAAACTGTTCTTCCACTTTGTTTGCTAGATAGTAGCCCATTACTGACCGTTCTGGGCTACGTGGATTGGTTCACCTACTCAGGGGTTGTAGGTGCCATCATGACCAAACAATCGGGTTGTGACAGCTTGGTATCAGAGCCCTAGGTTCACCGGTGTCATCGGTATAGGAGACAATGTCTAGTAGAGTCCTGCAGATTTGGGCAGAGACGTCCGTACTAAATCTTCGAGAGGCTATAGTGACATCTTAGGAAAAATTAGACTTTTCTTATTTCTATCTCATGCGTAGTATCCTTGAAATTTTCTGGAAATCTCACTTACTCTGGTTCACTCTTTCCGGATGGTTCTTACGAGATCTTCAGCTTCTGGCAGAGGAGAGCCTCCTTCACCTGTGCCTCCGACTCTAGCTAGGGGTTGGGGTGGCCGCAAGGGTAGAGGTAGGGGTCGTGGATGCCCAAGAGCAGCGACACCTGCTAGAGATGCTAGAGTTGAAGTAGAGCCCGAGTATGACTATGAGCCAGAGTTCGCTCCAGAGCAGCATCATGTGGACCCGGGGGTAGCCCAGGTACCACCAGCTCCAGTACCAGTTCCAACACCAATATCTGTGCTAGTTTCAGCCCCAACTCAGTCTTTGGATATTAGGGGTTTACTTGTTCAGCTATTGGGTATGATTAGAGAGAGACCTTCGGAGGTAGCACAGACACCCGCTCAGGGGGCATCCCTGGGTGTTTAGAGTTCTGGAGCGCAGCCTGCTACTGCGGCTCCCCGTGTTGAGGTTATTCCGGTTCCTTCTGTTTCACAACCTCTTTCTCCTCGCCCAACAATGATAGATGGGGAGCAGAAGGCGTTGGGTAGATTCTTGAGATTAGCACCACTGAGATTTGTTGGTACATCAGGTCAGGACCCGCATGATTTTATTACTACATGTAAGGAGATGTTGCACCGTCTGGGTTCGTTGGAGTCTCACAGAGTTGGTTATACCACCAATCAGCTGGAGGGTCAAGCGAAGCTATGGTGGAGGGCACAGGTTGCTTGCAGATCTTCTACATCACCTCCTTTGACCTGGTCTGAGTTCTATGAGGTCTTTATAGCCAAGTTCCTACCTCAGAGTAATTGTGAGCATCGCAAGGAGCAGTTTACTCGGCTTATGCCGGATTCTATGACTGTGTCAGAGTATGAGACCCGTTTTCATCAGCTAGCACTATTTGGAGCTATGATCATTCCTACCGAGGCAGATAGGATTCACACATTTGTATATGGTTTGAGTCCAGAGATTAGGCAGCCAACTGAGATATTGGTTGCCAGTGGTCGGTCATTTCAGGCTATCGCAGACTATGCCCGTATTATGGAGGACTTGTAGTGACATGATCAGGGGGCCAGAGATAAGAGGACTCTACCTCAGGGTGGCTACAATGGTTCCCGACATGGTGGTAGAGGTTTAGGCAAGTGGGGCCTGGTATATCAGCCATAGCAGCACCAGAGTCAGTCTAGCCGACCGGTTCAGGCTTCACTTTAGACTTCTAGTAGTACCCAGTTTGAGCAGGGTCAGAGCAGCCATCAGGGCTACAACGGTCAGTCTTCGAGGGGTACAACTTCTGGGGCATCAGGCCATGGTAGCCATACGGGTTCTGCTGGTTCATCCAGACCGAGTAGGTCGTCAGGGGCTTGATTTACTTTTAGTGTGGTTGGTCATTTTGCTAGAGATTACCCTCAGCAGGGTACAATTCAGTCGGCCAAGCCTTTAAGAGCAGTTCAGTCTCCGACTAGAAGGGGTGGTGGTCAGGCTAGGGGTGGTGCCCCGCGTGGCAGAGCAGGTGGTAGGTATGGCGGTCGAGCACGTACCTGGGAGACCAAAGACAGAGGCTTTGGATGATGTGATTACATGTACGATTTTTGTATGCCATCAGTCTGCTTTGGATTTATTTGATCCTGGATCCACTTGTTCATATATATCTGCCTACTTTCTGCCTTGTTTGGGGTTGGCTAGTGAGCCATTATCTGTTCATGTTTCTATTTTGACCCTAGTAGGAGATTCTTTAGTAGTGGATCGGATTGTGAGATCTTGCATGATTTCTGTTTGTGATTTGGAGACTTGGGGTGATTTAATGATCCTTGATATGTTAGATTTTGATGTGATATTGGGCATGGACTGGTTATCCCCTCACCGTGCGGTTTTGGATTGTTATGCCAAGACCGTTACCATAGTCGTTCCTTGTGAATCCCCGGTTGTGTGGTAGGGTTCTGTTAGCCATGCACCGTCTAGGATCATCTCTTGTCTTCAAGCTAGGAAGTTGATTTCTTGTGGGTGTTTAGCTTATCTAGCATATGTCCGGAATGCTAGTGTTGACCCTTCGTCTCTTGAGTCTGTTCATGTCGTTAGAGACTTTCTAGATGTGTTTCCTACCGACCGACCAGGCGTTCCACCTGAGAGAGATGTTAATTTTTCCATTGAGTTAGAGCCGGGCACCATGCCCATTTCTATTCCTCCTTACCGTATGGCTCATGCTGAATTGAGAGAGCTTAAGGAGCAGCTCCAGGATTTGTTAGCTAAGGGGTTCATTAGACCAAGTGTGTCTCCTTGGGGTGCTCTTGTTCTCTTTGTGAAGAAGAAGGATTGGTCGATGCGGATGTGTATTGATTATCGGCAGTTGAATAAGGTGAAAATGAAGAATAGGTATCCGATGCCGAAGATTGATGACTTGTTTGATCAGCTCCAGGGTTCAGTCGTGTTTTCGAAGATTGATTTGAGGTACGGCTACCATCAGTTGAGGATTAGGGCGGAGGACATCCCTAAGAAAGCATTCGGGACATGTTATGGCCACTATAAGTTCCTGGTGATGTCTTTTTGGTTGACTAATGCCCCCGCAGCCTTTATGAATTTGATGTATAGGGTGCTTAGCCCGTACTTGTATATGTTCGTGATAGTCTTCATTGATGACATTCTGATATACTCGAGGAGTAGGGACGAGTATGAGCACCATTTGAGGACTGTACTTCAGACTTTGAGAGATCATCGATTTTATGCCAAGTTCTCAAAGTGTGAGTTTTGGCTAGAGTATGTTGCATTCCTAGGACACGTGGTGTCTAAGGATGGGATTAGGGTTGATCCGGGTAAGATTTATGTGGTTTGTGATTGTCCTAGACCTACTATTCCTATCGAGGTTCGCAACTTTATTGGTTTAGTCGGGTACTAAAGAAGGTTCATTGAGGGATTTTCTTCCATAGCAGCACCCTTGACTATGCTGACTAGGAAGGATGTTCCATTTCAATGGTCATACCAGTGCGATGATAGCTTCCAGAGGCTTAAGGCCTTACTGACTTCAGCTCCAATTTTGACTTTGCCAATTGAGGGTCAGAGTTTCTCCGTGTATTGTGATGCTTCAGGGGTCGGTCTTGGTTGTGTGTTGATGCAGTAGGGTCAAGTGATAGCATATGCGTCGAGATAGCTGAAGGTTCACGAGCGCAATTATCCCACTCATGACTTGTAGTTGGCGGCGGTAGTCTTTGCGCTCAAGATCTGGAGGCACTACTTATATAGAGTCCATTGTGAGATATTCACCGATCACCGTTGTCTTCATTACATTCGACCGATTTCATCCACTTGAAAATTCTTGTAAAAGTTGCTAATTTGACTTTCTAATAGACTTGTTGAGCTAAACTTGAGGCAGAGGAGATGGATTGAGCTACTGAAGGACTATGATTTCACTATTCTATACCATCTGGGCAAGGCAAATATGGTAGTGGATGCCTTGAGTCGAAAGGCGGTGAGTATGGGCATCCTAGCTTCACTTGCAGTTTCAGAGTGACCATTGGCCTTGGATATCCAGTCCTTGGCTAATCGATTGGTTAGGCTTGACTTGTCGGATCCTAGCAGAGTTTTTGCCAGTGTTGAGGTTCATTCTACTCTAGTTGATCAGATTCAGAGCCGACCGTTTGAGGATCAGAGTTTGTGTGACCTTTGTGATCAGGTAGTTTGGGTTGAGGCCTGCTAGGCTACTTTGGGTTTTGATGGTATTCTGAGGTTTTATAGTTGACTTTGTGTTCCGAGGGTAGGTGATTTGATACAGTTGATACTCCGTGAGACACATTATTCGAGATACTCCATTCATCCTAGTGCGGCGAAGATTTATAGAGATTTGAGATAGCTCTATTGGTGGAGTGGTATGAAGTGGGACGTAGCAGAGTTTGTATCTCAGTGCTTGAACTGTCAACAAGTGAAGTTCGAGCACATGAGATCGGGTGGCTTGTTGCAGTGACTTCCCATTCCTGAGTGGAAGTGGGAAGGTATTACTATGGACTTCATTGTTGGTTTGCCTCATACTTCTCGTGGGTTTGATTCCATTTGGGTGATTGTGGATCGGCTGACTATGTCAGCCCACTTCTTGCTGGTTCAGACTTTCTATTGTGCAGAGAGGTTAGCCCAAATCTACCTTCGTGAGATTGTTCGGTCTCATGGGGTCCCAACTTCTATCATTTCAGACTGTGGCACGCAGTTCACATCTCAGTTCTGGAGAGCTGTACAGAGGGATTTTTTGTACAGAGGTTCAGCTTAGTACTGCTTTCCACCCTCTGACAGATGGCCAGTCCGAGAGGACTATTCAGATCCTGGAAGACATGCTTCGGGCTTGTATACTTGACTTTGGACGTTCATGGGATCAGTTTGTGCCTTTGGCCGAGTTTGCTTATAATAATAGTTTCCATTCGAGCATCGGCATGGCACCTTTCGAGGCCTTGTATAGCAGGCATTGCAGATCACCGATTGATTGGTTTGATGGTTTAGAGTACAGACCACAGAGTACAAACTTGCTTAGAGATTCCTTAGACCGAGTCCATTTGATTCAGGATAGACTTAAAGAAGCCCAGAGTAGGCAGAAGAGCTACGCTGATCGTAGAATTTGTGCCTTGGAGTTCAGTGTTGGTGACTTGGTTTTCCTTCGAATATCGCCCGTGAAGGGCGTGATGAGATTTGGTAGGCAGGGCAAGCTTAGCCCCAGGTTTTTTGGTCCGTTTGAGATTCTACAGAGGGTTGGTAGTGTTTCCTACATGTTAGCTTTGCCTATGATATTTTCAACTGTTCACCCAGTTTTTCATGTCTTGATGTTGCACCGGTACGTGCCAGATGAGTCTCATGTGTTGCATTAGTATTCGTTTCATGTAGACGAGAGTTTGTCATTTGTTAAGGAGCCGATAACTATTCTGTCCAGAGATATCAGGAAATTGAGATCTAGGGAGATTCCGATTGTGAAAGTTCAGTGGAGGCATCGTCCGCTCGAGGAGGCTACTTGGGATACTAAGATTAAGTTGCGTGCTCAGTATCCGTAGCTGTTTGAGCCTTCAGGTACTCCTCCTTTCTTGACTTTTGAGAACGAAAGTCTTTTTAGTAGTGGATGTTGTGATGATCCTTCTAGTCATCTTCGCGTTTACACATTCATTGTACTGTTAGAACTTTCCTGTAGTAGCCCCAAGTCATTTATGGCTTGCTGGGAATGGTAGTTCGGTGCTCGGCCATTGGTTTGGTTATTTTGCCCTTTTTTCTGTTTTAGAGCTTTAACTTAAAATATCATTGACTTTAGTCAAAATTCTTAGCTAACATGCTCGGAATTGAACTCCGACCATTTCATTAGCTCTAGAGCATTGAGTTTGGTCTAGTTGGACCTTCAGTCGAGGCCTGAGAACTTTCAGTGTGGGTTTTGTGTTATTTTCTCTGTTTTCAGGCCATTTGGAGTTGAAAGTGTAACTTTGGGTGGCTTTCGATGATCAGAATGTAGGATTTGAAATTCGATGATTCCATCAGCTCCAGAATGATGAGTTTGGGTTGGAAAGGTGGTTGATTCAGGTTTTGGGTGAGCCAGACTCATTTCGAGCCTTTGGGTTCCTATTCGTTAGTGTTGACTTGGGTTAACATTTCTACAAAATGACCTCGTATGGAAGTTTCATTGATTTCGTTGAGTCCGGAATGTCGTTTCCACTCTGTTAGCATTATTGGTTTTTGAATATTAGTTTCTGATTGTGACCGGAATGCCCCAACGATTTTAGGGAAAGTTGCAAATTTCTGGCTGTTGCAGGTGCAAGCCTCAGGCCTTAATCGTGATCACGAGTCTCCCTGTCGCGACCGTGATGAAGTGCCTGGTTCATTGTGCTTCACAATTGCGACATCCCCTGTCGCAACCGCGATGAAGTCCCTTCCCCTTTGTTCTTCGCGACTGCATGGCTAGCCTTTGCGATCGCGATGGTCTAGCCAGCGTGGTGCTCGCGACCGTGAGAGGTCCTTCACGATTGTGATGAAGGACCCCTGGGCAGTATATAAGTTTATCCACTTTGTCTCTTTCATTCAAAATCCCTTTCTCCATTGTTGACAACTCCAAACTCGCCTAAACTCAGTTTCTGATCAATTCTTGGTGTCGGGCTATATAATTCTTGCTTGTGATCGTCCCCCCATCATAATTAGTATGTTTTACCGGCTTAAATCCATCAAATTTTCTCTTTTGGTTCTTCATTGTTCCTCTTAGTTGGCTGGGTGGTTTGAGCCAATTCCTTGACCATGTCCCGCTAAAATCTGAGCATGCACACCTTGGAGGGTAATGATCATCATGCTCCTTTTCATTTTGGTTTCAGGTTGTGGGCCTCGCGGGCTTGCTTTTGACCTGGATTTTGACCCAGCTACAATTGTAGCAATATTGGTATCGTTAGACTCGTTTTAATGTATTATTTATGTTTGTGATAGTTTGATTATCATTCGGGATCTCTCGGAGCGATTCAGGCTTGGACGTGTTGTTCGAGAAGCTTGTCGTCGAACGACAGGTAGGTTACTGTCTAAACTTCCTAGACTTAGCATATATCAGATAAAATTTTACTAGCTGGCATCCTTGGGTTGGGTTATTAGGTTGGTACCATTGACCTTGACCGCTTTATTCATGTCCGCCTACTTTCCTTCCTCCAATGCTTGTTGTACTTGCTGATACATTTTATTTACCCTTGTGGCTCGGTGAGGCCTTTTTGACTCTGGAACATAGAAGGTGGGTTATTGGGAATGTCTGCGAGTCCTGGGCATAGAAATATCCTTCTAGGCTGGTTGTTCTTGCTGAGTAGTTGTGGGCCTGTGCAGGGCCGATAGGTCGATTGTGAGTTATTGGGTGGCTATTTGTGTTGATCATTCATTTCCATGCATATAAAGAGGATTTATCCATGTTTTACTACAGTTTTTGCTTCAAGGCTGCTGGAATTATTTTCTAAACTTTGCATGGCCCCTGGGGCCCATTTTCGATGGAAATGAATTGGAAGTGGTTTGACTTAACTTGTGGATCTTCTTGGGGTAAAAGAAGGTTAAGTTATGATTTCTATCACCAGTTTTACTATTAACGCTAGACTAGACAGGGCCGGGGTGCTAGTTGAGTTTCTTACTAAATTAGAATTATTTTTAGCCTCGGTCAGACCGAGCACCTAAGATGACTTGCTAGTGTTTAGACCCGGTTACGTCCGGGCACCCTTGGAGGGGTTTTTGAGACATTTTCCCACTACTTTAGTCCTGGACAGGGTATGGGCATACATATTCGAGACTGGGTCTCTATCTTGAACCCAGACTTGCTTCCAAATGACATGTTTTGATACTGAGTTTTAGTATGGGGTCCGGGACCTCCATGGACATTGTCGTTCCGGGCCTGGGGCTTCGAGCTGCGTCCGGGTATACGGCGGAGTAGAGGTATACGGGCAGTTTCCTTCCATGGAACCTACTTGCTGGGCCCGATCGACATCGGAGGAGGTATATACAGAGTTTCTATTCCACCCTGAGGTTATCATGCATCATATCATTCAATATTTGAGATTCCACCCTTGTTTGCTATTTGTAGAGAGTACGCTCCGGTTGTATGGGAGGTCGGAGGATTTTGTTTTCACTTGTTTGCCTTTCTCGATTATATGGGCGACCGGAGGACTGTAGGTAGCCTCTTGTTACTTTATCGCGTGTTATCCCCTGTTATGGTTATGCTTATAAGATTATATACGGCTAAGTTGTTACTTGTTGAATTTGAGATTGGTATGATTTGTTGGGTTATTGATTCCTGTTTTCGAGCATGCCTATCTTTACTCTCCTCTTATCTTTCTTGTACTGGAGGTTACTGGTATACCATCTATTTCTAAAACTTATTATGTATATGCTGTTATTGGAAGGATCCCAGGTGCGTTATTTCTTGCTTACACCTGGGCCTGTTGTGTATATATTCTACTTGCTAGCCTTGTATGTTTTTCCGTTGTCTTCCCTCTGGGCTAGTTCCTGTGTACTTTTCATTGATTCCTGTGACTGCTTACTTTTATTCTATCTGTTAATACGCTTTTATCTTATATGTGCCCAGTCGGCCTATGATACCTACTGGGTACCTTATGCTTCGCATTTAGTGCTCATACTACACTCTACATATTCTAGTGCAGATCCTAGTGTGGGCCATTGCCGTTAGCTCGTAGAGACTCATGCAAGGAGTTGCTTCTGTGATATTCCAGACTGAGGGTGAGCTCTTGGCGACCGAAACTTGACTTTAGTTTGTCTTTTGTATATTTGTACTCTCTTAGCTTCGGAGACATAATGTATATGTTATTTTGGACCCTTGTACTCCTTATGTAGATCCGGCTCTTATACGTTATGATACCAAGTTTTGGGTTTGGTTTAGCTTCCGCATTGTATATATTGCTCCTGTTATCTATTTTCTTCATCTTGTTCCCTTGCTTCCGCTATTTAAACTGTTCTTCTGCTTCAATTGCTAGATAGTAGCCCTTTTTTGACCGTTCTAGGCTACGGGGATTGGTTCGCCTATTGGGGGGTTGTAAGTGCCATCATGACCGAGAAATCAGATCATGACAAAAATTCTTTCAAACTCATTACAAATTGAAATCTGCCTATATTAAATGGCAATAGTCTTACTGTAATAGGGAACCTTGTGATGTTTTATTAGACATAAGCTTCTAAACTCACTAACCAAGTTAAATTTAAGCAGTCCTTGGTAATCAAGCTTCAAAAAAGGGACAAAGATGGCTATAGGGAATATTGGAGAAACATTAAGCCATGACCTCTATGTCAAACAAAATTTCATTTTTTTCTTCAACAATTAAGAATCAAACAAAATGAATGATATTTTAGGACAATGTCTACGAGAAGATGGGATAATTAGTTTTAACTCACATCACATGCCCAGATATGCATAACTTATGATTGCAGTCAGGAAAGGGGAAAAAGAGCCTAGACAGTTTCATTTGGTTATGAAAGAAAGGCAGAAGACCTAATCAATGAGATTTGGGGCGGTATGTATTAAAACATCTTTAAAGGGGAGCCAAATAAAATTTCGAGTTCTTTCCTAAGCTCGAGCCGACTTACGTGAGCTTTCCAATATTGGCAGAGAAGAAAAGAAAAGAAGATAAGCGAATACAATGCTTCATAACAGCTTGACTGAAATTGAAAGAACTAAGTAAATCCCTTTGAAGCTTAAAGCCTTTCCCTAACAAGTTCTACTGGTGCATAAGGAAAGAAAACAAACTATGTGAAAAATCCTATGTTTTCAGCACATATCGCATGCCATTCAAACAGACGATGATCCTTATGACAGCTGAAAATTTAAAGGAAAAACTATGAATCAACACCCATACAAGCTTACAATATCCACTTATTGAGCTCGAACATCTTGTTGCTTAGGCAAAGTATTGACATTAATAATCAACATTCAAGCAATCCTTGGAACTCAATAGGGATTAGACTACCACAGAGAACACATTCACTCAAACCCCAAAGGCAAATATAGAGGTTAAAAATATCGCATCTTCCTTAAGAAAATCAAGATGGAACATTTCATCACAGAAAACCTACACTATTGTCTTTATCATTAGTCTAATAACACCATGGAAAATCCATAGAGATACTGCCATGATGCTATTATCTACCTAAGAGGCCTAGAACCAAGGACTTTCAGATATGAAGACATGCTATAGGGAAGATATGTTCCGTCTCTAGTCCAAATTCAAAAGGAATTCCAAATACTACTCCATTGATCTTCCTTTTGGTATTATGAACCAAAAGAATTTTTAACGAATACTTAACATAACATTGAGAAACCAATTAATCATGGGATGACTAATGCTCTGGAAAATTAAAACAAACAGTGGCCTTAAAAGAAAACAAAACAAAGACTAAATTTTAAAGAAGAAAAAAGAATCACATTTCCAACATCTGACTCATAATTTCTTAGTAATAAAGAACCAAACCCATTTTTTCATGTTATTCTCTTGAAGCAGCTCTTTGGAAGCAAAAAAGGAGACAAATTCATTACTCATTAGACTTGACATAAAAGAGATCTGTGCAAAAGAAATATACTTTAAAGAACATTTCGAAACAGCTTCATCCCCTCCCACTTGTTGTGAATCAAGAAAAATCCTTGGGGAATCTTTAGCTTGCAACACATATCAAGTTCAAATTTTCAAACGAAAAGCAAGCTAGTTTATCATTATGAATGGAATTGATGTCTACCCATTTGGTATATTTTCTTCTTTTTTCACTATGAGTAGCTAATTTTTCTTGTAGTGGTGTGTGCTATGATGGGTGTTTGAATTTGGGTTTGGGTGTTAATTATTTATTCTTATAATTGATTATTATGTATGGGTCTAGTGAATCCTCCATGTTTTAATCAAATAATTGATGGTTGCAAATATTAACTTAGCTTTTCAATTGGGTTCTTGCTTGAGGAAGAAGTTCTTTAATTTTGTGAGGATGCCTATTAAGGATTTGGGAATTCTATAATTAACTTGAGGCTAGAGATAGTTAAACTTAAGAATTTCTCATCTAAGTTTGAGGCTAGAAATAGCTCAAACACTTAAGCGATTTGGTTGGTTTGTTCTAAGGTTTGAGGTTTGAAAGAATCCAAGGCTTATATATGTTTGATAGGTCAAAAGACTTTTGAACATACCTTTAACACAGGCTACCCATGCTTTAATTAAAAATAAGCTAAACAGTTAATCCCAATTCCAATGTATGACCCTATTGGAATGCCATAGACAAGGTCTTCCCGGTCGGAAGGCACGGTATAACAATCAGCCTTTGGTCTCCTAAACCCTGTAGTCACTGTCTGCTAAGGCCAAAACAAGCTCAGAGGGGGAAGCTAGATGATAAAAATAGCACAATAATAGCAAGTAATCACAGGTGACCTCAATACAATCATAACTTGCTCTTTTAGGCCACTAAGTAAGGAATAGAGTGCTGCTAATAGTCACTATGTTATGATGTGGTAGCAAACTCAATAATATGAAGCCACAAGTCAAATAACAATGTTATACATGATATAATAATCTTGGGCCTTCAGGGTCATGCCAAATAGCAAATAAGAAAGCCTTAACATGCCTTTTAACCGAATTCTCAAAGGTGTCGCTATGAAGCTCGACCAACCTATCGTATTGCAATAATTGCTAGAATCAACAAGGTTGCAAGAACAAGCCATAGACAATTGATAAAGACCACTTTAAATAAACAAATGACATCATAATCTCTACCAAACCAACAATTAATAATCGCGACAAGAAGCTACCAACATCTCACAAGAGCGGCGAGCTCCCGAGGCAATATTACAAGGCATACTTCGCGCTGTTTAATCTAAAAATCCTTGTACATGACCCTGATAAGAGTCACACCAACCCCCAGTCTCTCCAACACCTTAACACCATCAGTATACAACAATAATAACCAAAATTAATAAGACAAAGGGGCTTCCCAGAGCCACAATATCTAAAATACCACTTTGTGGCTCGAAAATCTATAAAAATGACACTAAAACATGGAATTATAAAGAAGGGATGTAAAAGGAAAATTACCTCGACAAAGTGATTTGATATCCCAAGCAAAACAATGTGCCTCCTTTCCATAGCAACAAACGGAGCCAAAATCAACAAGAAACTACTACAAGTCATCGGCAACTACAACTCTTCGTAACTAGAATCTTAGAATCTTGATTCAATAAATAGATAAGTGTACGAGATCCTTACCTTGCCAATATAACTCTTTATATACTGACACATACTCAATGACTAGATCTTAGCTCACTTTCATAACACCCACGGAGATACACCATGAAATCGATGGGGCAAACTATACAAAAATAACAAGCTCGCGATGTAGAGGAACTTCCGTTATGTCACGCCCCGAGGCTACCCCTAGACATAACACGGGACTCGGAACCACAAGTGCCCCAAGTTAACCCTTGGTCATAGCATAACATAGGCATACATGAGGAAACATAGCAGAAGCATAAATAGAAAGCTAGGCAACCCAATCCATAAATGATGAAATCAATAAGAAATGTAATCCAAAAGGGAGACTTGAATACTGTTTATGTCTGAAAGCCTCTACATGTGACATAAGGAGTTGCTAGGACAAGACTCTAGATAAATAAAAGAACGAAAGTAAGAAATCAACACAAACTAAAACATATCTAGTCCTTGATCAAAGAGGACTCACCAACAGCTGACAGAAAAGTGGCCTGGAAGCTCTAGCCACGTGTCTGGAAAGGAACACCTGAATCTGCATCATCAAAGGATGCAGTGCAAGATGTGCGTCAGTACTATAGGATGTACCGAGTATGTGAGTGATGCATGAATCATGATAAAAAATAGTTTAAAATATGCTTAAGAATGAACCTGTTACGTAAAGAAGAAACATGAATAAATATCAAGGTATAAGACATGAAACATGAAATAAAGCTTAAGTTTCATAGTATAGAATCATATAACTTCATAGCTTGAAAATAAACATGTGGGAGTTTCACTTAACCGAAATAAACCATGATGAGCTACATGGAGTCCAGTGTCATGCACCCACACTGAAAAAGGTTGTCCTAACCGGCCAAAGTTAGAACCATATCGTACCAGGATCTTGTTATAATAAGCCATAGAGGGAAACCTACGGTGGCAACGTAGTTTTGGACTTGTGTTATCTGAACCCTCATCTCTCGGTGCTAAATACTACTCCCAAAAACATGTAACATGTGCTCATATACATGTGAAATATCTGATGCCAAACTTGTTCATAACTTGTTCATACCCCAGATCGTCATACTACTCATGAGTTTTAGTTTAGAAAATGACTCATGAGAATTGATGGAACATCGGGTATCTTTTCTTGCATAATACTTCATAACATGGAAAAACTTGCATATGAAACTTGTAAAATTTGCATGGCTCTAGTTCAATTTCCTAATTCATATACTTTCCTAGAACATAGGAAGTAGGCATGCACATGCTTAAAAATCCATAAGGAACATGCTATCAAAATCCAATTTGCTTAAATCAACTTCATGCATGTAGAAATTTCCATGGTTAAACTTCAATTCATGAAATAAGAGTTAACATGTAAAAACCCATGTGAAATCATGCAATTTAATAGTAAATTCATAATCAAATCATGAGAAGATCATATTTAGCAAAACCCATAAGAATTGGATAAGAACCCTAATTTGAAGATCATGAAATCAAAATTTGAATTAGGGGTTTTGGGCACAAGGGTGAAAGGAACCCATTGTTGATTACCCACATACCTTAAGCTAACCCACTTGGAATTGAAAAGATTTAGGAGGCTTGATCTTGGAGCTTGAGACTTGGAGCTTGGAGAATGGAGACCCTTTTCTTCTCTTGGAACTTGATTGAGATAATGGAAGAGAACTTAGGCTAAGTGGGAATAAAACCCCTTCTAATTTGCCCAAAATGACTTAACTTAGGAGTTAAAAGAGTGAGAAATTATAAAAATACCCCAAGGAAAAGAGTCTGAAAAACTGCTGAAAATTTTGTCACAGGCTTCTACGGACATGAATCACGACCCGTGGAATGGATCACGGTTCGTGGAAAGGGTTCGTGGTTCCTGGGCGAAGTTTCTGGCCTCTAGACTGATTTCCACGAGTTAGTTTCATGAGCTGTGGAAAATTCCACTACCCATGGAACCTCCTCATGGTTTTCAGGTAAAAAACTGATTTCCACGAGTTGGTTTCACGACCCGTGGAAACTTCCACGACCCGTGGAACCTGCTCGTGGTTGCTGTATGTCATTTTGACAGACAGACACCCGTTAGTAAAACACTAATAACTTTTTTCTTCAGACTCGGATTAATGCGCAGTTGGTGGAGTTGGAAAGAAGATTCAAAGATTTTTAATTTGGTAGGTACTAGGTCACCTAACTCGTAATATTCCAGGAGTTATGATCGTTTGAATTTGACCCTTAAAAATCTTACACTAACACTTAATCGGTAAGGAAGCTTTCAACTCAACTTTGAGATCGAGGTTCTTTATGACCCTTATCATATCTAATACACCTTCAAAACTTAAGAATGGGTTTTAATACTTAGATACATAGAAAATTTATGTAGTTCGGGTCTAACAACACATGAAGGACGGTTCAGATTTGGCTTAGAATTCTGGGGTGATACACGTTAAACCTCTGAGTTGATAGAATCAACATCGATGGATAATTTAGGGGTTTTCCCTATGATTTTTGGTTGATTATCTGAGTTATAAATGAAGGAGAATCAGCCTTTATAAAGGTAAACCGACCTAGGGGCTAGGTCCCCCACATTCATGTGCCTACTTGCGCAGTCTCGCAAAAATATAAATATCTCTCTACTCTGAAGTCATATGAACAAACAATTTAGTGCATTACAAACCGAACTCGTAGACCTTTGATTTGATATATCGAGGGCCCATTAATTCTTTATAGATTTGGAGAAAATATCCAAGATATTTAACCTAAATTTTTAGAGAATTTCTTAACGAAATTTACAAGAACTTTTGCCAACTTTTATTTTGCAACTTGCCTGACTGCAAAAATTAACATAAGACCATTGTGAAATTAAAATACCTCATAAAACAACCTTTCTCACATATTAAGCACTCCTAGTCCTATTGATGATGTTCAAAAGCACTCTCCCAAAAGAGGTGGTAAAGATTGTTAAGCAAAACAATAAGTACCCATTGTATGTTCGAGCCAAATCCACGGAGATTGGTACAATGACTAGCCACTAAATGTCCACAATCAAATCACTAGAGTAAGCAAATTGTTCAAACAAGTAAAGTAAAATTGGGGGGAAAAGGTTTGTGAATTTACGATTTGAATTGTAACAACTTAACTAAGTAAACACAAGAGTTTTAATCAAGAGAGAAAGCCTAGGGGTGTGCTTCCGATGGGGTAATACGAATGGGATTGGGGTTGATTATTCAAGCAAACTTTCAATTATTAGCATGGGTAGCTTTGGTTCAAGCTATACTTAGTAGTTTTCTAAACCTACTAAATATGTTTACTATGGTCTTCTTCAAGCCCCATATTTGGATACTCAACCAACCAAATTAGCTTAGGTGAATCAAACTATTTCTAGATTTGACTCTTAGATGGAAATTTCCTAAAGTAAAGGTATTTCTAGCCTCAATTTATGGCGGAAATTCCAAATCCCTACTATTGAACTCTTACCCAATTGAAGAACTCCTTTCTCAAGAAGGCACACAATTTGTAAACTAAATCAATGTTTGCAACCATTAATTTTGTAATTAAAACATGAAGAATTCAATAGACCCATACTAAATAATCAATTATAAACACAAATAATCAACACCCACGCCTAATTTCAAACACCCATCATTACACACCCCTAGAATTGAGTTTAGCTAATCATAGAGAAGGAATAATAAAAGATACTAATTGGATTTTCCTAAATTCCATTCATTCTTCAAATAGTCAAATTCAAATTGCAAGATTAATTAATAACAATTGAGTTTTTCACTCTAGAGAAGAAGAAGAAAATTATACTCTATCAACTATATCCCTTGGGAATTGTAAGAATTATGTTATATCCTTAGTACAGATCCCAAAAAGGGTTATGGAACCTTTCCAATTATGCCACACACATTTGAATGATTTTACCCTTCGGGAGAGGTGCAACATGAAGTGTGAGGGCACCTGTGATAGCCCCTTGCAATTTGCGGCTTACAGGTGCCCTGTCTTTAAGGCAGTGTTGAGCTTGTAACTTGCGACCTAGTGTGCGATGGATGGTGAGATCGCCCCTTCAGACTTATGACTTGCAGGCTTTGACAGCTGACGCAGTGTTTTCTTCTCTATGTGCGCTGGCACTTGCGAATCACAGGTACTCTCTTGCGGCTCGCATGCTTCTTTGCCCATCTTAATAGATCCTTGCCCTTCCAATCAACTTTGTACTTTGGTTTCCATTTTAAGCTTTTTTGGGTTCAAATCCTTTTCTTTCTTCAATTGACTAAGAGTGCATGCATTTAAGGTAATAAAGGCAATAAGTACCTCCAAATGTCATCAAAACACGGCAATAATTCAGGAATAAAGGCCAAATAAGTTAGTAGATTACCGACTTATCAAACCCCCAAACTTGAACTATTGCTTGTACTCAAGCAAGACACTCACAAGATAAGGATTAAAATAAATTCTCAAAGCACAAGGGCTGAACAAAGGATTACACCGACTCTAAGAATCAAGAAGGTAATAAATAAAAGACTCAAAACAAAAAGACTCAAACAAAGGTGCTCATCTCAATTGGTATCACCGTAATCTCAAGGCAAATGCACATTTCAAAACTCTTATCAAAGGACTTCAAATTTCATTCAAAATTAGGGTATTTGTCATTCAAAACAAGATTATCAAGCTTCTCAATTCATTGGCATTGACCTTCAAGGTTTGCCTCGAGATTTGCCACACAACTTGTCTCTTTCATTCCTCCCAATTGAAATAGAGACTTCATTATTCATTTCAAGGGTGTAATTCCACTCACCACAAGAGAGAATCTCACTCACAATCATGCAATTCACAACATAGGGATTATAAGAGAACACAAAGACTCTCACTCTCTCAAAGAAGTTCGAGTACACACATATTGAACCATAGGCTTGCCCTTCATGTAATTCGCCACTAATGTAGAGTTACCAAGCTCGAAATTACTAATGACTTGCAGGCAATGATGAAGGCTAGGGTTAAGGTGAGGATTACATTTAGCTCAAGTGACTAAACCTCTCTAACGCTATTCATAAGCATTCACCGCTCACATTCTTGGACATTAACTTTACCTTATTTCTCCCTCTCACAGCCCAAGCATTCCCAACAACTTGTTCATTCAACATCCTATTGTCAAACTCATTTGGTAGCACTATTTCTTCTTTTCTTTTTCATATATTCATTTCACAGGACATTTAGAAGCAATTTACATTGTAAGCTTAGAGTGCTACCTTCTTTTTGAATTTCAATTTCTCTTTTTATCCACACTTCAAGAATACACCCCCAAACATCGGCTTTAGCCTATATAATCATTTCAATTCCCCCCTAAACTTAGGCTTTTAGCCTACATTGCACATTCTATCTATTAGGGAGGAAGGGTGCCAAGATAAAGGATCCAAAAAGGTTACAGTGTTTAACATAAGGTGTCAAAGAAAAATTATAAGCTCAAAGGGGTTGACTAGAAACAATGTTAAGGAAAGGCAATTTGGGTAAAGTGGCTATTCAAGAAGGGCCTAAGATCATCTTCCAAGCTAGGAAACGTCCAGTATTTTTCCTTGAATCACATTCGGGGAAAGTTCTAGACAACACATATGCACAAGAATGAAGAAAAACCTTACCACACGATGTCACGACCCAGACCGCTGTGAGTGGCACTCACCCAACCCACGAGTGAGCGAACAATCACTTTCCCGAACTTAACCGTTCTAACAGCTCAAAACCAAGTGCAGAAAGTAAACTAGCATTCAATAAATAAGGAAACATACTTCATTAACATTAACCTGCGGAAATTACCCCCAAGAATCTGAAAGTCGTAGTACCAAACAATCTACCAATGTCTAGAGTACGGGGATGCAACCCCAAAACATAAAGGAAATAGTTTAAGCCTGAAACAAATGGGCTGTAACTCTAATGATAGGTCCAAGACAGCTTGATCGAATAGCTCACCCTTGAAGTCTAGGAACGCTAGTACTACAGATGAGGACGCGTCTCAGCCGCTGGAAGATTGCCTGTACTCACAAGAAAGAAAAACAAGTGCAGTATCAGTACACCACCACTGTGTACTGGTAGGATCGTCAGCCAGTTCCAAATAAACAGTTTAAAGTTCAGTACAACAATCAAGTACAAGTATGGAAAACATGAAACAAGTAAATAGGCTCCCTTAGACTACAAGTCTCTACCTAACTTGTTCCCACATGAAATCTACCCTTAATAACCATAAGCAACAGTCATACACAAATAACCATCCTTCCTGCCTAGCCCAGACCCACCCTAGGATCCCCTCTAAACAACACCTATGTGTTAACCAACAACCCGGCCTAAACCAAGACCAATTCAACAGATATAACAGGATTCTCGGTCACTCAAGGACCACCAACTAATATCACAATTCAACAAAGAAACCCGATCCACTCACGGAACCAATAACAGTCAATGCAATGAAATCAATAACCATGCAATGATACAGTAAAATAAACTCGTACCAGGCGTGGTACCCGAGCCAACCGTTAGTAATTCATACTAGGCGTGGTACCCGAGCCAACCATTTGTTATACCTATACCAGGCATGGTACCCACGCCAACCGTTAGTATACCTGTACCAGGCGTGGTACCCGAGCCAACCGAATGTCAACAATCCACAGTCAAATAATGAACACACAACTTGTAAACCAACAAGTAACAACCCCTTCAACTCACAGACTGTAAGACAGGACCCTTGGACATTATACACCATTTCATCTAAGAAAAGCAATTCATATAAACACTTAGATAAGAGTACAAAACATACAACTTTCACAGGAATCGTAAGCCATCACCTACCTCGAAATGATCCAAGCTTTACTCAATTCGAGGTTTCCCGTGTTCCGGATTCCTTTCTCATTCTTGGTCTAAAATAACATACAAGTACATGAAATTAACAAACAAGGCCTGCACATTACCCGAATTACAGTGAATCCCAAAACCCCAGGCCACCCATGATCATTCCACCCTTTTCCCGGGCTCTCCACAATTAATTTCCCTAGTTCTATCATTTTTACGGATAAAAATAGAGAATTTAACAACCTATGATCATAATATCTTACTTTTAACAATACCCAAGAACATTCATGTTTTGAATCCCCTTCTTCCCCGGATTCTATCATTCCTAGGTTATTCCAACCTTCCCCCATGTTCCCTCCTAGCAATTCTACCGCATAGGAAAAGTATTAGGAAGACTAGGGAGTAGAAACTTTACCTTAGGGAAGAAAAACAATGGAAAACGGAGGAAAATCGCCTCGAATAGCCTTGCTCTTCTCCCAAAATGAATTTGTGAAAACTAAATATTTTGGGGAATGTTTTAGCATTAAAACCCATCGAGCCCGCTATAGCGGTCCGTTCCACTATAGCGGTACCGCCGTAGCGGAGAAGCCCGCTATGGCGGAGGCTGACCGACGTTGACTACCACTGTAGCGGTAATTTCTTTGCTACAACAGAAGTTGCTGTGGTGGAGTCTCAATCGCTATAGCAGTTGACACGGGACAGAAAGTCATAAAATCTCCAAAACTAGTCCATTTTACAACACACTTATTTTCCCGACGTCCCAAAATAACCCCTTCATGTCAACCTCAATTCCGAGAGTTCTACTTACCCAAATTCAATTCCAAAAAGTCCCCCGGACTCCCTTATGTGTTAGCTACGAGAAAAACTATATCAACACAATAAATCTGACCCCATCCTTACCCGGATGGACCTAGACCATTCCTAGCTCCTAAACTGGTTGAGACTAGCCTAGCCCTGAATTTCAAACTCCCAAACTCGGAGTTTTCTAACTCTAAAACTTGGCACAATTGGACTACCCATAACGACGTACCCGGTCATTAAAACAGATACCAATTTACCCATCGTTCATCCCCAAATGATCAAACCCGAATTTATGGAAAATAAAGGGAAGAGAGTGTAGTACCTGAATTCTCAAACAAATAAGGGTACTCACCCCGCATGTCCTTCTTGGTTTCCCAAGTGGCTTCCTCAACCGGACGATGCCTCCACTGAACCTTTACCATATCAATGACCTTTGTCCTCAACCTCCAGACATTCTGAGAAAGAATCGAGACTGGTTCCTCCTCATAACGGAGATCCTTATCGAAAAGTACCTCATACCACTTGATGATATAGTCCCCATCCCCATGGTATCGCTTAAGCATGGATACATGGAATACCGGATGGACGCTCGACAAACTAGGTGGCAGTGCTAACTTGTAAGCCACTGGCCCTACAATCTCAAGAACCTCAAACGGAACGATGAACCGAGGGCTAAGCTTTCCCTTCTTACAAAACCGCATAACTCCCTTCATTGGTGACACTTTCAGCAATACCTATTCACCAACCTGAAATTCCATGTCCTGGACCTTGCGATCTGCATATTCCTTCTGCCTAATTTGGGCAGCCAACAACTTGGCCTAAATGCCCCTTACCATTTCATGTTCTTCCTTTACTAGTTCCACTTCTAAGGGTTTCACATTGCCTTCCTCAAACCACCTAATTGGTGATCTGTAGCTCCTCTCATACAATGCCTCGAATGGTACCATGTCAGTACTTGAGTGGTAACTATTGTTGTATGAGAATTCACACAACGGTAGAAACTGGTCTTAATAACCCCCGAAGTCCATCACACATGCTCTCAGCATGTCCTCCAATACATGGATCGTCCTCTCCGACTGACCTTCACTCTGAGGATGGAAGGTTGTGCTAAAAGTGAGTTATGAACCCAACTTTTCATAGCTTACCCCAGAACATGGAAGTAAACTGCGTACCTCTGTCTGAAATGATAGATAGTGGCACCCCATGTAATCTCACAATCTCCTTCACGTAGATCTTAGCTAATTGTTGTGAATTGTAATCTACCCTGACCGGAATGAAATGAATGGACTTGCTCAGCCTGTTAACAATGACCCAAAATTGAGTCATACTTCCCTAGTGTCTTGGGAAGACCCACCACGAAATCCATGGGTATCCTTACCCACTTCCACTCTGGAATTGGCATTCTCTGAAGTAGTCCTGCAGGTCTCTTATGTTCATACTTTACCTGCTGGCAGTTCTAACATTTGGACACAAAATCAACTATGTCCCCTTTCATCCCGGGCTACTAGTAACGCTGCCTCAAGTTCCTGTATATTTTAGTCACACCCGGATGAATTGAGTATCGCGAACCATGAGCTTCTGCCAAGATTTTCTGAATTATATCCTCAACCGAGGAACACAAATCCTTCCTCTAAAATTTAACACTCCACCAGAGTCTAGCGTGATGTCCCTGAATTCCCGGGTATTACCTTACCTCGAAGCTTACTCAATTTCAAATCTCGAAACTGTTTGGCCTTTATTTCTTCTATGAAAGTGGATTTGACCTCAATACTGGCCAACAAACCACCCTGTTATGAAACACCCAAGTGCATGAACTTGGCCTCCGAAGCCCGAATTTCCCTTGCTAGTGGTCGTTTGGACACCCCAAACAAGCCAAACTACCCATGCTAACTATTTTCTGGCTCAATGCGTCTGCCACTACATTAGCCTTACCCAGATGGTACTGAATGATCACATCATAGTCCTTCAGTATCTCCATCCACCTTCTCTGCCTCAAATTCAAATCCTTCTGAGTGAACACATGCTGCAGACTGCGATGATCAATGAACACTTCACACTTGACACCATAAAGATAGTGTCTCCAAATCTTGAGAGCAAAGACCACTGCTGCCAACTCTAAGTCATGAGTCGGGTAGTTCTTCTCATGCACCTTTAACTGCCTAAATGCATAGGCTATCACATTCCTATCCTGCATTAACACAGCACCCAAACCAGAATGTGAAACATCGTAGTAAATAATAAAGTCTTTACCTTCAACCGGCAAGGATAACATAGGAGTCGTGGTCAGAAGTGTCTTGAGCTTTTGGAAGCTCTCCTCACACTTGTCGGACCACACAAATGGTACATCCTTCTGTGTCAGCCTAGTCAGGTGAGTAGCAATAGAAATAAAATCCTTAACAAATCTCCGGTAGTACCCTGCGAGTCCAACAAAACTCCTCACCTCTATCACCGAGCTAGGCCGGGCCCAACTCTTGACTGCCTCAATTTTCTGGGGATCTACCATCACCCCCTGTTTTGACACTACATGCCCCAAAAATGCAACTGAAGTCAACCAAAACTCACACTTAGTGAATTTTACATAAATCTTTTGGCGTCTTAATATATCTAGCACAATACAAAGATGATTAGCATGTTCCTCCCTACTCTTAGAGTAGATCAAAATATCATCGATGAACACGCTAACGAAGGAATCCAAATATGACTTAAATACCCCATTCATCAAACTCATGAATGTTGTCGGTGCATTGGTAAAACCAAATGGCATTACTAGGAATTCGTAATGCCCATACCGAGTCTGAAAGGCAGTTTTTAGAATGTCCTCAGGCCTAATATTTAATTGATGGTACCCCGATCGTAAGTCAATTTTTGAAAATACCGATGCACCCTAAAGCTGGTCAAACAAATCATCTATACGGGGAAGGGGTACTTATTCCGGATGTTCACCTTGTTCAACTGCCTATAGTCTATGCACATCTGCATACTACCATCCTTCTTCTTTACAAATAAAACTGGAGCAACCCAAGGCGAAGCACTGTGACGTATAAGTCCCTTATCTAAGAGTTCCTACAGCTGAGTCTTGAGTTCCCTTAACTCTGCCGGATCCATACGATACGGAGGAATGGAAATGGGATGAGTGCCTGACTCCAAATCAATACAAAAATCTATATCCCTGTCCGTAGGCGTACCAGGCAGGTCCGCTGGAAACACCTCTAAAAATTCATAAACCACCGGAACTGACTCAATAGACGGGGACTCTATGCTCTCATCCCGGAGATGAGCCAAGAAGGCTAGACACCCCCTTCCCACTAGCTTCCTAGTCCAAAAAAAATGATATTATCTTAACTGGCTTAGGCATGTACACACCTTCCCACTCTAGTCTATCCTTACTCGGAATCTCTATAGCCATAGTCTTGGTGTTACAGTTCAAAACAACATGATAAGGAGATAGCCAGGTCATACCTAAGATAATATCAAAATCAGCTATATCTAGAATTACCAAGTCTACCCAAGTTTGCAACCCCACAAACACCACAAAACAGTCACGATAAACATGAGTCACAATCACAGACTCTTCAACCGGGGTAGAAACATGGATAGGGAAATCAGGGATATCACAAATTAGGTCCAAACCCAATGCAAAATTCACAGACACAGAAGAATATAGAGAACCTGGGTCGAATAATAGCAAAGCCATTTTATCGCACACAAGATTGGTACTTGTGATCACCGCATCTGAGGCTTTCGCCTCGGTCCTCCTTGGAAAATCATAGCAATGAGCCTGATCATCAATCCGAGCAACTTCCCGATCCAGCTGCGCTGCACCTCTGCCTTCCCCATCGTTCCCCCTATCTCCCCGACCTCCCAAAAAATTACCTCAGCCACCCTGTGGATGACCCCTAGCATTACCGCCTCTGCCTGTCGGGACCACTGCTCTAAACTGCTATTGACCCTGATTACCTGTCTGCTTATGTGGACACTCCCTCTAACTTCTTCACATAATCCACCATATTATTAAAGCCCTTTACTGAAGAAGTCATATGCACTGACAGTACCTGCAGTTCAGTATTTAGACCCTTGAAAAACAACCGGACCCATTCCTCCTCGGAACCCAACATCTGTGTAGCAAAACGAGACAAAGCATGGAACTTAGCCTCATAAGCCGAGACTGACATGCTTCCCTGCTCCAAGTTCAAGAACTCATCTTTCTTCCGGTCCCTCAAAGTACGGGGGACATACTTTTCTAGAAATTAAGTGTGGAACTGCTCTCAAGTCAGTGGAGGTAGAACATAAGACCGACACTCAACATGAGACCTTCACCACTGCTTGGCATTACCTTGCAGCTGAAAAGTGACAAATTCAACCCCATGCTGACGTATAATACCCAACTTGTGCAACCTCTCATAGCAATCCAGGATGAACTCATAGGCATCCTCATAGTCTGTACCCTGAAATGTCAGAGGTTTCAGCTTGAGAAACTTGGTCAGCAACTAATGCTCATTCCCTTTCATCACGGGACCTAGCATTGGCCAGAAGAAATCATTGGTGCCTGAAGATGCATCCATCCTAGGCATCGTAGTAACCGTTGGTTGAGTATCCAAGTCTTGATTCGCAAATGCCGATGGTATGGCTCAAGTACCAACCAAGCCACTCAAAATATTCCAAGCCTCTAAAAGGCTTCCGGTGTCATAGTAGGAAGTCCTGCACCCCCAACCGGTGCTACCTCTGCTTGCGCCCCTTCATCCTCTACAACCACTTCTACATCTTCCGCAACATGATCCTGAGGTGCGGGAGGGGTTGCTTCATGAACTTTAGCAGCAGCTTGAGCTCCACCCCTGGCGGGTGCGGCTCTAGCTCGTCCCCTGCCCCTTCCCCTACCTCTGCCACGAAATGACGGGACCGTTGGCCTTGCTCTGTTGTTCCTTGTAGTAACCATCTGCGGAAAAAAGAGTGAATGAGGTTAGATACCAATTTGTATCACCAGATACCAATTGGAATCAAGTTACAGCACGAAGGAAAGAAGGAAGAGATAGTTTTTCCTAAAGCCCCATAGCCTCTCGAAGAAAAGTACGGACGTCTCCACACCATTCTGCAAGACTCTACTAGACCTATTTGGTACAACGAGATCAACAAACCTAGGGCTCTGATACCATCTTTTTCACGACCCAGATCACCGTGAGTGGCACTCACCCAACCCCCGGGTGAGCGAACCATCACTTCCCCGAACTTAACCGTTCTAAAAGCCCAAAACCAAGTGCAGAAAGTAAACTAGCATTCAATAAATAAGGAAACATACTTCATTAACATTAACGTGCGGAAATCACCCCTTAGAATCTGAAAATCGCAGTAACAAACAATCTACCAATGTCTAGAGTACGTGGATGCAACCCCAAAACATAAAGGAAATAGTTTAAGCCCGAAACAAATGCGCTACAACTCTAATGATAGGTCCAAGGCAGCTTAATCGAACAGCTCACCCTTGAAGTCTAGGAACGCTGGTACTAAAGATGAGGACGCGTCTCAGCCGCTGGAAGATTGCCTTTACTCACAAGAAAGAAAAGCAAGTACAGTATCAGTACACCACTACTGTGTACTGGTAGGATCATCAATCAGTTCCAAATAAACAGTGTAATGTTCAGTACAATAATCAAGTACAAGTAGGAAAAACATGCAACAAGTAAACAGGCTCCTTTAGACTATAAGTCTCTACCTAAATTGTTCCCGCATGAAATCCACCCTTAATAACTATAAGCAACAGTCATAAACAAATAACCATCCTTCCTACCTAGCCCGGACCCACCCTGGGATCCCCTCTAAACAACACTTAAGTGTTAACCAATAACTCGGCCTAAACCAAGACCAATTCAACTGATATAACAGGATTCCCAGTCACTCAAAGACCACCAACTAATATCATAATTCAACAAAGCAGCCCGGTCCACTCACGGAACCAATAACAATCAATGCAATGAAATCAATATCCATGCAATAATATAGTAAAATAAACCCGTACCAGGCGTGGTACCTGAGCCAACCATTAGTAATTCGTACCAGGCGTGGTACCCGAGCCAACCATTTGTTATACTATACCAGGCGTGGTACCCGTGCAAACTGTTAGTATACCTGTACCAGGCGTGGTACCCTAGCCAACCAAATGTCAACAATCCATAGTCAAATAATGAATACACAACTTGTAAACCAACAAGTAAAAACCCGTTCAACTCACAAACTGTAAGACAGGACCCTTAGACATTCTACACCATTTCATCTAAGCAATGCAATTCATACAAACACTTAGATAGGAGTACAAAACATACAACATTCACAGAAATCGTAAGCCATCACCTACCTCAAAATGATCAAAGCTCTACCCATCCCGAGCTTTCCTGTGTTCCGAATTCCTTTCGCGTTCTTGGTCTAAAATAACATACAAGTACATGAAATTAACAAACAAGACATGCACATTACCCAGATTATAGCAAATCCCAAAACCCCAGGCCACCCATGATCATTCCACCCATTTCCCGGGCTCTCCGCCATTAATTTCCCTAGTTCTATTATTTTTACGGATAAAAATAGAGAATTTAACAACCTATGATCATAATATATTACTTTTAACAATACCCAAGAACATTCATGTTTTGAATCCCCTTCCATCCCCGGATTCTACCATTCCTAGGTTATTCCAACCTTCTCCCAAGATCCCTCCTTGCAATTCTACCGCTTAGGAAAAGTATTACGAAGACTGGGGAGTAGAAACCTTACCTTAGGGAAGAAAAACAATGGAAAACGGAGGGAAATCGCCTGGAATAGCCTTGCCCTTCTCCCAAAATGAATTTGTGAAAGCTGAATGTTTTGTGGAATGTTTCAGCATTAAAACCCATCGAGCCCGCTATAGCGGTCCGCTCCGCTATAACGGTACCATCGTAGCGGAGAAGCCCGCTATGGCAGAGGCTGACCGACGTTGACTACTGCTGTAGTGGTAATTTCTCTGCTACAGCGGAAGTCACTGTGGCGGAGTGTCAACCTCTATACAAAAAGTCATAAAATCTCCAAAACTAGTCCATTTTACAACACACTTATTTTCCCGACATCCCAAAACAACCCCTTCACGTCAACCTCAATTCCGGGAGTTCTACTTACCCAAATTTGATTCCAAAAAGTCCCCCAGACTCCCTTATGCGTTAGCTATAAGGAAAACTAGCTCAATACAAGTCATCCGACCCCATACTTATTCGGATGGTCTTAGACCATTCCTCGCTCCTAATTCGGCCAAGACTAGCCTATCCCAGAATTTCAAACTCCCAAACCCGGAGTTTTCTAACTCTAAAACTTGGCACGATTGGACTACTCGTAATGAAAGACCTGGTCGTTACAACAGATACCAATTTACCCATCGTTCATCCTCGAACAATCAAACCCAAATTTATGGAAAATTAACGGAAGAAAGTGTAGTACCTGAATTCTCAAACAAATGAGGGTACTCGCCCCGCATGTCCAGTTTCCCAAGTGGCTTTCTCAATCGGACGATGACTCCACTGAACCTTTACCATATCAATGACCTTTGTCCTCAACCTCCGGACATCCCGACCAAGAATCAAGACTGGTTCCTCCTCATAATGGACATCCTTATTGAAAAGTACCTTATACCACTTGATGATGTAGTCCCCATCCCCATGGTATCGCTCAAGCATGGACACATGAAATACCGGATGGACGCACGACAAACTGGGTGGCAGTGCTAACTTGTAAGCCACTGGCCTCACAATCTCAAGAACCTCAAATGGACCGATGAACCGAGGGCTAAGCTTGTCCTTCTTACCAAACCGCATAACTCACTTCATTAGTGACACTTTTAGTAATACCTGTCACCAACCTGAAATTCCATGTCCCGAACCTTGCGATCTGCATATTCCTTCTGCCTGTTTTGGGCAGCTAGCAACTTGGCCTGAATACCCCTTACCTTTTCCTATGCTTCCTTTACTAGTTCCACTCCTAAAGGCTTTACATCGCCTTCCTCAAACCACCCAACCGGTGATCTGCAGCTCCTCCCATACAATGCCTTGAATGGTGCCATGTCAATTCTGGAGTGGTAACTATTGTTGTATGAGAATTCACACAACGGTAGAAACTGGTTCCAATGACCCCCAAAGTCCACCACACATGCTCTCAGCATGTCCTCCAATACCTGGATTGTCCTCTCCGACTGACCATCAGTCTGAGGATGGAAGGCTGTGCTAAAAGTGAGTTATGTACCCAACTCTTCATGTAGCTTGCCCCATAACTTGGAAATAAACTGTGTACCCCTATCTGAAATGATGGACAGTGGCACCCCATGCAATCTCACAATTTCTTTCACGTAGATCTTAGCCAATTGCTGCAAATTATAATCTACCCTGACCGGAATGAAATGAGCGGACTTGGTCAGCCTGTCAACAATTACCTAAATTGAGTCATACTTCCCCAGTGTCTTAGGAAGACCTACCACAAAATCCATGGCTATCCTTTCCCACTTCCGCTCTAGAATTGGCATTCTCTGAAGTAGTCTTGCAGGTCTCTGATGTTCATACTTTACCTGCTGGCAGTTTTGACATTTGGACACAAAATCAACTATGTCCCCTTTCATCCCAGGCCACCAGTAACGCTTCCTCAAGTTCCTGTACATTTTAGTCACACCCGGATGAATTGAGTATCGCAAACCATGAGCTTCTGCCAAGATTTTCTGAATTATATCCTAAACCCGAGGAACACAAATCCTTCCTCTAAAATTTAACAATCCACCAGAGTCTAGCGTGACGTCCCTGGATTCCCCGAATATTACCTTACCTCGAAGCTTACTCAGTTTCGGATCCTGAAACTGTTTGGCCTTTATTTCTTCTATGAAAGTGGCTTTGACTCAATACTGGCCAACAAACCACACTGTTCTGAAACACCCAAGTGCATGAACTTGGCCTCCAAAGCCCAAATTTCCCTTGCTAGTGGTCGTTTGGACACCCCCAAACAAGCCAAACTACCCATGCTAACTGCTTTCTGGCTCAATGCGTCTGCCACCACATTAGCCTTACCCGGATGGTACTGAATGGTCACATTATAGTCCTTCAGTAGCTCCATCCACCTTCTCTGCCTCAAATTCAAATCCTTCTGAGTGAACACATGCGGCAGATTACGATGATCATTGAATACTTTACACTTGACACTATAAAGATAGTGTCTCCAAATCTTGAGAGCAAAGACCACTGCTGCCAACTCTAAGTCGTGAGTCGGGTAGTTCCTCTCATGCACCTTCAACTGCCTAGATGCATAGGCTATCACATTCCTATCCTGCATTAACACAACAGCCAAACCAGAATATGAAGCATCGTAGTAAATAATAAAGTCGTTACCTTCAACCGGCAAGGATAATATAGGAGTCGTGGTCAGAAGTGTGTTGAGATTTTGGAAGCTCTCCTCACACTTGTCGGACCACACGAATGGTACATCCTTCTGTGTCAGCCTGGTAAGGTGAGTAGCAATAGAAGCAAATTCCTTAACAAATATCCGATAGTACCCTACGAGTCTAATAAAACTCCTCACCTCTATCACCGAGCTAGGCCAGGCCCAACTCTTGACTGCCTCAATTTTCTGGGGATCTACCATCACCCCCTGTTCGGACACTACATGCCCCAAAAATGCAACTGAAGTCAACCAAAACTCACACTTAGTGAATTTTGCATAAAGCTTTAGGCGTCTCAATATATCCAACACAATACGAAGATGATTATCATGCTCCTCCCTACTCTTAGAGTAGATCAAAATATCATCGATGAACACGATGATGAAAGAATCCAAATATGACTTAAATACGCCATTCATCAAACTCATGAATGCTACCGTTGCATTAGTCAAACCAAATGATATTACTAGGAATTTGTAATGCCCATACCGAGTCCGAAGACAGTTTTCAGAATGTCCTCAGGCCTAATCTTTAACTGATGGTACCCCGACCTTAAGTCGATTTTCGAAAATACCGATGCACCCAAAAGTTGGTCAAACAAATCATCTATATGGGGTAGGGGGTACTTATTCTGGATGGTCACCTTGTTCAACTTCCTATAGTCTATGCACATTCGCATACTACCATCCTTCTTCTTTACAAATAAAACCGGAGCACCCCAAGGCAAAGCACGGGGACGTATAAATCCCTTAGCTAGGAGTTCCTGCAACTGAGTCTTAAATTCCCTTAACTCTGTCATAGCCATACGATACGGAGGAATGGAAATGGGACGAGTGCCTGGCTCCAAATCAATATAGAAATCTATATCCCTGTCCGGAGGCATACCAGGTAAGTCCGCTGGAAACACCTCTAAAAATTTAGAAACCACCGGAACTGACTCAATAGACGGGGACTCCACGCTATCATCCCGGAGATGATCCAAGAAGGCTAGACACCCCATCCCCACTAGCTTCCTAGCCTGAACAAATGATATTATCTTAACTGGCTTAGGCCTGTACACACCTTCGCACTCTAGTCTATCCTTATCCGGAATCTCTAGAGCCACAGTCTTGGTATTATAGTTCAACACAACATAATAAGGAGATAGCAAGGTCATACCCAAAATAATATCAAAATTAGCCATATCCAGAATTACCAAGTCTACCCAAGTATGCAACTCCACAAACACCACAGAAAAATCACGAAAAAGATGAGTCACAATCACAGACTCTTCAACCGGGGTAGAAACATGGATAGGGAAATCAAGGATATCAGAAATTAGGTCCAGACCCAACGCAAAACTCACAGACACATAAGAATATGTAGAACCTGGGTTGAATAATTCCGAAGCCATTTTATCACAGACAGGAATGGTACCTGTGATAACCGCATATGAGGCTTCTTCCTCGGTCCTCCTTGGAAAAGCATAGCAATGAGCCCGATCATCAATCCGAGAAATATCTCGGGCCGGCTGCGTTGCACCCCTGCCTGCACCGCCGTTCCCCTCTATATCCCTGGCCTCCCTGAAAATTACCTCATCTACCTTGTGACCACCCCTAGCATTATCGCCTCTGCCTGCCGGGACCACTGCTCTAAACTACTGCTGACCCTGATTGCCTGTTTGCCTATGTGCACACTCCCTCTAACTTCTTCACATAATCTACCACATCATTAAAGACCTTTCCTGAAGAAGTCATATGCACTGAAAGTACCTGCAGTTTAGTATTCAGACCCTTGACAAATAACCAGACCCGTTCCTCCTCGGAACCCAACATCTATGTAGCGAAATGAGACAAAGCATGGAACTTAGCCTCATAAGCCGAGACTGACATGCTTCCCTGCTCCAAGATCAAGAACTCATATTTCTTCCGGTCCCTCAAAGTACGGGGGACATACTTTTCAAGAAACAAAGCGTGGAACTGCTCCCAAGTCAGTGGAGGTAGAACAGAAGACCGACACTCAACATGAGACCTCCACTACTGCTTGGCATCACCCTGCAGCTAAAAAGTGACAAATTTAATCTCATGCTGATGTACAATACCCAACTTATGCAACCTCTCATAGCAATCCAGGATGAACTCATAGGCATCCTCCTTGTCTGTACCCTGAAATGTCGGAGGTTTCAGCTTGAGAAACTTGGTCAGCAACTCATGTTCATTCCCTGTAATCACGGGACCTAGCATTGGACTGAAGAAATCATTGGTGCTTGAAGCTGCATCCATCCTAGGCACCTTAGTAACCGTTGGCTGAGTATCCAAGGCCTGATTCGCAAATGTCGTGGGTATGGCTCCAGTACCAACCAACCCATTCAGAATATTTGAAGCCTGTTGAAAGGCTCTCGGTGTCATAGTAGGAAGGCCTTCACCCCCAATAGGTGCTGCCTGCGCCTCTTAATCCTCTACAACCACTTCTACATCTTCCTCAATATGATCCTGAGGTGGGGGAGGGGTTGCTTCACAAATTCAACAACAGCTTGAGCTCCACCCCTAGCGGGTGCGGCTCTATCTCATCCCCTGCCCCTTTCCCTACCTCTGCCATGAACTGTCGGGCCCGCTGCCGGGATCGCTGGTCTTGCTTTATTTTTCCTTATAGTAACCATCTGCAGATAGAAGAGTGAATGAGGTTATATACCAATTTGTATCACCAGATACCAATTGGAATCAAGTTACATCAAGAAGGAAAGAAGGAAGAGATAGTTTTTCCTAAAGCCCCATTGCCTCTCGAAGAAAAGTACGGACATCTCCGCACCATTCTGCAAGACTCTACTAGACCTGTTTAGTACGACGAGATCAACGAACCTAGGGCTCTGATACAATCTTTGTCACGACCCAGACCACCGTGAGTGGCACTCACCCAACCCCCGGGTGAGCAAACCATCACTTCCCTGAACTTAACCATTCTAATAGCTCAAAACCAAGTGTAGAAAGTAAACTAGCATTCAATAAATAAGGAAACATACTTCATTAATATTAACCTGCGGAAATTACCCCCTAAAATCTGAAAGTCGCAGTACCAAACAATCTACCAATGTCTAGAGTACGGGATGCAACCCCGAAACATAAAGGAAATAGTTTAAGCCCGAAATAAATGGGTTACACCTCTAATGATAGGTCCAAGGCAGCTTGATCGAACAGCTCACCCTTGAAGTCTAGGAACGCTGGTACTACAGATGAGGACGCGTCTTAGTCGTTGGAAGATTTCCTGTACTCACAAGAAAGAAAAGCAAGTGCAGTATCAGTACACCACCACTGTGTACTGGTAGGATCATCAGCCAATTCCAAATAAACAGTGTAAAGTTCAGTACATCAATCAAGTACAAGTATGGAAAACATGCAACAAGTAAACAGGCTCCCTTAGACTTCAAGTCTCTACCTAACTTGTTCCCGCATGAAATCCACCCTTAATAACCATAAGCAACAGTCATAAAAAAATAACCATCCTTCCTACCTAGCCCGGACCCACCCTGGGATCCCCTCTAAACAACACCTAAGTGTTAACCAACAACCCGGCCTAAAGCAAGACCAATTTAACATATATAACAGGATTCCCGGTCACTCAAGGACCACCAACTAATATCACAATTCAACAAAGCAACCCGGTCCACTCACAGAACCAATAATAGTCAATGAATGAAATTAATAACCATGCAATGATACAATAAAATAAACCTGTACCAAGCGTGGTACCCGAGCCAACGGTTAGTAATTCATACTAGGCGTGGTACCCGAGCCAACCATTTGTTATACCTGTACCAGGCGTGGTACCTGTGCCAACTGTTAGTATACCTGGACCAGGCCTGGTACCCGATCCAACCGAATGTCAACAATCCACAGTCAAATAATGAACACACAACTTGTAAACCAACAAGTAACAAAACGTTCAACTCACAGACTGTAAGACATGACCCTTAGACATTCTACACCATTTCATCTAAGCAATGTAGTTCATAGAAACACTTAGATAGGAGTACAAAACATACAACATTCACAGGAATCGTAAGGCATCACCTACCTCAAAATGATCCAAGCTCTACTCAACCCGAGCTTTCCCGTGTTCCAGATTCCTTTCTCATTCTTGGTCTAAAATAACATACAAGTACATGAAATTAACAAACAAGGCATGCACATTACCCGTATTACAGTGAATCCCTAAACCCCAGGCCACCCATGATTATTCCACCCTTTTCCCGGGCTCTTCACCATTAATTTCCCTAGTTCTATCCTTTTTACGGATAAAAATAGAGAATTTAACAACCTATGATCATAATATCTTATTTTTAACAATACCCAAGAACATTCATGTTTTGAATCCCCTTCCTTCCCCGGATTCTACCATTCCTAGGTTATTCCAACCTTCTCCCAAGTTCCCTCCTAGCAATTTTACCGCATAGGAAAAGTATTACGAAGACTGGGGAGTAGAAACCTTACCTTAGGGAAGAAAAATAATGGAAAACGGAAAAAAATCGCCTGGAATCGCCTTGCCCTTCTCCCAAAATGAATTTGTGAAAATTGAATGTTTTGGGGAATGTTTCAGCATTAATACCCATCGAGCTCGCTATAGCGGTCCACTCTACTATAGCGGTACAGCCGTAGCGGAGAAGCCCGCTATGGCGGAGGCTGACCGACGTTGACTACCGCTGTAGCGGTAATTTCTCTGCTATAGTAGAAGTTGATATGGCAGAGTGTCAACCACTATAGCGGTTGAAAAGGGACAGAAAGTCATAAAATCTCCAAAACTAGTCCATTTTACTACACACTTATTTTCCCGACGTCCCGGAATAACCCTTTCATGTCAACCTCAATTTCGGGAGTTCTACTTACCCAAATTCGATTCCGAAAAAGTCACCCCGGACTCCCTTATGTGTTAGCTATGAGGAAAACTAGCTCAACACAAGACATCCGACCCCATTCTTACCTGGATGGACTGAGACCATTTCTCGATCCTAAATCGATCGAGACTAGCCTAGCCCAGAATTTCAAACTCTGAAACCCGAAGTTTTCTAACTCTAAAACTTGGCACGATTGGACTACCCGTAACAACAGACTCGGTCGTTACACACGAGGCATCACATACTAGAAATTCTTAACTAGTTTCAAAAATTAATTAGGCAAATGACTTTGGACAAGCTATATCGAGTTTTTTAAACTTTGTTTGTGAATCAATCAAGCCAAATGGAGAATGTGCAAGTCATGACAAGAGAATAATTTAGCAAAAATCATTTTCTCCTCTTTTCTTCAATTTGCAAATTCTTTGCTAAATTTTTTTTTGGTGGGTCCATTTGAGGCAAGCCAAAATAAGGACTAGATCTAAATTCTAAAACTTGGCATTTTTCGATAAGAAAGTCTCCTTTCAATCCATCATAGGGAATTGCCAACCCGGTTCGACACAAAAATAAATAAAAGAAAACAATTTGCTCCTTGGGAAAGAACCATGGTATGAAGAAAACCCTTGGAGTTTATTCACTAAGTACTCTTAACAAGGCAAAAAAATTCAGTTACGCGCTCATGAAGGCTTATCATAGGCACTAAATGCGTTAGAAAAGCACAGGTAGTGAAACAATATTATCGTGTAGGACTAACCAAGCAAGTGAACTCATAAGAAAAAGATCAATCTCGACAAAGGAATAGAATAATCACAAGATAATTAAAGGCCCGACGTGGGCAATAGGGATTACCGTCAGCTAAAAATCATCCAAAAATCATTCACCCATGCCCCCAAACTTAAAACAGAACATTGTCCTCAATGCATGAAAATAAGAAAGATTGCAGAAATAAGAGCACCCCTTGTTATGCAATGTGTGATGCGCACATACTTAGGGGCAAAATGCAGGCTCCATCGCATGTTAGATCCATTTTTTCGATGATTTACCAGTGTTTTCCTCTCCATTTGTGATTTGAAGTGTGAAGGGCAAGTTGGGACATGCAGTTTGCATGTTCCCTTGCATATGAACTGTAATTTCTTGATGAAGTGCCAGTGATCTCACTACTAAAAAAAAGCTAAAAAGAGACGGCCAAAAGGGATGCTGGCCGTCTCCTTTTTGTCCAAAAGCGACGGAAAAGTGATGGCGTCACTTTCGTGGGAAAATGGCTTGTCGCCTTTCCAAAAGCGATGGACAACATCGCTTTAAAAGTGACGGACTGCGTCTCCAAGAAAAAACGACGTATTTTTTTATTTATTTTTTTCCAGAAAAGCGACAGACAACGTCGCTTTTCCTGGTAAATTTTTTCCAGAAAAGCGACGTTGTCCGTCGCTTTTTCTGGGTATTTTTTTTAAAAAATTCCAGAAAAGCAACAGACAAAAGAGACGTTGTCCATCGCTTTTCTGCATTTTTTCCAGCTGCAAAAATCTGCATTTTCAATATGCAACACCTTCCATTTAAAAATCTAATTCAACACAGCCCAAACCTGCACTAATTGCTTCCACAACATTCAAAAAACAAATACAACATCAACAACAAACAAAAAATGAAGTAAAATTTTCATTAAACACATAAAAGGTCCACCAAAAGGACCTATAAAGTATTCAAAAGTGTCAAAAAGTGTCAAAATGTATAAGGAAATTAAAATCCTAATGGGGGGTAGTATCCACATACTCCTCCTCATTTTCACTAGTCCCAGTAACGTCATCACTTGATGACGAGAAGGAAGGAGTAGGATCTACATGACAACGACGACGACGACCAACAAAGGATGACATTTGTTGTTGAAGAGACTGGACAGTCTTGGACAAATCATCAGTGGTCTCAGTTTATTTTCTCTCGGATTTTGCCAAGGCCATAGTAAGATCTGCGATTTGCTGTACATATGTGCAAGCTGAACACCATCAACCGCCTCAGCCTGCCGCGAGGATCCAATACCATCCAGTCCTGACTAGATTCATCGCAAATCATTCCTAGAGCCTAGACCGTAGACTCTCCCCTTTTGTCTCCCCCCGACAACTTTTTTGGTCTATATTTGAGTGGCTTCTTCATGGTCTGGCTGAGTCTGGTTGTACTCAGACAAAACACGTTCAAACTCATCCTGCATATAAAAAAATAAAAATTATAATATATACATAATAAATAGATATATATATATATGTACTTTAATTATATTTAAACTTTAAAACTTACATAGGCGTCTTGAGCCCTCTGTTCAACCTATACATCCAAATCTGACTCATTTTTTTAATCTCTTATGTGGCCTTTCTTTAAAAGCTCAGCCTGAGTCAGAGGGTGCCCCAAGTCCTTCTCCTGCAAACAAAATAAATTTAACATAATGAAGTAATATAATTGATATTATTTGATCAAATTTATATAAACATATATATAAGTTAAAAGGTTAATATTAATATTACTTACCATTTCCCTTGCAACGTCCGCTACACTATTTGCACCCATAGTGTGCAATGATCCACCTTTAACACTGCTTCTGGATTTCTTTCCTTGTTCATACAAGTTTTTGAACTTTTCCGAATCCCAATACTTCTTAAGCTGCTCATGAAGATGAGGTAGAAGCCAAGATCCACACTTCTTACTATCCCGAATTTTTTTAAGCCATTGGCGTACCCTAGCACTGGCCTTCCTCTCGAAAGTAGTGGAAATGATCTTATTGTACTTTCGCTTCCAAGTACACATTGTCTGAAAGAAAGAAATGATTAGTGTTAGATAATATATATATATATATATATATATATGTATATTATGAAAAGTTAATATATATATATATATATATATATATATATGTATGTATATACCTTAAACTCATCAAACATGGTCTGTTGGATCGATCTTGGAATCTCTGACCAGGAGCTCCAAGGTTCTGTAAAAAGCCTCCTAACTGCCTCCTTTAGAGCACGTCGAGGCTCTTTCATAATAAGCATGCCATCAAGTGATAAATAATTACTGAATATGAAAAAACAAACTTATCAATTAATTAGAAAAAAACTTACGATGATCCATTTGGGTGAATCATGACTCTACCAATGGCGTCCTTCTCGCCGGGTCTCAGATTCACGTCATCTTCCTCCTCAGAAAGTGCTGATGTAGGTAATGACAGATGTCTATAACGCTGAGTCAATGGGGGTGTAGAAATCTGTGTGTCAGCCTCAGAGCTGGTATCTCTAAGTCGCAAGCCTGATAAGTGGGGGAAAGACGAATCACGTGGGGATGGCGTACCATGTGGAGGAGGGATAGAGGGTGTAGGCATGAAAGTCATGTGATGATGAGAAGTAGTGGGTCTAGGACCATGATAATCTGTGGGATTCCCAGTGCCATAGGGGACAGACACTGGTGGAGTAGAGCGAATCTGTGGCGAAGATGAAAGACGACATGGAATATCGCCATGCTCTATAGGCCTCATTGATCTCTTCCTAGATTTACTAGACTTGGTAGTACTTTTACTAGGACGACCTCGATCACCATCACCTGATGACATCTGTATGCATAACCCAAAACTAATTAAAAAATTTCAAATTCAAGAAACTAATTCAAAACTAACACTAACCTAAAGTTGAAAACTAATAGCAAACATTAACCTAAACTAAGGTTCACAAAGACTAACAATATAAACTAACAAACTTAACTTAAAAAAACTTAGATTCAAGAACCTAATTCAAAAGGTTAAAGTTAAATACTAATTCAAGATTAAACAAAACCCAAAACTAATTCAAGAACCTATTTCAAATTCAAAGTTTCCAAATTCAAGTTAATAATCTAATTCAAGAACATAATTCCAAATCCAAGAACCAACCTAATTCTAGTTCAAAAAATCATTCCTAAAGTTGAAAACTAATTCTTAACTCAAAACTAACAAACTTAACTTAAAAAAGCTTAACTTAAAAAAACTTAGATTCAAGAACCTAATTCAAAAGGTTAAAGTTAAATACTAATTCAAGATTCTAAAACAAAACCCAAAACTAATTCAAGAACCTATTTCAAATTCAAAGTTCCCAAATTCAAGTTAATAATCTAATTCAAGAACATAATTTCAAATTCAAGAACCAACCTAATTCTAGTTCAAAAAATCATTCCTAAAGTTGAAAACTAATTCTTAACTCAAAACTAACAAACTTAAATTAAAAAAGCTTAACTTAAAAAAACTTAGATTCAAGAACCTAATTCAAAAGGTTAAAGTTAAATACTAATTCAAGATTCTAAAACAAAACCCAAAACTAATTCAAGAACCTAGTTCAAATTCAAAGTTCCCAAATTCAAGTTAATAATCTAATTCAAGAACATAATTTCAAATTCAAGAACCAACCTAATTCTAGTTCAAAAAATCATTCCTAAAGTAGAAAACTAATTCTTAACTCAAAACTAACAAACTTAACTTAAAAAAGCTTAACTAAAAAAACCTAAGATTCAAGAACCCAATTCAAGTTAATAATCTAATTCAAGAACCTAATACCAAATTCAAGTTCAAGTCCTAATCCTAATTCAAGTTCCAAATTCAAGTTCAAAAAAGAACCTAAAGTTGAAAACTAATTCTTAACTCAAAACTAACAATTTAAACTAACAAATTTAACTTAAAAAAGCTTAACTTTAAAAACCTAAGATTCAAGAACCTAATTCAAGTTAATAATCTAATTCAAGAACCCAATTCCAAATTCAAGTTCAAGTCCTAATCCTAAATCAAGTTCCAAATTAAACTTCCAAATTCAACTTCAAAAAAGAACCTAAAGTTGAAAACTAATTCTTAACTCAAAACTTACAATTTAAACTAGCAAATTTAACTTAAAAAAGCTTAACTTAAAAAAACTAAAATTCAAGAACCTAATTCTAGTTAATAATCTAATTCAAGAACCTAATTCCAAATTTAAGTTCAAGTCCTAATCCTAATTCAAGTTTCAAATTCAAGTTCCAAATTAAAGTTCCAAATCCTAATTCCAATTTCAAGTTCAAAATTCAAGTACCTAATTCAAGTTCAAAAAAGAACCTACAGTTGAAAACTGATTCTTAAATCAAAACTAACAATTTAAACTAACAAACTTAACTCAAAAAAGCTTAACTTAAAAAACCTAAGATTCAAGAACCTAATTCAAGTTAATAATCTAATTCAAGAATCTAATTCCAAATTCAAGTTCAAGTCCTAATCCTAATTCAAGTTCCAAATTCAAGTTCCAAACTAAAGTTTCAAATTCAAGTTCCAAATCCTAATTCAAGAACCTAATCCTAATTCAAGTTCCAAATCCTAATTTCAAATTCAAGTTCCAAATTCAACTTCCAAATTTAAGTTAATAATCTAATTCAAGAACCTTATCCTAATTCAAGTTCCAAATCCTAATTCCAAATTCAAGCAAGTCCTAATTCCAAATTCAAGTTCAAAAAAGAACCTAAAGTTGAAAACTAATAATCTAATTCAAGAACTTAATTAAAGAACCTATATAATTCAAGTTCAAAAAAGAACCTAAACTAAGGTTCACAAACTAATAGCAAGCCTAAACTAAGGTTCACAAACTAATTATAGCAAGCCTAAACTAAGGTTCACAAACTAATAGAAAGCCTAAATTAAGGTTCACAAACTAATTAGCAAGCCTAAACTAAGTTTCACAAACTAATAGCAAGCCTAAACTAAGGTTCACAAACTAATTAGCAAGTCTAAACTAATTAAAGTTCATAAATTAAGAATATAATCTAAAAAAGGAATTTTTCACTATCAATTTTTTCATATATCAATTTTCAATATCAATTTCTCCAAATCTTAGTTTAGAATTCAACAATAACAACAACAACAACATATACACCATAGTCTAAATTCAACAACAACAACATACCTAGTCTAGAATACACTATCAATTTTCGAAAATAAAAATACCCAAATTAAACCCTAACCTTCAAATCAACAAAATAACTAACCTCAAAATAGGAGGAGGCTGGAGGGAGGAGGCTGACGGTAGAGGGACCATCGATGGAGGGAGCGGTGGTGGAGGAGTGGCAGTGGAGGAGCGGCGGAGCAGTGGTGCAGTGGTGGATAAGAGGAGGAGAGAAAAAGAGAAAGAGAGAAATGAGGGAAAAGAGACCCGACGGGGTCTCTGTATAATTAAAGAAGCGACAGGCAGCGTCGCTTCTTTCCGTCGCTTTTTTAAATGAGTTGACCGTGTTTTGACCAAAAAGCGACGAAGTACATCGCTTTTCTATTTTTTTTAGATATAAATTAAATTTTAAAGAAAGCGACGGGCAGCGTCGCTTTCTTTAATTTTTTTTTTAATAATTGCGACGCTGTCCGTCGCTTATAAAAAAATAAACATTAATTATTTGTAAATTATTTTGGCACAAAAATTCGCCAAAAAGAGCGACGGACAAAGCGAAGGCTGTCCGTCCCTTTTTTAATTTTTTTTTATAAATTAGAAAAATAATAGAAAAGCGACGGACAACGTCTCTTTATTCGTCTCTTTTCAGGAGCGACGTTGTCTGTCGCTTTCCTATCCGTCCCTTTTTGAGATATTTTTAGTAGTTTCTGCTTATGGGTTGTGATATGGAGTGCGAAACATGGAACCGCACATGCAAAATGCACGTTTATTCGCATGTAGCCTCGAGTCCTGATTTGGGTTCTAGTCTATGAGGCGGTTCTCCTGCGAGGTGCAATACGCCATGTGTGGCACGCCCGTGACACTCGGTAAGACTCCTTGAATAATAAGCATGCCAATGACACACTAAAGCTCCTTCTACCTAACATCCAACAAAAACAATAGAAACACTTGGAATGCCTCCCAAAAAGCGTTTGGTTTAATGTCACAGCTCGACGGGGGTACCTCATAACCATGGTTCATCAAAGTTAAGTCACCCCTATGAAGGTGACTTCTTTTGGCACATCTAAATATTTCTAACCCTCTGGCCGTTCACTTTAAATCTAGATCCATTTTTTGCTTCCATCTCAATTGCTCCATTCAAAAAGGCTTGGGAGACTTGGAAAAGGCAGACCACTTAGACTTTAGTTTGCCCGGGAGTAGGAGAAGCCTAGAATTGAAGAGAATCACCCAATCTCTGGAAGAGAATTCTCGCTTCAATAGATGTTGGTCATGAAAGTGCTTCATTCGAGCTTTATAAAGGGATGCGCTTGCATAAGCCCATATTCGGAATTTATCAATTTCGTTGAGATCTTCAACTCGAGCATGAAAATCTTTCTCCCAATTGAAATTCAGGCTTTTTAATGCCCACATGGCCTTATGCTCCAATTCCACGGGAAGATGACAAGCCTTACAAAACGCAAATTGATATGGAGACATACCAATAGGAGTTTTTGAGGGGGTTTTATAAGCCCATAATACATCATCCAATTTTCAAGCCTAATCCATTCTATTGGCATTCACCATATTTGTAAGAATGGATTTGATCTCCATGTTGGACACTTTGACTTTATCGCTTGTTTGTGGATGGTAGGGAGTAGCAACTTTATGTTTGGCACTATACTTCTCAAATAATGCACTAAACAATTGATTACAAAAGTGGGATCCCTCATCACTAATGATAGCGCGGGGGGTGCCAAATCGAGAGAAGATATGCTTCTTTAAAAATGCCGTAATAGGTTTTCCTTCATTATTGGGTAAGGCCACTGCTTCCACTAATTTTGACACATTGTAAATAGCAACTAGGATGTAAGTATTTCCATATGAACTTGTGAAGGGTCCCATAAATTAATTCCTCACACATCAAATAATTCAACCTCCAAGATCGGGGTCAAAAAAAGTTCATGGCGACGAGAGATGCCCTTCGCCCGTTGGCATTGGTCACAATGCTTCACTAGATCATGAGCATCCTGATATAGAGTCAGCCAATAGAATCTACTTTGCAACACTTCTGAGGTTGTTCACATGCCACCATGATAACCACCAACTGGTAATGAGGGGCATGCCTCCAAGATAGGCATCATCTCAATCTTGAGAATGCATCTCTTAATCATACCATCTGCACAAATTCGGAAGATATAGGGTCTGTCCAAATAGAACTTTCAAACGTCATGCAAAATATTTTTTCTCTGATGGAAGGTCAAACCTTGCGATATTACATCACTTTCCTAGAAGTTTGAGAAATTAGCAAACCAAGGTATAAGATCATGAGATGCTGCCAAGATGTGCTCGTCGGGGAATGCATCATTTCTTTCAAGTTCCCCGACAAGTCTTCCTTCCTCTTCCAACCTAGAGAGGTGATCTACCATTCTATTATCACACCCTCTTTGATCTTTCACTTCGAAGTCAAATTCTTGTAATAACAAGACCTATCTAATGAGCTTTGGCTTGGCATCCTTCTTAGCCATTAAATATTGAATCGCGGAAGGACCAGTGTGTAGCATGACTTTGGTCCCCAACAAATACGCTCAAAACTTCTCAAGCGCAAAACTATAACAAGTAGTTCTTGTTCAGTCACTGTATAGTCTGTTTGGGGTGCATTTAGAGTTTTACTAGCATAGTAAACCGGATGAAATAGCTTGTCCCTCCTTTGACCAAGCACATCCCCCAAATCTACCCCACTAGCATCAAACCTTAGCTCGAAAGATTTTGACCAATCAGGCACAATAATAATAGGGGATGAGGTTAACTTTTCCTTTAAACTCAAAAATGATTTAATGCAACTATCATCAAAGTCAAACTTAGCTTCCTTTTTGATCAATTTACACAAAGGATCGGCCATTTTTGGAAATTCTTTGATGAATCGCCTTTAAAAGCAGTGTGGCCCAAGAAACTTTGCACCCGTTTCACCATTTTTGGAGGAGGTAGCTTAGAAATGACCTCAATCTTCACTTTATCTACTTCGATTCCCTTCTCGGATATCTTATGACCCAACACAATGCCTTTCTTTACCATAAAGTGACATTTTTCCCAATTGAGAACTAGATTAGTCTCCTCACAATGTTTTAGCACATCCTTTAAGTGAGATAAACAATCATCAAATGAGTCCCCCACAATCGAGAAATTGTCCATGAATATTTCCATGCTATCCTCTACCATGTCTGAGAAGATTGATATCATACACCTTTGAAAAGTAGCTGGAGCATTGCAAAGTCCAAATGAAATTCTGTTGAATGCAAAGGTTCCATAAATACAATGAATGTTGTCTTCTCTTGGTCTTTGAGGCCTATTGGAATCTAGTTATATCCCAAGTATCCATCAAGGAAACAATAATACCCTCACCCGGCTAATCGATCAAGCATTTGGTCCATAAATATGAGAGGGAAGTGATCCTTCTCCGTCCATGCATTGAGATTTCTATAATCCATACACACCCTTCACCCTGTCACAGGTTGGAGGGATATCATTTCATCTTTTTCATTAGGCACAACAGTGATGCCTCATTTCTTAGGCACGCATTGAATCGGACTGACCCACGTACTGCCGGATATTGGAAACATAACTCCTGCATCCAACCATTTTATGATTTCCTTTTTGACCAACTCTTGCATAGGTGGGTTTAACCTTCTTTGATGTTTACTGGATGGTGAGCAATCATCTTTAAAATTAATCTTATTTGTGCAAATACCATGTGTTATGCCAATTATATTTGAGACAGTCCACCCAAGTGCCTAATGTGTTTGTTTAGAACATCAAGTAAAGCCTCCACTTGCCCTTCTTTCAACTTATTAGAGATAATTACTGGTAGTGTTTCTTTGGCACCAAGGTAAGCATAACTCAAGTGGGATGGTAAGGGTTTGAGTTCCAACACCAGGGGTTCAATGATTGAAGGTTTAGATGGAGGAGTTTGCCGGTTCTTTAGATCAAGATCAAGTTTCTTCAGAGTGTAAGAATAAGATCCCATTCCCACCAAGGCACTACATATTTTCTCATACTTCTCAATATCCTCGCAATCATGATTTAACAAGATGGCCTCCAATGCTTATTTCACAAATTGTTCTTCCGAGTGTAGATCTACACTCTCTTCAATCCTATCAATTGTGAATACAATTTGGAGATCACTGGGCTTCTTCATTGATCGACCTACATCAAAAGTTATCTCTTCCTCATTCATTGAGGACTTAAGTTCCCCCAATTTCACGTCAATCAAGGTATGCCCCATAGATAAACATCGCTGCCCCAATACAATTAGTTTTTCATAACCACTGGTGCAATCAAGTATCACAAAATCTACTGGAAATACAAGCCAGTCCACTCTTATCAATTTGTCATAAAAAATTCCAACGGGGTGCTTCACTGTACGATCTGCCATAAGAAATTTGATTTTTGTATGATACAGAGGCCAATTCCCAACTGTTTGAAAATGGTAAGAGACATCAATTTATACTCGTGCTTTCATCACACATCATCTTCACCGGCTTATGCAACCCATTTGCACCATAAATGGTAAAAACACCTCGGTTATCTGAGTTAACTACAAAATTGTTAGCTATTATGGCACTACCTTGAGGAGATATGTGAACTACTCCATGCTCCAGGAATCTGTTCTTGGTACACATTTCTTTCAAATATTTAGCATAATCAGGCAAGAGAGTGAGGGCATCTTTCAGTGGAACATGTATTGAGATTTTCTTCACCATGGGCTCTATCCCTCTAGATTGTTCCTCTTCTTTCTCTTGTATTAGGCGTTGTGAGAAAGGAGGTGAACATTTAGGGAAAGGCTTGCACATCTTGGGAATTTTATTTCTTCAGTCTTTGTCTTCCGCCACACCATTGTCGATGCCCTTTTTGCTCCTAGACTTGTTCATGGCATAACCTTTCTCACCAGTAGAGCATGATAGGGTATCCTTAACAAAATCTCCTTATCTTTATTTTCTTCCTTATACGTAAATTGAGAGGTGAGCTAATTCATTCTTTCTTCAAGGAGTTTGATGGCGACAAAGTGAGACCTTATAGTTTGAGCCAGGGTCCTAAGTTCATGTTTTTGCTGGCAGACTCACACATATGTTGACTCCACCTTCTATAATACTCATTCAAGCAAGATTTCCACTCTTGAGGTGACATTTCCATGGTTCCAACCTTGATTCCAATGCTCTTGCCTCCATTAGCTTTGATTCCCTTGTTGAAGACATACATGGGAACCCATATCATGATTTTCACAAACTAAATCTTCTCCATCAGCAAGTGAATAGATCTCATCATCCTCTAATTTCTTGTATCATCATATGCTAATGACATTTATACTTTCCACCTTATGTTCAATTATGTGCTTAGTCATAAATTTGAGGAGAGTGTTGATGGTTGTTATCTATCTATCTCTTTGTGCATTGTTTTTCTCCTATTCATTCAACACATTAACATAGTTCACACCCACTGCTCCCTCGGCTACCAAAGTATTCCAATCACGATTAATTTTAGTCACCCTCTCAAGCAAAACCTTGGAGAACTAAAATGTTTGGTCTATTAAAGCACCCCCAACCAAATTGTTGATAATGGTCTTGTTTGCGGGGCCTAAAGAATGGTAGAAGATTGGAGGAGGATGTCATCCGGAAGGCCGTGGGTCGGGCACTTTGCTACCTTTATCTTGAATCTTAACCAATCTTCATGGAGATGTTCACCATGAAATTGTTCAAACTTAGTGATTTCATCTCTCAATTATAGCATTTGGCCAAGAGGGAAGAATCTATCAAGGAATGTGGTGAGCATTTCATCCCAAGTAGATATTGTGCCCGTGGGTAATTCTTCAAACAAAGTAGTAGTTTCTCCCATGAGAGAAAATGGAAATAATCGCAACCAGATGGATTCTTGAGTGATATTGGCTATAGCAAACAGTTGACATACTTCCACAAAGTGACTTATGTGCCGGTGGTCATCCTCGTAATGTTGCCCTCTGAATAAACCTTTCATGTGCAATAAATGGAGCATTGTGCTTGTAACTTGGAATGGTGCGCACCCCATTGATTGAGGCAAGTGAATAGAACTTTGCACATCTCTGCGATCTTCTATAACTTTCTCATCCATATGGTTACCCATACTAACATCAGTGCTAGCGTGGCTCATGCTTCCTACTCAAAGCAACAAAAACAACAAAAATGTAAAATAGAACAAATGCTCAACAAAAGTGAATAAATAGACAATAAAATTGCAAATCAAAACCCAATCCCTGGCAACGACATTATTTTCTATGACGTTCAAAAGCACTCTCCCAAAGGAGGTGGTAACGATCACCAAGCAAAATAATAAGTACCCAACTAATGTCGGGGTCAAATCCATGGAGATTGGTACGATGACTAGCCACTAAACGTCAACAATCAAATCACTAGAGTAAGCAAATTGTTCAAACAAGTAAAGTAAAATTGGGGGGAAAAGGTTTGGGAATTTAAGATTTGAATTGTAACAACTTAACAAAGTAAACAAAAGAGTTTTAATCTAGAGAGGAAGCCTAGGGGTGTGCTTCCGATGGGGTAATACGAATGGAATTGGGGTTGATTATTCAAGCAAACTTTCAATTATTAGCATGGGTAGCTTTGGTTTAAGCTATACTTAGTAGTTTTCTAAACCTACTAAATATGTTTACTATGGTTTTCTTCAAGTCCCATAGTTGGATACTCAACCAACCAAATTAGCTTAGGTGAATCAAACTATTTCTAGATTTGACTCTTAGATGGGAATTTCCTAAAGTAAAGCAATTTCTAGCCTCAATTTATGGCAGAAATTCCAAATCCCTACTATTGAACTCTTACCCAATTGAAGAACTCCTTCTTCAAGCAAGCACAAAATTAGCAAACTAAACAATGTTTGCAACCATTAATTTTGCAATAAAATCATGAAGAATTCAATAGACCCATTTTAAACAATCAATTATAAACACAAATAATCAACACCATGCCCAATTATAAACACCTATCATCACACACCCCTAGAATTGAGTTTAGCTAATCATAGAGAAGGAATAAGAGAAGATACCAATTGGGTTTTCCTAAATTCCATTCATTCTTCAAATAGCCAAATTCAAATTCCAAGATTAATTGTTAACAATGGAGTTTTTCACTCTAGAGAAGAAGAAGAAAATTGTACTCCATCAACTATATCCCTTGGGAATTGTAAAAACTATTTTATATCCTTAGTAAAGATCCCAGAAAGGGTTTTGAAACCATCCTAATTATGTCACACACATTTGGACAATTTTGCCATTCGAGAGAGGTGTGAAATTAAGGCGAGGGAACCTGCAATTGCCCCTTGCAATTTGTGGCTCACAGGTGCCTTGTCTTCCAGGCAGTGTAGAGCTTATCACTTGTGACCCATTATGCAATAAAAGGTGGGATCACCCCTTCAGATATGCGGATTACATGCTTTGACTACTGAGGCATTGTTTTTTCTCTATGTGTGGTGGAACCTGCGAATTGCAGGTGATCTCATGCGGCTTGCATGCTTTTTTTCCCATCTTAACAGATCCTTTCCCTTCCGATCATCTTTGTACTTTGGTTTCAATTTTAAGCTCTTTTGAGTTCAAATCCTTTTCTTTCTTGAATTGACTAAGAGTGCATGTATTTAAGGTAATAAAGGCAATAAGTACCTCCAAATCTCATTAAAACATGGCAATAATTCATGAATAAAGGCCAAATAAGTTGGTATATTATCGACTTATAACCCATCCCTAAAGAACATGTTAATTTAAACGTTCTAATGGGCAGGGTCCTACAAATCAGTGATGGGGATTCTCACTTATGCAACTGGTTTTTTAGTGCACTATTGGACAAATATGGGGTCAAGCACAAGATTTCCACCCCTATCATCCTCAAACAATCTAGCAAGTAGAGGTATCCAACCGAGAGATTAAGACCATCCTATCCAAGACTATAAATGTTAACTGAACAGATTGGTCTCAGAAGTTGGATGACGCTCTTTGGGCTTATCGGATAAGTTTTAAAACCCTAAAAGGGATGTCTCCATATCATTTGGTGTTTGGTAAGTCATGCCACTTTCTTTTTGAACTTGAACATAAGACATTGTAGGCGCTAAAAAAGTTGAATCTCAACTGGAGTGAAGCCTCAAACTTGAGGCTTGAACAGTTTAACAAGATAGATATGTTCCGACTCAGAGCATATGAGAGTGCAGCTCTTTATAGAAATCGGATGAAGTATTATTACGATAAAAGGATCCTAAAAATGGAGATCAGTTTTGTGAACTTCATATTATTGTTAAACTCCGGGCATCACTTATTTCCAGGCAAGCTGAAGTCAAAATGGTCTAGATCATTTAAGTTCACGCAAGTGTTCTCTTATGGTGCAATTGAACTTGAGAACAAATATTCAAAGTGATGGAAAAAAAGTTAAATAGTATCTCAGAGCACATGATGAAGTGAAATAGATAGAGACGGTGTACTTTGATAAAGTCTAAGTAATTGAGGTACCTACATAAATAAAGCAGGCACTTCTTGGGAGGAAACCCAAGTTCTTGTTTCAGGTTTTTCTTCATTTCTTTGTTGTTTTTGGTAGAATGTGTATAGCACAAGCGAGGGACACAAGAGTTTTTGATCTGAGATCCATCTGTGTTAAGAATGTGGGATGTGTTTCACTGAATGCCGACCGCATTCCTAACACAAATACAAGCCAGTAAACCTAGAAATCTAGGGGCCATCCGAGTTGGGGTCGCAAGAAGCATTTCACCAAATGCGGATCGAATCTCTAAAGTGAATACAATCATCGAAGCTATAATTTGCAGCCTATATGTGTTTTATATAAGGGCCGCATTTGCCCATACGTGGTCGTATTCTAGCTTTGTCTGAACCTAATACAAATATAGAGAAAAGTTTGATTTTATATGTATATATATAAAATTTATTTTTCTTAAAAAAGGGATTTTTATTTTAAAGACCTAAGGGACATTTTGTTGTTTTCTTTTCTTCTCTCTCTCTCTTTCTTCCGTCTCTTTCTTTTCCCTCGTCTCCCTCAAACCCATGATTTTCTCCCTTGTAACTATGATTTCCTCCCTCATGCCCTCAATTTTTTCCATCTGAATGTCTATGTTCCTTATAAAAAAGCACTGAACCACTCAGCAAAGCTCGAATGAAACACTTTCATGACCAATAGATATTAAAGCGGGAATTCTCTCCCGGAGATTGGGTGCTTCTCTTCAATTTTAGGATTTGCCTATTCTTGGGCAAACTAAAGTCTAAGTGGTATGGCCCTTTCCAGGTCTCCCAAGCCTTTTCAAATGGAGCAATTGAGATGGAAGCAGAAAATGGATCAAGATTTAAAGTGAACGGCCAGAGGGTTAAGAAATATTTAGGTGTGCCAGAAGAAGTCACATTTATAGGGGTGACTTACCTTGATTAACCATGGTTATCAGGTACCCGCATCGAGCCATGATGTTAAACCAAGCGCTTCTTGGGAGGCAACCCAAGTGTTTCTCTAGTTTTTAATATTTCCTTTCTTCACTTTCTCTTATCGTTTTTATTGGATGTTAGGTAGAAGGAGCATTAATGTGTCATTGGCATGCTTAAAATACAAGGAGTCTCACAGAGTGTCACAAGGTAGCCGCACATGGCATATTGCACCTCGAAGGAGAATCTCCCTGCAGACTAGAACCCAAATCAGGACTCAGGGCTACATGCGAAAGAACCTACTATTGAACTCTTAATGTCACACCTCGAGCTTACACCCTGGATGTGACATGGTTCTTAGAGTCACAAGTGACCCCAAGCTAACCAATGGACTAGCATACTGTTGAGATATAGACTGAAAGATAATGCAAAAGCTGAAATATGCTGAGCTCTTGAAAGAAATATTAAAACAAAATAGAACTTTCATAAACTGAGATACAATATCATTTTAAAACTGATACAACTAAATGACTGACTGTCTATCTATGAAGCCTCTAATAACACGTACTATAGTTAGTCAGGACATGACCCCCAACTATCTCTAATCAATATATAAAAACATAAAATAAATAGTTATGACTACTACTGATTGGAGTTCCCGAATAAGTAGAACTCATCCCTTGCTGACTGGAAGCTGCGATCTGTCTGATCATGATCCTGGGAGCTAGCACTGAAACCTACATCATAAAATGATGCAGCATAAGGAATGTATACGATTAGTACTTTGAATGTACTGAGCATGTGAGATATGCACTAACTTAAAAATCATAGAAACATGTATATACTAAAAACATGGCTGAAAACTGGACTAAGTATAACATCTGAAGTGCATAAGTCAAAACTATAGAATATAAGCTATTTTACTAAAGAGGGTGTAAATCTTATTTCGGAATGGTAACTGTGAGATCATGATATTTTAAGATAAGTAAAACTGTTATTTGGGGATCCATAGACTGAAAAGATGAAGTATATCTGTAAATCATGAAATAGTGCAACTGAGCTGAAAGTCATGAGTCATGCTAAAACTCATGTTTAAAGGAAATCCTTCGAGGAGTTTCTCCTACTGAGCATGATGAAAATAGTGATATAGTGTACTGAATGCAAGCTGAAAGGTATAGGCTGATGCAATGACCAAGTATATAAACATGCAACTGTATAATACTAAACTAAACTGAATAACTGAATACAAGGTCATGTAATAATGAATATGGACTGTGGGACTGTGGGAGATATTGTTAACTGACATATAACCATGTGAGCTAAACATGGAGTTTGGCGTATAATCCCCATCGCAAAATGCCCAATATACCTTGCCAGGTTATAAAGTCTTAGATAATCTGATATGGTGTAAATAAACCTACGGTAGCGCCGTAGTTCTGGGACTTAGGGACTTTTACTAAAGGTCTCAGCCTAAGCTGACCAGGTGAGCCTTCATCCCTTTGTCCGCTCGGTGCTAAGTACTACTCCCAATTGAATATGTATATATAAACAAATAAACTAACATACTGGATAGCTCAGAATACAAACTACCTGAGAATGCAAAATAATACTGAGACTGAAAGCATTCTATTTTTCTGAAAAGCTGTAGGTTGATAACTGGATAATTTCATGCTTTAAAATTGAGTACTAGTAGACTGGGCTAAATTCTGAAGAAAATCTAGTTCATGTGAAAATACTACAATTTCATGCTAAGTTCTTGAAAAAAAGATAATTCATGCAGAAGATGCTGTAAATCCAGGTTAAGTCTGTTTCATCTAAATTCCAGGGATTTAAGAAAATATTCATAAAACTTCTTCCAATATCACTTAAACATATACAAGGAACATATAGTATCATGAGGGATTAAGTCCTGTAAAAATATACATAGTTGGGTAAAATCAAGTTATGATTCGCTTTTTCAAAAATCTAGGGTTTTGAGATCTAATTGTAGGAATTCATGTAGAAATCATTCTAATAAAAGTAGTAGTCATGTAGGATCCTCAAGAGATAGAATTCATAGTAAAACACTTGTTTAGGTAAGAACCCTGATACGCCCAAATTACACCTCCTTTTAGAAGCATAAGGGGTGGCTGATCAAATATAGAACCCAACAAAGGTTGGGGTCGATCCTACAAGGAATATGGTAGGACTATGATCGATTAATGTTGACTCGCATTTTAGTCATTTATTTCCCTCGAAAAGTTTTTTTTAAAGTAACAAGTAGTAATAGTAACTAGAACGTAAGCAAGTAACAAATGTTAATTTCAAGAGATGTTATCAATAATAGTAGCGACTAGGGTAGTGTTCCCCATGAGATCATAACTTAGTATGGCTTTTGTACTTGGTAAACTAGTTTGATACTTAGCATGCAAAATCGGTAAGTTGGGTTCCTCTAACTCCTTGGTCCGGCAGCTAGATGAATTTCACCACACGCCTTGGTCCGGCCGCGGGTGTATGCTCTAATAACCTTTACCCTGGATCCCAGATTAGCTATTCCCGGACAAGGTCAAGCTATTAGATGAGGGTTGGTAGCCTCAAATCTCCGTCATTGAACAACTCTTTTCCCATCCATTACTTCCTTGGTCCGGCAAATAAGGATAAGGCAAGTTCTAACGTTGTACACCGCTAGAAAGCAATCATTCTGAAGGGAAGAACAATACATGCATAAATATCGCCCTAGAATTACTAAGTACTTTGCCTACTTTTCATGGTTCCCACAACCCTAGTTGTGGATTTAGTTACTCATATTCATAAGTGGATACTTAATGGTTGTTTGTGCAATCATCAATAGATACTTACAAATTAGTGCAAAGAAATCCGAAATCTTGAGGAAAATATCAAGAACACTTCAAATAATCAAGAACTTGTGTTTAAAGTCTACACCAAAACAATAATGTAGTAATTCCTCGAATAAAAATACGTAACGACCAAAATAAAACCTAAGGGGAAGTATTTATAGACAAAGAAACCAAATCCTAACAAAACTAGGAGAAGCTGGAAGCAGCAATGCCGATGGGATGCCTCACCTGCCGTCATGGGTGCGACGGGGTTCGTGGGTGCCCATCGGCCCTCTTTAGGTCTTAAATTGCATGTCCCTGCCATGATCTCATGGGATGAAGTGAAGGGACATCGAGACTACGATGCCCTTTAGCCATCATTAACTCTTCAATTCCAAACCTTTGCCAAGATTTCACGAGAAGAGGTGATGAGACATCTAGGCTGCGACGCCCGTCGGCCATCTTGTCGCCTGCACTTGGCTCCTCTTCAGCTCTCCTACCTAGTTTCCATGGGCAATTTTGACGGGGCTTCATGGTTGTCACGATCATCGGGGATGCTCGTCTCCCTTCCTTGACTTCTTGCATACTTCCCTGGACTATTTTGACGGGCTTTGCAACGTCCCGTCATGTCTACCATGGGCATCGTGGGGGCCGTCAGGCTTCAATGCCTTAGCACCTCTTGCTGCCCTATTCCAACGGCTTGCCCCACGGGCCATCGTGAGTGTGACGACCGTGGTGGCTTGTCTTTTGCCCAGAAAATTGCAAACTTTTGGTCTTTTCATCTATTTCGTACTTTTTCCCTACATAACTAACAAATGACATTAAATCCAACAAAATGTACTTAAGAACTCCCAAAAATACTTCGTTTTAAGAGTCGAAAGTGCCGTCAAATCCCAGCATATCAACACCCTCAACTTAGAACGTTTGCTTGTTCTCAAGCAACAAACCAAAACAAAACTACACGATGCTTAAGTAGAAGAAAACCAGAAACTACAATGGCTACCTGATTCATTAAACTTTCACATTTTAAGATATTGCCCACTCCTTGATAGATCAAAAAGCGGTGCATTTGATCAAATTATCAAAACAACACAAGGTGGATCCGTGAGTGACAACACGATATTCATGAGTAAGCTAGCATACACCACAGACATTCAGCCCAACTAATTAGCAATCGCAGTCTACTCTAGTGCTCTCACAACAAAGAAGTCTTGAATCACACAAAATATCATTTTAACACTCAGGCACTGGGAAACCACTTACTCTCACAAAGAAGTTCAAGTTGTGCATGCATGATACCATAGGCTTGCCCTTATTTTTGGTGCTTTGGCTTTCAAATGGTTAAGTTGGGATCACTATAGGACTTTGCTAGGCTTGTAATATAGGCTTAGGGACGAGAATGGTACATTTGGGTAAATAGTGACTATGCCCTCCTTGAGACTACAATTACTTCTTTATTTTCTCCACTTTTCAGTTCTTACCAGTTGCCTCCCTTCTTCTCCTTTCTTTCACTCTTTTCCTACTTTTATCAAGCTTCGGGTGTGGCTTCTATTGCATTACTGCACTTTGTCTTTTCATTCATTATTCTTCTTTCTTTTCTTTTCATTCATCATTTTTCTTTCTTTTTATTTTTCTTTGCACGCCAACCACACCCAGTTTCTTTCTTTCTATTGCTTAACCATTCTTTTCATACCCAACACTTCCTACTCATCCCTACAGTAGCCACCCTCAACTTAGGCTTTTAGCTTGAGTTGAGGTGCACGATGTCCAAGGAGGGACCAGGGACAAAACAGAGATTTAAAGGAAACGGGAAGGTGAATAGGCTAACAACAAAAAGGTTCACTTTACGGCTCAAAGTTAGGGATCAAGTGGATTACTTAGCATTTGGTAGGTCATTTTGGTTGAAGTGGACTAATTCACAAATGGCCTATGATCATGTCCCAACTAAAGCATTCTACAACCTAAGCACGACTAACAAGGCAAGTTCTAGATAGCACAGCACAGCAAGAACACATGCTAAGCGGCTCACTTCACACATGGCACATAGTTTAGGCTAAAGATTAGCTAACTACCGATTCATGCTTTAGCTTAAGCTACTTGTCTCATTCATATGCATGCTGTCATTTATAGATCCACCTAGGTCAGTTCTAACACTTTGTTGCACAAAAAAAATTGAAGAGGTCTCCATTTTTTTTCACAAAGCTTTATTCCCAAAAATCCTATCATGGTTGCAATTAGATTCTAATTTACTTCTACAAACACACATCCAATACTAAACATGCCGGTTCAACAGAAATTAAAAATCCTTAGGGAAAGAACGCAGGCAAGAAAACCCCAAGGATTTGGGTACTTTGTGAGTACCCTCATGGGTTGCCTCCCATGCAACGCTTGATGTAACGTCGTGGCACGACGCGAGTATTTTTGCTAATCAGACTTCACCAAAATGCTCTACAAAAATACACCAGATGACCACAGCTTCCCCCACCCCATCAAAAAAGTTATGCATTATCCCCAATACACGAAAATATGATAAGCAAGGGATACTAGGCATACTTATGGTGCCTAAGTGCCGTCATCGGGTGTCGCAGAAGTCGGCCACCCTAATTCAATGCCCGTAGAAGTCTCAATAATAAAGGCTTCCTCTGCAGTCCTCTGGATAATAATATCAGCTGCCTGCACAGCCTCAACATCATCAACTCCCACAATGGGGTCTAAAGAAGGTATATTCACCTATCTAGCAGCACCACTAGTTGAACCACCTGTGCCAGCGCCATCAACTTCAATCTGATGCATGGCTAATGATTCTCTTGTTGCTTTCTCTAAATCTCTTTGGGCTCTCTTCTCGCCTTTCTCCTCCCTTTTCTTTTGAGATTTTGGGCTAAGAGGAGCATCATCCGCTTGAGCCTGCTTGTCTTTTCTTTTCCTTTTTCTCCTGTGCTCAGAGGGTTTAGGAGGTAGTTCAACTTCTTTTTCAGGCTCCTTTGCTGCTGAGGTGTCCAAGTTCACCATCCGAAGGTCGGGATCCACAAAATCCCATAGATTGAGCGTAGGCTCTGGCGTAATCCATGGAAAGACTACTGGAGCCCTAGCCTGAGAAGGTAGGGGATTTTTCAACTGCTCGACGTCGACCTTAAGCTCGACAATCTCCTTTTTTCAGTTCTGTAAGCTCCACTGCACCCATATCTTTTAGCCTCTCGTCCACCCTATCCTCTAATGCATCAATCTGGGCATTTACATTCAGAAATGGTATGGCCCCTTGAATTGAAGCATTCACAATTGGCTGGAACTGCTCCACAAATGCCTTCATTTGTGCTATTAGCTCAATGGTCCTTTGGACTGTATCGGCAAAATTTATCGGATGGAAGGCAAAGATGGATTTTGGATCCTCCTCTGAGGGTGCTGCAGAAATGGATGGACCAACTGCAGTAGTGGACGGGCCAGCTGTGGTATGCTTGGACTGGCTGCCTTGTGGGGTGGGTCTAGGCATAGGGGACGTTGTCACCTCCAGTGTCGGGACATGTGCCTTAAGTGTAAGAGCCAATGGCTTGGAAGTACTGCTCAATCCCACCACTCATGTCTCATCTTTGGACCGCTCTGGATAGTGTGTCCTTGCAGTTCTTTCAGCCCGATCGACCCCTGCAAACTTTAGGACCTGTGATTCTTCACACTACTCAGTGATCAGGCATGGAAAAGGGTAAGAAGAACTAATTTTGGCAACTCTGTCCCGGATCTCCTCTGCGATGATTTGCCCAAAATTGAGGTTATACTTGGACATCAGAGAAGCCACTAGGATGGCCCTTTCTAGAGTAAGTTGATTATCGGCACCCGTTGGCATGAGCTGGAGTCATACTAGTGCCCACCAGAATTTTGCCTCAAAATATAGAGAGGCTGTATGGATCTGTGGCTTGTCTTGGCTAAGCACTTTGGTGTCCCAGTTGTAGTCAGGCGCTTGGCCAACCACTTTGTCCGCTTATCCTCATTTTTCACCCGGGAGTCATAATCGAAGGTGTCCATGGGTGCTACATACTCTGGCCTAAAGAGAAATCTATTGATGGTTTTGGCCTAGATGTTGATTGGGACACCCCTTATTGGGACGTTCTTAAGAGCGGGCAAGTCTGCAATTTTTTGGCCCTTCTTGCACAACCCTTCCTGGATGGCTTGATAATTTCCATAAAACTCTCTCACGAGAGTCGGCTAAAAATCTGAGAGGGGCTTGCTAGTCCATCCCAACCTGTAATGCCGGAAATACGCATCCATCTTGGGGAAATTCTTCAGTTTGAATGGATCTATTCTCCACTCCTCAGTGATGGGCCTTTTTAGATTACCCCTTGCTGTAAATTCAAGGCCGTAGTCAAATATTTTCTTCGACCCCTCGACCCTTCATCTGATTGTCTCTCTAGCAAGTCCTAATGATTCACCAACGCCAAACGGAGTCGGTGAGAGAGTCTACTTTTCCGGGGTAGTAGTTTCTGTGTCGGACTCAGCATTACCTTCTTCTTCTCTTGACACACTGTGCTCCGACCCAGAACCATCCTCATCTCCTGACTTATTTCATGTTCCACTTAAGACTTGGGTAGCTAATTCTTTCCCGGTATTGGCATGGTCGCTCTCTACACTAGTCTCAGACGAGACGAAAGATGATCCTTGTTTTTCAGTGGATGCATTGCCCCCTCCTCTTCAGACTGGGAGGGAGACACAACTAGCTTCCTCCTAGTGTTCCGGATAAGGGGGGTGTTGTCTGGGTCACTCATTTCAGCTTCAGAATCAGTGGGTTGATCCTTTAGTCGAGACGGGTTGGAGGCGTTCTTAGCTTTCTGGGGCCTCCCTCGTCATAGCGGTGTCTTTGGTGCCATGTAGTACCTACATGTAACCAATGTTAGTAATCGGGACCAAAGTTCAAACCCACAAAAAAAATTGCACTTGGAGAAATTTACAGAAAAATCAGTCTCCCACGGGCTTGAGAGGGTCGACGTCTCATGGCCCCAGGCGTCGGAATCGTCCAGTGGGGTTTTGCAGGATATTCTTCCTCCCATGACCCTGTGCCACGGGCATGAGAGGTCTAACGTCCTATGGGACAGGGCATCGAAATGGAACAGTGGGGTTTTTAAGGACAGTTGTCCTCCCACGGGCTCTTGCCACGGGCGTGGGAGGTCCGACGTCCCATCGGGTTGGGCATCGGATCTGGCCAGAAACCTTTTCATGTTTTTGGGCCAGTTCCACGCCCTGACCGACGCCCGTCGTGCCTCAAACGTCACCCCCTATCACGCTCGTGGGATCCAATCAGTACACAAATAATTCTCTCCCTCTTTTCTTTTACTTAGCATCACCCCCCATCACTCCCAATAGCAGGAAAACAACAACATATCAATTAGCAATATTAACTCACATATAACCCTAATTTCCAAGTTAATACACTTGTAACCATTTACAGAATCACTAAGCAACATTTTTATAACTAGGGTTTGATTTTTAAAACAATATGGATCACAACACTTAAAAACCCATAGGCATCGATTACAAGCTTCACGTAGGAGTGACAGGTTGAGAGAAAGAATTACTTACTTCTTTAGTTATCAACACCTCTTGAGACTCGATTTCCAAGTGGTAAGTTGCTTAGGATTTGTGGAGAGCTTATGGGAATCAGGGGTAGTGAATCGTGGGGAGTGAGATTAGAGATGTGGTTTGGTGGGGGGAGGAAGAGTCGTGGATTGTGATATTTGACCTCAATGGAATTGAGGTCAAAGTGTTAAAGACGCGGGGTAAAAGGGAAAAAGGGGGTCCGGGTCAGGTCAGGTCAAAATAAAAGACATTTTAAAAATTGTTGACCTTCCTTAACCGATCCAGACGATGGGCTTCACGACGCGCATCGGACGAGAGACGACCCATCGTACTTTACCTACCTGGGTGGCTGAAACTCCCATTCCCACGCCCGTCAGAGCTGCAATGGCCCGTCATGTGGGACGTGGAAATGAGGCAGAGCACCTTCTTTCCACACTTAGCAAATTTTGTTATCAATGTTAGGATCTTCACGCCCATTGCCACGCCCGTCGGAGCCGCTATCTCCCGTCAGGTGGGACGTGGAAATGAGGCAGACCCCCATGTTTCTATACTTGACAAATCTTTTTGCCTTTGTGAGGGGCTTGACGCCCATTCCCATGCCCGTCGGAGCTGGGACAGCCCGTCATGTGGGACGTAGAAATCAGACAGACCACCCTGCATCCATACTTAGCATATTTTGTAGGCTTTGTATCCCAGTCCCATGGGCGTGGCACCTGCGACGGCCCGTCACAGAGCCCGTGGGACACCTTTTTACCTGCAGCTTATGCACTTATGTTTTTATCTCCCCTCCTTCTGCAAAACCAACACACATTAGTCCATGGGTTGCCTTCCATGCAACACTTGATTTAACATTGTGGCACGATGCAAGTTGGCTACTCAGACTTCACCAAAACATTTTATAATTACTAGAACTAAAAACAAATAAAGCAAAAATACAAGTCCATGGGTTGCCTCCCATGCAGCGCGTGATTTAACGTCGCAGAATGACGCAGGTTGATTGATTACTCAGAATTCATCAATCTCCTTTGGTGGGATGAATTCATCAAGGCTCCAGGCTTTAATCATTTTGAGCTCCTCTGCTGTGCCGAAATAATCTTTGATCCGCTGCCCGTTTGCCTTAAACCTTTTTCCCTCATGGTTTTCGAGTTCAACAGCCCCATGAGGAAACACTTGTACCACCTTGAACGGTCCAATCCACTTAGACTTCATCTTGTCATGAAACAAGCGAAGTCTATAATTAAAGAGCAAGACCAAATCACCCGGCTGGAAATTTCTCTTTTCTATCTTCCGGTCATGATACCGTTTCATCCTTTCTTTGTACAGAGCTGAACTCTCATATGCATTCAGGAGGAACTCATCCAATTTATTCAGCTGCCTAAGCCATTGCAATAATACCTTAGACCAGTCCAAGTTTAGCTTCTTCAACGCCCACATGGCCTTATGCTCTAACTCAACTGGAAAATGGAATGCTTTACCAAACACACGCTGATATGGTGACATACCTATTGGGGTCTTGAATGCAGTCTAGTACGCCCACAAAGCATCGTCTAACTTGAGCGACCAATCCTTTCTATTTGCATTGACCATCTTGGACAAGATTGACTTTATCTCTCTGTTGGAAACCTCCACTTGCCCACTCTTCTGAGGATGATAAAGGGTTGCAACTCTGTGTTTAACTCCATATTTTTCAAGCAAGGCTTGAAATAGCTTGTTGCAAAAGTGGGAGCCTCCATCACTAATAATTGCCCTTGGCTTACTGATACGCCCAAATTACACCTCAAATTAACGAAGCGTAAGCGGTCGTAGTCAAATATAGAACCCAACAAAGGTTGGGGTCGAATCCCACAGAGAATATGGTGAAGATTAAGCCTTTAGTGAAGTATGTGACTAATGGTCAATAGTTTCCGGTAAATGGGGGGGGGGGTTTGTGATCAATATTTGTAAACAAAACAAACACTTAACGTATGAATGATAATCAATAGGAGAGAGAGAACTAGGGAAGTGTTTACCATGGCGTTAGTAACAAAGTCGATCCTAGGCTTAACGGGGTTCTTTCTATATGCGTGTCACGATGCGATTGAATTAATGGTATCGTCTAAACGTTTCTCAACCAAATAGACAAATTTACTTTTCAATTCTCTTGAACTTGAAAAGGTGTGCTTTTAGATTTCAATCCTAAACATCAAGTAGATTAATCTAGTTACAACATTAATCATAAGACGAGAGTTAGTAGTCTCGAATCCTCGTCGTTAATCAAGTTTCCCGATTTTAATCTCTTTACTCAAGCAAACTAAACTTAGGCATGTTCCAATGATTGCAACCACTAGAAAACGTTACATAACGAATGATTAACAACGTGACAACATATATATTGAACCCGTCACTACCCGGAATCTATATCGCTACTTTAGCCATGGCTCCCACAACCCTAGTTGTGGGAGGTTTAGTTACTCATGCTTGTAGAAGAATAAAAGAAAGTCATATTCATAATAAAGAAAAGAGATCCTTACAATGTATTGAGAACAATCTTTAATTAATCCAAGAACAAGAAAACAAGATCCCAAGAACGATTCAAGAACACGAATTTAAGAAGTATAGAAACGTGTTTCTTGATCTTCAAGTTGACTAAAATCTCTCCTAAAACTATTGTAAAAGCTTTATTAATTGCATAATGAATAAAATAAACCTAACATAGGGTATTTATAGGAGTCTAGGAAACACAATCCCAAACACATTAGGAGTCCGAAAAACCAAATCCCAAACGTATTAGGAATTCGAGAAACCAACTCCCAAACATGGTAGGAATCCTAATCGCGGGCTGCCTTGGTGCGACACTGCTTTGGTATGACAGTTAATCGCGGGCTGCCTTGGTGCGACACTGCTTTGGTGTGACGGTTTGGGTGACGGACTGTCACCACCTTGACGGCCCGTCACGGCGGCCGTCACCACTAGGCAGTGGTGCTGCCCCATCTTGATGGCTTGGGCTTGACGGTCCGTCACGAGCTTGACGGTCCGTCACTCGGACCGTCACTCTTATCCAGAATTTCTTTTTCGCCCGTATTTCTATTCGTTTCCGTGTTTGTCTCCCTTTCCTACAAATATAACATAAAACCATCAAAAACGACGACGGTTGCTTGAAAACGTACGATTGTTCTTAGTTAAAAGGAGTCGAAAGTGCCGTAAATTGGCGGCACATCAACACCCTCAACTTAAACGTTCGCTTGTCTTCAAGCAACATAACATAAAAGAAAAACAACACGACGACTCAACTAAGAAACAAACTCGTGTCTTTAGCAACTCATGGTCATTTAACATTAATTCAAGCTCCCTCGTAGCACACAAATGTATGAAACACTAACTTGCATAGATCCAAACATGTCATTCCGATATGATAGAATATTATGCATACACATGCGCAACTATCCTAACAATCAATAGACAATACAGAAATCTTGGTGCCCTCACCTCAAAGAAATCCCATACACAAGATTTGGGACTAGGTAAGCGCTCACACTCACAAATGATTTCAAACAATGCACATGCGATACCATAGGCTTGCCCTTACTATTCTATTTCGGTTCTTCAGAAAGCCGCTCAGGATCACTACAGAACTTTTTTTGGCTTGTAATGAGGCTTCAGGTGCAGGTAGGATACATTTAGGGGTTAGTGACTAAGCCCTCCTTGGAACTACCGACGTCTTATTACCACATACTTTACTTTGTCCATCCTTATTCACCTTTTTATTTCCTTCTCTCTAGCTACAGGTGCGGCCTCTTTATTTTGAGAATTCTTTTTTTGTTACTTTTTCGATCTTTTTCACTTCTTTTTATTTTTCTTTTCTTAGGCACACACCCGAATTTTCATTTTATTCACAACCAATCTTCTCCATCCTCTTTTTCTTATCATTCACCTCTGTAGTAGCCACCCTCAACTTAAGCTGATTGCCTGCGTTGAGGTGCACGATGTCCATGGCAGGACCAGGGCCAAAACAGGGTTTACCTCTATAGTAGCCACCCTCAACTTAGGCTGATTGCCTGCGTTGAGGTGCACGATGTCCAAGGAAGGACCAGGGCCAAATAGGGATTCAAAGTTAAACGGGAATGGTGACAGGTTATTGAAAGAATAAGGTCAATTATGGCTCAAACAGGGATCAAGGGATTATTTGCATTTGGACGGTCTTTTAGGTTAAGTGGACTGCACACAAAAAGGGCCTGTGATCCTTTCCTAAGCAACCAACTTCAAACTTAACAAAATAGACCGGGCAAGTTCTAGATGCATGCATAGAGTAAGAATTTATAACAATAATCTCACACACTCTTAGCACCAAGAAACTATATCGCTACCAACTATCAAACAACCGCTCGGCTTAAGCATACTCATTCTAATCATAATCACACAATGACATTCAAGGATCCAGACAGTCAATCATTTCAACATAAGTACAAAACCAGAAATTTTTTAAAGGGGCCTCGTTTTTAAACAAAAAAAAATGCCATGCTTGCTATAGACACTACAAAACAACTAACAAAATTTTAAAATAACAACCTAAACATGCCGGTTCTACTAGATAGCACACCGGAGGGAAAAGAACTCGGCAACAAAAACCCTCGGTGGTTACTCACAGGTTTCCTCAGACCCTCAACTTAGACTCATGCATTGTCCCCAATGCATACATATGAAAACTAAAAACTGTGAGAATAAAGGAATACCTGTGAAGTCGATATGACTCAGATTCTGGAACGATGTTGGAGACCGCCACGGTCTCCAAAATAGGAGAACTCGATGGAGTGTGTGCACGCGACACATTGATATTGCGTTCCAGCTTCTTCTTTCATCGGCTCCGCAGCTAGTCGCGACAACTTCTTCGCTCTTTCTTTGCAGATTCTCTTGTGGTGTTTTCGTTTTCTTGATCTATTTTCACCGCTTTCCTTTACCTGCTCGTCCTCTTGCGATCGCGACCTTACTCTCATAACAGTTCGGGTTTCAACACAACCCTTCTCCTCAAGATACACATCCGTAGGGACTTTCTCAATAGCATTGATGACCGCGACCACCCTCATGTCACTTGGTTGCTTCATCAATTTGGACACATCGAACTTGACCACTTCATTGTTTAGCCTGAAGGTCAGTTCGTTTCTTTCCATGTCAACCAACGCTCTAGCCGTGGCTAACAAAGGTCGTCCCAAGATTATGGGAACTTCAAAATCTACTACGCAATCCAAGATCACAAAGTCGGCCGGGAATATAAGCTTACCAATCTTGACCAGCACATCAGATAAGATTCCCACCGGTCGCTTTACCGAACGGTCAGCCATCATCACTCTCATGGACGTCGGTTTAGGAGCTCCCAAACCCAATTATTTGTAAACTGCTAGTGGCATCAAGTTTATACTAGCACCAAGATCACACAATGCTCTTCCGAAGTTGAGCTTTCCGATAGTGCAGGGGACCGTAAACGCACCTGGGTCTTCCTTCTTTTCCACTAATGATCTTGAAGAAATAGCGCTGCAATGGTGAAGGTTATCTTCTGGTTCAAAGCTTACTGACCTCTTCTTGGTGATCAAGTCCTTCATGAACTTGGCATATCCGGGCATTTGTTCAAGCGCTTCTACCAATGGGATGTTTATTGATACTTGCTTGAGCATGGTCAGGAAGTTCAGGAACTTACCATCTTCCGCTTTCTTCTTGAGGCGTTGTGGGAAAGGAGGTGGTGGTCGAGGCATCATAGTTGGAAGCTTTTCAGCTTCCTTGCTTTTCTCCGCGGGCTTTAGAGTTTCCTCCTCTACCGCCTCTTCATCATCCGCAACATCACCTTGAGTCTGAATTACCGAATGTGATTCCGGTAATATTTTTCCGCTTCTTGTGGTGATCGCCATACAGCTTGCGTCATTCCTCGGATGAGTGGTGTCGCTCGGCAAGGTACCTGTCTTCCTTGGGTTTAGAAATGCCGAGATGTGACCCACTTGCTGCTCTAATTGCTTGATCACGGTGGAATGTGACTCCACTACCTGACTCAATATTGATAACTCAGTCCTCATTGCCCTTACCCCAGAGTCAGTCGATTCCACCTTCAGCAGCATCTTAGCCATCATGTTCTCGAGTTTGGACGTCTCTGCCTCGTTGCCAGCTTTGTCCCGATTACCAGGTGGTATATACAACCCACCTCTATCGGTGCTGTTCCTCCAGTTTCCTTGGTCGCGATCTTTGTAGCCGCCTTTCTCATAGTGGTTGTCTCTCTGATAGTTCCGACCTTGGTTTCCTTGGCCATTGGCCTGGAAACCCCCCAAATAGTTGGCCTCGTCATCAGATTCAACCCCTGCTGCTCTACCTTGCGAACCCACGACTTTCACCTTCTCGATACTTCCTGATATCAAGTGCTTCGTCAAGAGGTCCATTTGCGTTTTTAGATGGGCCATGTCTTGGTCCCGTTCTTCCTCTTTTCTGCGCTGCTCTGCTGACACACCAACTACATAAGTGCTAGCTGCTACCTCTGAATCTCGTGTGTGCCAGGCCCTGTTGGTTTTTGTGAGCCTGTCCAAAATAGCTGTGGCATCGGCAAAAGTGCGACCCATAAACGCTCCACCTGCTGCGTTGTCCAACATCGGCTTGGTAGCCGAATTGAGTGCCCTGTAGAATGTTTGCATCAAAAACTCATCGTTCAACTGATGGTTCGGGCATTGTGTTAGCTTCTTCTTGAATCGCAGCCAGGTCTCGTGCAATGCTTCGTGAGGTTGCTGCCTGAAATTGCTAATCTTGTCCCTCAACTGTATCATCCTAGAGGGAGGAAAGAACCTTTCTAGGAAAGATCCTTTCAACTCTCCCCAAGTTGCGATAGAGTCGGGGGTCAGTTCTGTCAACCATAACGCTGCCTCATCAGACAGAGACAACGGAAACAACCTGAGTCTGATCGCTGTCTGACTCACGCCCGGCAGTTCGAATGACTTGCAGATGCCCACGAAGTTCATTAAGTGACGGTTTGGATCGTCACCAGCTGCTCTATGAAATACTCCTCTCAAGTTCAACAGCTGAATCATCGTGCTAGTGATGTTGAACTTGGCTCCGGGCGGTAGCGGTGGAACAACAATGGCGCCCGTAGCGCCAGCTCCATCTAAGTCGAGATCCTCATCATTTCGTGCGATCTCATCCTGCAGACCACCAGCATTCAGATTTTGTTGGGCCTGCAGTTCTGCAGCGAGCCTTGCTGCCTCTAGTTGTGCGGCCATATTCTGCCTCAATGTTCTAGCAAGCTCGGGATCATAAGGTAATATTGATTCACCCGAGCTCCGGGTACTTGGCATGCACAACTATGTACCCTGTCAATTACAAAAACAACAAATAAACGTAAAAGCAGGAAATTATGACTAAGAGTCAAATAAACACACCGAACTTAATAATCAACCGTATTCCCCGGCAACGGCGCCACTTTTTCATAACGCCCAAACTACACCTCAAATTAACGAAGCGTAAGCGGTCGTAGTCAAATATAGAACCCAACAAAGGTTGGGGTCGAATCCCACAGAGAATATGGTGAAGATTAAGCCTTTAGTGAAGTATGTGACTAGTCGTCAATAGTTTCCGGTAAATAGGGGGGGGTTTGTGATCAATATTGTAAACAAACAAACACTTAACGTATGAATGATAATCAATAGGAGAGAGAGAACTAGGGAAGTGTTTACCATGGCGTTAGTAACAAAGTCGATTCTAGGCTTAACGGGGTTCTTTCTATATGCGTGTCATGATGCGATTGAATTAATGGTATCGTCTAAACGTTTCTCAACCAAATAGACAAATTTACTTTTCAATTCTCTCGAACTTGAAAATGTGTGCTTTTAGATTTCAATCCTAAACATCAAGTAGATTAATCTAGTTACAACATTAATCATAAGACGAGAGTTAGTAGTCTCGAATCCTCGTCGTTAATCAAGTATCCCGGTTTTAATCTCTTTACTCAAGCAAATTAAACCTAGGCATGTTCTAATGTTTGCAACCACTAGAAAACGTTACATAACGAATGATTAACAATGTGACAACATATATATTGAACCCGTCGCTACCCGGAATCTATATCGCTACTTTAGCCATGGCTCCCACAACCCTAGTTGTGGGAGGTTTAGTTACTCATGCTTGTAGAAGAATAAAAGAATGTCATATTCATAATAAAGAAAAGAGATCCTTACAATGTATTGAGAACAATCTTTAATTAATACAAGAACAAGAAAACAAGATCCCAAGAACGATTCAAGAACACGAATTTAAGAAGTATAAAAACGTGTTTCTTGATCTTCAAGTTGACTAAAATCTCTCCTAAAACTATTGTAAAAGCTTTATTAATTGCATAATGAATAAAATAAACATAACATAGGGTATTTATAGGAGTCTAGGAAACACAATCCCAAACGCATTAGGAGTCCGAGAAACCAAATCCCAAACGTATTAGGAATCCGAGAAACGAACTCCCAAACACGGTAGGAATCCTAATCGCGGGCTGCCTTGGTGCGACACTGCTTTGGTGTGACGGTTAATCGTGGGCTGCCTTGGTGCGACACTACTTTGGTGTGACGGTTTGGGTGACGGACCGTCACCACCTTGACGGCCCGTCACGGCGGCCGTCACCACTAGGCAGTGGTGCTGCCCATCTTGACGGCTTGGGCTTGACGGTCCGTCACGAGCTTGACGGTCCATCACTCGGACCGTCACTCTTATCCAGAATTTCTTTTTCGCCCGTATTTCTTTCCGTTTCCGTGTTTGTCTCCCTTTCCTACAAATATAACATAAAACCATCAAAAACGACGACGGTTACTTGAAAACGTACGATTGTTCTTAGTTAAAAGGAGCCAAAAGTGCCATAAATTGGCGGCACATCACTTACCAAGTTGGGAAGCACAACTGCCTCCACCCACTTAGAAACATAGTCCACAACCACCAATATGTACCAATTTCCATTGGACAGAACAAAAGGACCCATGAAGTCTATACCCCAAACGTCAAATAGCTTAACCACAAGGATGGGATTAAGAGGAAGCTCATGCCTCTGCGATATGCCTCCTTCCCTTTGACATCTGGTGCAAGCCTTAGCAAACTAATGGGCATCTTTGTGAATAGTCGGCCAATAGTAGCCGCATTGTAGAATCTTGTGCACAGTCCAGATTCCACTATGATGACCCCCGATAAGGGATGAATGGAAAGCTTCTAATATCTCCATCATCTCAGCTTCAGGCACACATCTACGGATCATTGTATCAGCACACACACAGAACAGGAATGGCTCTTCCCAGAAGTATTTCTTGACATCGGACATGAACTTTCTTCTTTGGTGGACTGACATATCATCTGGCACTAAATCACTTGCCAAATAGTTGGCAATGTCAGCAAACCATGGGATCAAATCTTGTGAAGTGGCTAACACTTGTTCATTAGGAAACCAGTTATCTATTTCTTGCTCATCATTCAGCTTCAGCATTGCTTCTTCTTCTAGCCTAGACAAATGGTCTGCTACCTGATTCTTTATACCCTTTCGGTCCTTGACCTCAAAATGAAACTCTTACAATAGCAACACACATCTAATCAGCCTTGGTTTAGCATCCTTCTTCGATATGAGATAACAAAGAGCTGCATGGTCAGTGTGCACCACCACATTGGTGCCAAGCAAATAAGATCTAAATTTCTCAAACGCAAAGACCACAACAAGCAACTCTTGTTCAGTTACAGTATAAGTCTTTTGAGCCGAGTTAAGTACTTTGCTAGCATAGTATATTATATGGAGGATATTTTCAAGCCTTTGACCTTGGACTGCTCCTAGCGCCACTCCACTAGCATCATACATAACCTCAAAAGGTTGGGACCAATCAGGAGAGATAATGATCAAAGCTGAAACCAACTTTTCTTTAAGGCACTCGAATGCCTTCAGACATGCATCATCAAACACAAACTTTACCTATTTCTCCAACAACTTGCACAATGGATTAGAAATTTTGGAGAAGTCCTTGATAAACCTCCTATAAAAGCCAGCATGCCCCAAGAAGCTCTGAATTCACTTCACAGAAACTGGTGGAGGAAAATTTTCAATTACCTCAATCTTCGCTCTATCAACCTCTATACCGTTCTTAGAAATCCGGTGACCAAGCACTATGCCCTCTTTCACCATGAAGTGACATTTTTCCTAATTCAACACTAGGTTGCACTCTTCACATCGTTTCAGTACACAACTTAGATGATCTAGGAAATCTTCAAAAGAGTCACCTACAACTGAAAATTCATCCATAAATACCTCAATAGTGTCCTCCACCATGTCTTAGAAGATGGACATCATACAACGCTGAAATGTTGCTGGCGCATTGCACAATCTGAACGGCATCTCTTTGAACGCAAATGTCCCATATAGACAGGTGAAAGTGGTTTTCTCTTGGTATTCAGGAGTAATCAAGATTTGATTGTATCCTGAATAACCATCAAGAAAACAATACCATTCTCTACCAGTAAGACGGTCTAACATCTGATCCATGAACGACATTAGAAAGTGGTCCTTCTCAATCCACGCATTCAGCTTTCTGTAGTCCATGCATATGTGCCATCCTTTGACTGGCCTCATCGGAATCAGCTCATTCTTTGCATTTGGGACTACAGTAATCCCACCCTTCTTCGGCACACATTGAACTGGGCTCACCCACTTACTGTCAGAAATAGGATAAGCCGCACCTGCATCTAGCCACTTAATGATCTCCTTCTTGATGACTTCTTGTATAGGCTGATTTAACCTACGCTGGTGCTCAATACTCAGAATACAATATGGCTTAAGCTAAATTTTATGTGTACAGATTCCTGGCAGAATCTTAATGATGTCTGCGATGGTCCAGCCAATGGCCTTCTTAAACTTCCTCAATACAGAAACCAGTGCTTCAACTTGCTCTTCACCTAAGTCTACAATGATAATCACTGGTAAAGTCTCATTAGCTCTTAAGAACACATACCAAAGATGGGCTGGAAGTGCTTTGAACTCCAAGACTGACGGCTCCTCAATAGATGGTCGGGCAGGCGGTGTTTGCCTATTTTTCAAGTCCAAGTCGAGCTACTTTGGCACATAAATGTAAGATCCCAACCCTGTGAGTGACGCTACCATTTCATTGTACTCCTCAATGTCATCATCTTCAAAGTTCATAATCATGGCAGCAAGGGATTCGACACCAATTCTATCCTCAATAGGTACAACAAGCTGATCCTCATCAATAACATCAATGAAGGACACCATTTGCATGTCATCATGATGCTTCATAGACTTGAAGACATCGAACGTCCCCTCCTCATCATTCAGCCTGAATTTCATCTGCCCAGTTTACAAATAAACCAAAGTGCGTCCTGTGGCCAGGAATGGTCGCCCCAAGATAATGGGCACCTCAAAGTCAACCTCGCAATCCAGAATCACAAGTTCTGCAGGCAAGATAAAAGTGTCAACCTTCACCAATACATCATAAAGAATTCCCACAGGTATCTTCACCGTGCGATCTGCTATGAGGACTCGCATTGTAGTCGGAGTGGGTGCTCCCAAGCCTAACTAATTATACACTGCTAGCGGCATAAGATTTATACTAGCACCCAGATCACACAACGCCTTGTCAAAGTAGAAAGCTCCAATGGTGCAAGAAATTGTGAAAGCCCCTAGATCTTCTTTTTTCTGAACCATGGAACGGGATGCTATTGCACTATAGTGGTGCAAATTATTAACTGGATCAAAGCTAACCATCCTCTTCTTAGTTGCTAGATCCTTCATGAATTTAGCATTACAGGCATCTTCTCCAGTGCTTCGACCAAAGGAATATTTACTGATAATTTCTTCAGTATGGAGATGAACTTGTGAAATTTTCCATCCTCAACTTTTTTCTTCAATTTTTGAGGGTAAGGGGGAGGGGGAAATGACATGTGTTTCAGGACTGGTGACACCTCCTTAATCTTTTCTTTTAACTCAGAAGGCTGTCTCTCAATTTGCTCTTCCCCATAATCTATTTCTTCAGACTCGACCAAAATCTAAGCATCATCCTTTTCAACTTTGGCTGGCTCCTCAACAATTTTAGGCATGGAAGGATCAATGGTCTGCTTTCCACTTCAAGTAGTCACCGCCATAACCTGTCGATCATTCTTCGGGTTCTGAATGGTGTCACTTTGGAGAGTACCCTTTTGATGTGGGTTCATGCTAGTGGAAATCTGGTGCATCTGCGTCTCAAGTTGCTTTATGGAGATAGAATAGGAATTCACTCTCTGACTTATATTTGAAAGCTCAGCTTTTATCTCTTTCATGCTTGCATCCGTAGAGTCAACCTTTTGAAACACCTTGTTGAGCAGCTCCCTCATGGTAGGTTGTTCAGGTCGCTCTTCGCGATTTCCAGGCAGGACATAAAGACCATTTCTATCGTTCTTGCACCCGTCCTTTTTCTGCAAGTCACCATCTCTGTCTCTACCTCTTCTCCTATCTCTGTAACCAGATCGATTATAGTAGTCATCTCTGTCTCTATTTCGGCCTTGATTTCCTTGGCTAGAGGCCCGAAAACCCGCCCCTTGATCATTCAGATAATTAACCTCCTCTTCGGATGAGTAATCATCTAGCCTGGGTGCTTTCCCTTATGAACCGATGGCTTTTACCTTCTCTACTCCCTCAGCCAGGAATCTCTTTGCAAGTAACCCAACTGTCGTGTTCATCTCAGCAACTTCCTATTTGAGGTCTTGCAATTCATTTAGATCCAAGGACTTACCAACTGCGTATGTACCTGCTGGGGTCTCTGACTCTCTAGTGTGCCATGCTTTATTGGTATTTGTAACCCGATCAAGCATCTCCGAAGCTTCATCATATGAGTTATCCATGAATGCCCCACCAGTTACAGTATCAGCCACTGCTTTGGTGTTGGCGTTCAGTGCTTTGTAGAAAATTTCCATCAGATGTCTTGAAGGGATTCCGTGTCTCAGAACTTGCTTCAACTTCTTTTTAAACCTCAGCCAAGCCTCATATAACGCCTCTGCAGGTAGCTGCTTGAAATTATAGATCTCTTGCTTCAATTGCAACATCCTTGATGGGGGAAAGAATCACTCCAAAAACTGGGTCTTTAACTCGTGCCATGTGTATATGGAATTATCGGGAAGTTTTGGGAGCCACATAGTTGCCTCATCAGTCAATGAGAATGGAAACAGCCTCAGTCTAATAGCATCTTGCCCCAATCTTGGCATACTATACGCCCTGCAAATCTGAGTAAAATTTTGCACATGACGATTTGCATCTTCTGTAGGTTTTCCAGCATAGAGTCCTTTATTGTTTATCAACTGGATCATGGTGTTGGTGATGTCAAATTTCTCCCCCTCAGTCAGTGGTGGCAACACTATGGGTCCAGTAGTGCCCAATTCCTCATCCTCATCATAATCATCATAATCATAGTAGCGAGGGGCTTGCCTAGGCTGTTGTATCTGTCGACCTCTATTTTGTCGTGGAATGACTGGTCCTCTAGGAAAATATTTGTAGGCTACCCCGTCCGCTGCTTCTTGGGAATTTAGTGCAGCTTGACGAGCAGCTTGTTGTCGTGCCTTCCTTTCTTTCTCAGCCGCTGCATTTTGAGCTGCGAGGTCTGCTGCAATTGCAGCATCTTCAGTGGCTGAAGCATCTTCTCCTTCCTTTTTCCGATGCTCTTCTTTGACCAACAACCGGGCTGTGATTTGTTCCGATGTCTCATATTCTCTCTCTTTGGCCATGTTTCTTAATTTTCGAGTGAGCTCAGGATCGTATGGGATCAAGGGATTGCCTTGACTCCTTGTACTGGTCATACACAAGTGTGCAACCTGTAGAACAAATAAAAAAGAACAGAAAAAGTAAAATCAGGAAATAAGGACTAATAGTGAAATAAACACAATCTCTCTTAATCCTAAATCGTATTCCCCGGCAACGGCTCCAAAATTTGATAAGCCCAAATTACACCTCCGTTTAGCATAAGCGGTCACTGATCAAATATAGAACCCAACAAAGGTTGGGGTCGATCCCACAAGGAATATGGTAGGACTATGATCGATTAATGTTTACTCGTGTTTTAATCGTTTATTTCCCTCGAAAGGGAGGTTTAAAAGTAACAAGTAGTAATAGTAACTAGAACGTAAACAAGTAACAGATGTTAGTTTCAACAGTTGTTATCAATAATAGAAGCGACTAGGGTAGTGTTCCCCATGAGATCATGACTTAGTAAGGCTTTTGTAATTGGTAAACTAGTTGATACTTAGTATGCAAAATCGGTAAGTTGGGTTCCTCTAACTCCTTGGTCCGGCAGCTAGATGAATTTCACCACACGCCTTGGTCCAGCCGCGGGTGTATGCTCTACAAACCTTTACCCTGGATCCCTAATTAGATATTCTCGGACAAGGTCAAGCTATTAGATGAGGGTTCGTAGCCTCAAATATCCATTGTTGAACAACACTTTTCCCATCCGTTACTTCCTTGGTCCGGCAAGTAAGGATCCATCAAATCCGGGCACATCAAATCCTAGAATCATAACTTGTAGAAATCATAACTGAAAACTAAACTTTGAGCATAAGGGTGAAAGGAGATCCTCATTGAATACCCACATATCTGGTGGATGATAATCCTTGAATAGAACCTGAAGTTTGAAGCTTGATGGAGAAATCCCTAGTTCTGAAATTTGGAAAAGAACGCTCTTTTCATCTTTGAAACTGACTTGAGAGATTGAATGAGGGAAACTGATAAGTTGGGAGGTATTTTTACTTAATGAAATAACCATAAAACTATTTATAGTCGGAGTTAAAAGAAGAATGAATGGTCTGAAATACCCCTGAGTAACTAAATTAAAAACTACAGAAAAAAACTCATCACTGGGTTCTACGGGCATAAACCACGGCCTGTGGAATGGACCATGGCTCGTGAAAAGGGGTCGTGGTTCCTTGGAAAAATTTCAGTCCACTGGACTAATTTTCATGAGTTGGTTTCATGACCCGTGGATCATTTCACGACCCGTGGAACCCCCTCATGGTTTTTAGGTGAAAAATCAATTTGCAGGACTGATTTCCACGAGTGCAATCCACGGTCCGTGGTTTGATCCACGAATTCCTTTTGTGGTTTATGTCTGTCAGTTTGACAGACAGACACATTTTAGTAAAACACTAATAATGATTTATCCCGGACTCAAATTAATACGTGGTTGGTGGCATTGGAAAGAAAACTCAAAGACCTTTAATTTGGTGGGTACTAGGCCACCTAACTCTTCATATTGTAAGAATTATGAGCATTTGAAGTTTACCCTAGTTTAGTCTTACATGAAAACTTCTTTGGTTGGGGTGCTTTCAACTTAACTAGATTATAGGAGTTTCTTATGAACACGATCAGCTTCCAAAACATTTCCCACACTAGGGAATTTATCATGACACCTATGGAAAGCGATTCAGGTCTTAGCTTAGAATATTTGGGGTGTTACACTTAACCCAATTTAAGAACTCCTTCTTCAAGCAAGCACACAATTAGTAATCTAAATCAATATTTGCAACCATTAATTTTGTAACTAAAATAAGAAGAATTCAATAGACCCATATTAAATAATCAATTATAAACACAAATAATCAACACTCATGCCAAATTTCAAACACCCATCATCACACACCCCTAGAATTGAGTTTAGCTAATCATAGAGAAGGAAAAAGAGAAGATACCAATTGCGGTTTCCTAAATTCCATTCATTCTTCAAATAGACAAATTCAAATTCCAAGCTTAATTGTTAACAATGGAGTTTTTCACTCTATAGAAGAAGAAGAAAATTGTACTCTATCAACAATATCCCTTGGGAATTGTAAAAATGGTGTTATATCCTTAGTATAGATCCCAAAAAAGTTTTTGGAACCTTCCTAATTACGTCACAAACATTAGGACAATTTTTCCCTTCGAGAGAGGTGCAAAATAAAGTATGAGGAAACCTGCAATCACCCATTTCAATTTGTGGCTCGAAGGTGCCGTCTCTTCCAGACAGTGTTGATCTTGTCACTTGTGACCCACTATGCGATAAAAGGTGTGATCGCCTCTTCAGACTTGTGGCTTGCAGGCTTTGACTGCTAAGGTAGTGTTTTCTTCTCTATTTTCACTGGCACCTGTGAATTGCAGCTGCTCTCTTGCAGCTCGCATGCTTCTTTGTCCATCTTAACAGATCATTTCCCTTCCTATGATATTTGTACTTTGATTTACATTTTAAGCTCTTTTGGGTTCGAATCTTTTTCTTCCTTCTATTGACTAAGAGTACCTGCATTTAAGGCAATAAGTACTTCCAAATCTCATCAAAACATGGGTATAATTCATGAATAAAGGCCAAATAAGTTGGTAGATTACCAACTTATCACCTATCCCTAAAGAAAATGTTAATTTAAACATTAGAACAGGCGGGGTGCTATAATTCAGTGACGGGGATTCTCATTTCTGCAACTATTTTTTAGTGCACTATTGGACAAATATGGGGTCAAGCACAAGGTTTCCGACCCCTATTATCCCCAAACATTTAGAAAGTAGAGGTCTCCAACAGAGAGATTAAGACCATCCTATCCAAGACTGTAAATGTTAAGTTAACAGATTGGTCAAGGAAGTTAGACGACGCTCTTTGGGATTATCGGATAGATTTTTAAACCCCAAAAGGGATGTCTCCATATTATTGGTGTTTGGGAATGCATGCCACTTTCCTATTGAACTTGAGCATACGGCATTATAGGCACTGAAAAAGTTGAATCTCAACTGGAGTGAAACCTCAAACTTGAGGCTTGAACAGTTTAACGAGATGGATGTGTTCTGACTCAGAGCATATGAGAATGCAACTCTTTATAGCAAGCGGATGAAGTATTATCACGATAAAAGGATCCTAAAAATGGAGATCAATTTTGTGAACTTCGTATTATTGTTCAACTCGGGGCATCACCTGTTTCCAGGCAAACTGAAGTCAAAGTGGTCTGGACCATTCAAGGTCACACAGGTGTTCTCTAATGGTGTGATTGAACTTGAGAACAAATATTCAAAGTGATGGACAAAAAGGTTAAATAGTATCTTAGAGCACATGATGAAGTGATGTTGATTGAGATGGTGTACTTTGATAAAGTCTAAGTAATTGAGGTACCTGCGTCGTTAAATCAGGCACTTATTGGAGGCAACCAAAGTTTTTGATTTAGGTTTTTTCTTTTTTTGTTTGTTGTTTTTTGTAGAATGTGTATAGCATAAGAGAGGGACACAAGAGTGTATGATCTGAGGTCCATCTGCGTTAAGAACGTGGGAAGTGTTTCAATGAACACAGCCCACATTCCCAACACAAATATAGGATAGTAGACCTAGAAATATGGGGGCCATCCGAGTTGGGGACGCGAGAAGCATTTCACCAAACGTGGCTTGAATCTCTAATGCGGATGCAAACTAGTGAAGCTATAATTTGTAGTATATATATGTCACATATGCGGGACGCATTTGCCTATACGTGGCCTTGTTCTAGCTTTGTCTGAACCTGATAAAAAAATAAGAAAAGTTTGATTTTATATAAATATAAAATTTATCTTTCTTAAAAAAGGGGATTTTATTTAAAAGACCTATGGGCCATTTTTTTTTCTTTTCTTCTCTTTCTCTTTCTTCTGTCTCTTTCTTTTCCCTCATGTCCCTTTCATTCAAGTCCCTTACACCCATGATTTTATCCCTTAAACCTATGATTTCCTCCCTCATGCCCTAAATTTTCACCACCCCCACGTCTATGTTCCTCATAAAAAAGTACTAAACCACTAAGTCCTTGAAAACACAAAGTAAGAGCATGAATCAAAGCACCATCATTATTTCTCCATTTCTCCAAGGTATACGTCATTTACAAGGTAACATACCAAACGCCTTTCGGATTTTGATTTGTTACATTGAAAATGTGTTGGTTGGGCTATTTTTTTGTTTTCTTTTCTTCTCTCTCTTTTTCTTTTGTCTCGTTCTTTTCCCTCGTCTCCTCTTTATTAAAATCGTTCACACCCATGATTTTCTCCCTTACACCCATGATTTCCTCCCTTACAGACCCAATTTTGGCCACCCCTACGTCTATGTTCCTTATAAAAAAGCACTGAACCACTCACTACTTGAACACACAAAGTCAAAGCGTAAATCAAAGCATCATCATTGTTGCTCTATTTCTCCAAGGTATACGTCATTTACAAGGTAACATACCAAAACCTTTCTAACTTTTGATTTGTTACATTGAGAATGTATTGGTTGGGAAAGAAAGTTCATTCACTTGTGAATTTGATTTTCCCATCCTTTTTGTGTTGATAATGTTGTCTCTTGCGCATTATGTTGGGGAAAAGTATGAGTAGTCCTAGGATGCTTATGTGGTGCAATATCATTTATGGATGGTTTGTGTGTGGTGAGGGGTCGTCTTGTATAACAAAAATTAGGTATCCTTATGATTGCATTGAACATATTTGTTAAAATGCCCGGATGAACATTGCTAATGACTAATGGTTGAGTAGGCTAGTTTTGGTTGCTTTGTGAAGTGTGTCTTGTAGTTGTAATTGGGAGGGTATTTCAATCATTTAATTTGGAGTTAATTTCAATGAATTTATCTTATAAGTGATCTTATGCACTTACAGTAAATAAAAAGAACCCTAATTGTGCACATATTATACATAGACTATTGCTTATTATTATCTATATAAACTTCAGTACGAATCAGTATTTGGTTTCATCTATGTTTATCTACTCTTATTCATGCCAGACTGTAATAACACAATCAATATTATTCAAAGGTATGTAAGATTATCTCCTTCACACTATAAAAATGTCATGTCCATGTTAACACCACAATATTGTTTAAGTAGTATTATTAAACCAAGCATGTTGGGACCGTGTTAAGCACAGTCCATGATTAATCTAGTATACATATATATCTAGGGGCCAGATCCACTGCATCAGGAGATTCTTTAGTGCTTTAGCTATAATCACTCGCAGTGGTAAGTTTGTTTTGTTGAAATATGAGAAGAGAGCAGAAGCCGAGGCCAATGCACATGCACATGATCTACCTGTTGAAAACAACATGCAGTTAAGGAAGATTCAGAGAATTTAGTAGATATGACACTGGAAGTGAACAATGAAAAATTAGAACAGGGAACAAGAGGAAGTTTTAAGACCTCTGCCTCCTATTCCAAAGGCGGTGCCCACATTTCCTCAAAGGTATTAAAAAAGGCTAAACTTGATAAGCATGTTGATACTCCTAAGCAAATCTCTTTGAAAATTCCGCTTATGGAAACTTGTCAATAAACTCCCAGTTTTGCAAAGTATCTCAAGGACCTCATGACAAAGAAGAAGGCATAATGAATAAGGTCACCCAATATCTTATAACAAGTGAGATACATCATCTTCATGGATTGAGTACAGAAAAAAGAGGATCCTAGTGCATTCACTATACTATGCTCAATTGGACAACACGATTTCCCAAGGGCTTTATGTTGTAATGGAGCAATATCAATCTCATGCCTCTAGTAATCTTCAAACAATCGGGGATGGGGATGCCTAGACCCACCAGCATACAATTACAAGCAATTAACAAAACTTTGAAGTGACGAATTGTTATTGTGGATGATGTTTGGTAAAGGTAAGGAAATTTACCCTTCTTGCAGATTTGGTGATCTTAGATTGTCCATAAGGCAATCCCTATCATTTAGGGAGGCCCTTTTTGTCCACTGGTAGAGCGTTGATGGAGTCAAAGAAGAATGAGATCAAATTTTTAGTGAATAATGAGGAAATAGTATTTGAAGCAGGAAGAGGTATGATGTTGCTCCGAGCCTGTGCTAGATATCCATAGTAGTTGTAAAATTGAAATTAGAAGAAGGGAGCTTGAGCGATGTACTAGCAGTCGTGCTAATAAAGTATGATGATGTTGATGATATGGAGGATATGTTTTGATTGTGAATTCGCTTGAAGGATTGGGTTTTTATTATTATCAACTCAAAAAATTATCTCTTGATCCATAAAATTGGGTGATGCCTCCCGTAAAGCCATCAATCATTGAGTCACCTAAGCTTGAGTTGAAAGCATTGCTAGATCATTTGAAACCTCAGCTTGGGTTTCTATAGTCCGGGAATGCTAGTTATAAATTCCCATATTTTATTATTGCCTCTAAAAATAATATAGTGGTAATTATATTATTGCCGCATAATCCTTTATTTTTTGTAGTGTTTAGGGCTCCATTGCGGCCCCATATGAAGCAAAGATCTCCTGGACTAATGTTAGATAGTATGACCTGAGACGTGTAGTGAACGGTGTCCATGTCGGTGTCTATAGTATGAAAAATATGGGCAGATTTTCCTCTAGCCATTTCAAGCTGATTTACCTCTCTTTTGTAAAGTTGTGTCGAGGGTTGCCTTTGTGCTTCAGCTAACTCGCCAAATAGAGTTATTTAAACCCTAGAACTGAGAACCGTGAGGCAGACTCTTCTGTGTTTTTCTATATCACCTCCTCTTTTCATTACTAGTCGTGGCAGGAGCTTCAGATTCATCTCAGCTCTCAGTAGTCCGGAGGCATTCTCTGTACCTGTGGGTTTATACTCTCCCTGCTGTTGTGATCCATATTGTGAGGACTCCTCTAAAATGCACTCTACTAAGGCAATAGATGTATTTGGTGGCCTCTCATCTTCAAACTTGGAGGGGATTGTCGGCTTTGTTGGACACGCTTTGGTGGTTGGCCTCTTGACCCTTTTCAAAGAGACTTGCCACTTCTCACCAGAGCCCTCAGACTCATCATGCAGTCTAGACCTCTTTCTAGGATGACCTTCTTTTATTAAGTGGGTATGAAGCTCCCGACCCTCAACTTAACCTACCGTTCGGACATAACCTGTTACAAATCACTATTACTACTCAATCGTAGCATATACCGACAGAGATACGCTCGAACGAAAAAAATCAAAGTTGTGCAATTTCTAAAAAAAATTGTGTGTTGGTTTGCAAATCAATCCACATTCTGTGAATTCAATTTTATGCTATGAAGAAAAGTACCGACAACCCCATAGCTTACCCAACCTCTATTTCAACAAAAAGCCATGAAAAATTAAGGGTTTTGACACCCATTCCTAGTTGGGCTTCCTTAGGTTCGAAAACCCTTGAAATATTAAGGGTCAAAGGCGGTCAACTCTGCTATAATGGGCAGCTTACGCTATGGCGGTGCCTCTATAGCGGGATTAGTCACTGTAAATGCAGAAACTTCTCCAAAAATGTTCTTTATTTCTCAAGAACATTTTGGTGAGGGCTGTGGCAATTTTGGGTGATTCTCAGAACATTTCCACCAAAATTCTTTGTTAAGGTATGTATAATGTCCCCATAAACTAGTACTTTGATTCTTAGGGATTAGAATCATTAGTTATAGGCCTAAGGAAGGTTTAACTTAACCTAGGTTGGATTTTCTGTTGTAAAAGGGGAATGTTGGGATGAAAAACCTTGGGATCAAACCTTAGTAATGGCCGATAACGCAGAAGTACCCCCGCTTCGTGTATATAATGAAATTTGGAAACAAGTCTGTGAAAAGGCTGAGAAATAAAGAAGAGGGGCAGCTAGACCGAGTAGGGGTTCGAATCTATCTCTTCGAAAGGGTTGAAAACCGTGAAGTCCACCCTTTTAGCCTAGAGGAAATTAGGAAGCAACTTTGTGATGAATTAACGGATGGCGGGACAATGAGTGATGAACCTGTAGAAGTGGTAGCTATGGGTAAGAAGAGTCATCGTCCCGATCATATACCCGCACTGAAAGCAATTAAGAAAATAAAAAGGAGCCCATTCATTGTTGCCGATATAGAGGCTGCTCTCCACGACGATGTTCATGTTCCTTGCGCAGTGGGGTTCTTAGTGGTTAAGCCGGGTGAAGATCTTGCTTCCAAGTCTTAATATTGAAATATATTTCAGTGAAGATAACAATTTCTCAATATCAGATTTCAAAAAAACGAAGGTATGATGCTCGACTTTATAGATAGAGCGTTTAGCGGCTGTGGTATCAGATGAAAAAGAAAGACGAACGGTCTATTTCCATAACTTTTCACGATACGATGGCATTATAGTAACGAGAGATTTTACTTCTCAGATCGACAATCCTTCAAAACTTGATGATGCATATTTAACTTCAACCAATCTCACTTGCTCAAGAACTTCTGATAGACTAGCTTCCCCTCCATCCAGAGGCGAGTCCACAAATAAGATTTTGTCCATTTCTTCTGCGTCTGTTGATGATGCTGAAGTGGATTTCACTTCAACGGTGGTAGATTTCCACTGGCACAGCGGCACTTCTGGCTTGCTTTCTAGGCTCCTTTCAAAGGTAGGCTTATCGCCAAAAAGCAAGCGATCTACGCTCGAATCCTTAGAAGACTGACTGGTCATAAATAGGTTGTCCAAGATGGATCCACTACGAAGGGGCGATATCCTTTCACATCTGATGAAATTGAAAGAACTAATCTAATGGCATATCATATAGAGTTTCATCGTCTTGTAGATGTACAACATAGATGCACTAAAAGTCTTCGATAGAACCCCCCAAAAGGTGCTTTTCGGTCACCATTGGCTTGGGGCGTCCTCCTCTAACTGAACAACTTCCAAGTCAACCAGCTTTGCTTAAGCGCTTCTCTTCTCTTGGCGCATGCTCTCCCATTGGGAATTAGAGATTCTTCACTGAAGGGCTCTGGCTCTCTCAATCGAAGGATGGTCTCTATCAATCTCCTGGCCGAAGTCAGTCTTCAACTCCGCGGGATTTTCCAAGTCCAATCCGAGTATTCGCGCCTATGGACTCCCCTTTTGAAGGAAGCTTGCGAAGGGCTGAATGAGAGATAGAGCTTCGATCAAGAAGAAGAAAATTTTATACTAGGCCTTCCCTCACGGGAGAACCAAGCAAGGGATGAGCGCTAAGTTCTTTTCTTCCTTCATTTCATAGACCTCCCGATTAGCCTACTAATAAAGAAAGTAAAGCACTAATGGGTTTCTGATTCAAACAAGGAATAAGGAAGTTCCGAGTTAAGCGATAGAAATTGGTCCACAGTGAGAAAGTCAAGCGAAGCAAGAGAGAAGATGCCCGGCCGAGAGGAAGTCGTAACTGGATTTAAATGTTGAATGTCCTAAGAAATTAATTATTCATGGGATGGATCAACGTTAAACCTTGGGCTATAGCTATTCTTTAAAGGACAACCCATTGTTGGTACGGATAGTAAGTAGGGAGAAGAGAAGAAGTCAAACTAACCAACTCGGAATCTGCCTCCGATCGAAGAGTTCTCCTATTCTATTATTTATTCTCGCCTGCCCTCTTTCTTTTGTCTGTCTGATAAGAAGTAATTAGTGAATCTCCGCCCTTTCCTTCGGTTCGTGAGAATATTCTGTATTCTCAACCAAAGAACAAAGAAGGGTTCAGAAGTTTGAGTTCTTAATGAAGGGCATACCAACACTTCTTTAACTACCGGTTTTCCTGCCATAAGCCAAGGACTGAGTTCTCTCAAAGTAAATCAATAACGAGAGGTGGCATCTTTGCTTTCCGATATGTATGCTTACTCCTTTTCCTAGTTGCTAGGACGTAAACCTTAGAGGATCACTCTGTTGTTACCACCAAAAAAATAGACCTCGGTGAAAGCCTCTTAGTCAGTCGAACTCTCGGGAATCTCCTAAAAAACTTAGTGAGAAATGTCAATTGCGAGCTCTAGCAGATGTCCCCGATCTTGAATTCCCTTATTTGCTGGTAAGGAAAGACCTAAAAGAAAGACCCGTGCCGTCTCACCTTACTATTGATTGACTTGAGGTGGAATGTTTGCAAATCACCTGAACTTTTAGAATTTCATTTAGAGTTTGATCTCTGCTGTCGCAGATCAGCTGTTGATCTAAGCCATATCTTTCAATGTCTCCAAGTCTTCTTTCCAATCGAAACAAAGAGGCTGGCTCTAACGCTCTCACCCCCGATCTCGGGCCCAATCACGAACCACCAATCTAATTCGACCACCTCTCCTGCATTTCTATATCCAATGCCTGGGAGCTAGGCTCGAGCTTGCCATAAAACCTCGGGGATAAAAGAGCCAATCAATCCAATGATCCCCATCTTCTGAAAAAAGAAAAGGCAATCCCCACCTTCTCTTTAGCCCTCTGAACCTAGTAGCTAATGAGCTACTTCTGATCCGATTCGTAGTTTCCCTTCGCCAAAGAACACCAACTGGTGAAGTGGATACCATCTCATTCAGTCAATCCCATATTTCTTCAGGTCAAATGCAAGTAATTGCTATAGAAGGCGAAAGGGCACCAAATAGTTCCCTCGTTTCGGTGTCAGCCATCTTTCCTATTTCATCGGTCCCACCAACTACTCAATCTCTTTGTTCCCCCTTATTGATCCCAGGGCTACGGAGTCTATCCATTCATCATTTCCATTAGTAAGGGGAAGCGGACCCGAACTCTCCATTTTTAGCTAAGGTCTTTTGAAAAACTTCACTTCATTTGTTCCAATACGTAAGAACCTTGAAAGCAATAACTCCATGACTTTCCCCCCTAGTACCTGTCCCTATCTCTGAATCTCCATCATTGACAAAACCAGGATCAAATGAGACGTCCATCGACCGGATAAGACCTCCATATCCAAATCGATCTGTCCAGCTGCCGCTCCCCATTATCAGCCACAGAAGGAGCATCTCAACCACCCTCGAATCCTTCTTTTTTTCCTCCCGAACAAATCTGTCATGATTCTTCAGAGTGTCGTGAAATCACGGATCATCTTATATATATATATAAATAACTTTCGTTATGTTCTCAGGTAGAGCCAGTTGAGGTCCATACAACGAATGAAAAGTAATTTTGCCATTGACTTCATATCTTCCTTGTCGATTTTCCTTTTCCACGGGATCACCATTCTCCTAGAGCTCGAGCATGAAACTTGAACAGATTCGGTTTGGTCGCAGAAGCCACGACCACCTCTTGACGTAAGGCACGACGTAGTGGAGGAGCACTTTTAAGACGTACCCTACATCATCTAGTCTTTAGACAAGACTAGGGGCCTTATGCCAATCAACATCATTCGTTCTCCCCGCCCGGGAAGAACTTCACTCGCAAGACCTTAAGCTAGCAAGACTAATAGGTTTAGACTAGGGCGCCAACCCTCACTAGAAGTCAGTTTTCCCACGTCCGGTAGACTTTCTTTCTACAACCTTGACTAATAGAATAGTGAAAGTAGAATAGGCTGAGAAAAGGGCTAACAACTTAGGATATTACTTAAGTAAAGGGGCGTAGCAATTCTTCTTTCAAGCTCAAAATAGGCCGTCTATTGCTATATATCCTTCCTGATCCCCCCCTGGAATCACGAAGGGAGTGAGAAGATATTCCAATGGGCCCCCTTTCGAGAAAAAGGAAAGTCAACTGGCACCTTCTTAAAGCGCCTGCCCGGCTTTCAGGTCACTTGCGAAGGGAACAAATCTTAGGGCTCAAAGAAGTCCTCTCATCCTGAGGTGAGGGTGGGATGCCTATCAAAATCAGAAAAGATGGAAAAGGCTATCTACGTCCAATTCAAAGTTTCTTGCATTTTCCGATGTAGTTGGCGACAAGAGCTTCTTATGAGCCTGAATGTCATCTTTACCTTAAAGCTGCTTAAGATTGTTAAACTTAACTATTCGACTTGATGCGCTGAGAGCGATGAAAAAGGATTTTCGGGGTAATGGAGACCAGGAAAGAGGGAAGCTTCAGTCAGCCTTAAGGCATGGAATCGTCATTCTCCTTAGCTTTTTTCGTTGAGGTAAGGTATAAGGTAAGGCCTGCAAGTTCGTTCCTTGAAGTATTTTCCTCTTAGTTTAAGCTCTTGGATGATATAATCCATCTAATCAAAAGGAAGGAAGGATAGACAGTCCAGCAGGTGTATAAGGATGAAGTAAAGATGAAGTAAGGATGGATTGGGCGCCTTTGGAATTATGAAATCCTCTTCTAGGCATGTTCCCGATACTATACTAGTGAAAGAAGTTCCTTGCCTTTAGTTTTGCTAGTGGGCTGGTGCAGACTTCCTTCTTTATGCTCATAGGCTTAACCAACCTAGAGCACGGTGTGCTTGTATACCAGTAGGCTATTACGACGCACCGGAGACCTTCGGCCATAAGACTTTAGGCGCAACGACGCAACTATTATATGACCACTTACGCATTGATACGTGAATACGATGGGATACGATCGCCCGTAATTTTCGTTGGTATGTAGTTGGATCGATGCTTTGCCTCATCCGTGCTCCTTGGAAACCTTGACTCTTCAATAGATTAGATTCATCTTAACTTAAGAAAAGTGGTACTTTCTCTTTGCCTTACCGTCTTTTCTCAGTGGATCAGCCACATAGTCCGAAGTAAGGTTAGTGACGGGAACTTAGCTATCTTTTGGTCAGGTTTTCCGGGGTTGGTTCCTCTACTAGAATAGGTCCCGAACGCCTCACTTCTCTTACTTTCGGTGCTTATCTTCAATTAGAAGATGGTCACCCGCCCTAAGCAAGATTGGTTCAGCAGGCCAATTCACGCATCTTTCGCAGAGTACCAGCGCCAGCCCTATGAGCTAACTTTCCATTTGACGGCAAAGAGCAATCGGCCCTGTGAAAGTCACATCTTTGACTAATATACACGGGCTTCTGAGAGGATTTTTTAATCAAGCCAAGAGGAATCGATTTAGCAGTCCATACCAGGTAGATTTAGGAGTGACTGGTAGTGAATGCCCGGTAGCAAAGGTGCGAAGCAGACTCGGCTTAACTTCACTTGAGTTCGGTTTCCCCTGGAAATGATGGAATAAGCTTTTCTTCCTCTTAGCGACTATGAGCTCATAGGGAGCTGGAATGAACTTGGTTAGCTGGGACTAAGAAGGGATAGGATTTGATTAGCGCGCTTTCTGCCTGTCCTTTCCTTACTCTGTCGATGGTATGCCTGAGATGACAGTCTTTCTCCTTGGCTTGTACTCGAGTTCCGATGTTTGAAAGACAACCAATCCTTGTCCAGTAACCATTCTGAGTGGGAGTTCGGATCTATGTTCAAATGAGGGGGTCTATTAGCAGAGCATCGATAATCGGGTTCTTGCCTTGCATTGGTTTTCATTTCGCACTATCTGGTCACTGGTTTGAAGTTAGTGCTCCGTGAGTGTATAGCGAACCTAATGTTCTTATTTACTTGTTGGACAGGTTTGAGTGTGGATGGAAAGTGAGTGTCGGCTTTTCAAAGAGATATTTGGATCCATCCTTGTCAACAGGAGAAGGGAATAGGCCTTGAGGGTAATGTCGGAGCCTCTGCCTAGCCCACACCAAGGCGAGGCACGTCTTTTCCAAGGTCAAATATGACGACTCGTTGTCCGTCAGCTTCTTTCTCAGGTAGTAATCTTTCCTTTCTTCCCCTTTCATCATGCTGGCCTAAGACGCATCTCATGGAGTTTTCCGTGACCGAGAGGTATAGCAAGAGGGGTCTTCCCTTAATAAAAAAACAAGACCGGAGAATCAAAAAGATAGGTCTTAATCTTCTCAAAAGCACTCTGCATAGTCAGTCTAGGGCATCGTTCTACTCCTTTTATTCTTCCTCAAGAGCTTGAAAATGGGCTCGCAAAAGGGAGTGAGCTGTGCGATGAACCTGCTGATATACTACCCAAGAATCCTCTTCTTTCTTTCCTTTCTATCCCTTTGCTTTCTCGGGGAATGAGCACACCTTCAACTAGTCACCAGTGTCCAGATTTTCTGTCTCTGCCAGCTCGTAACCTCGCTCCTGACTATTCATATTCACGGCTTAGTCATAATCAAGGCTCTAACCTCCTAATCAAGGAGTGGAATTCTCTGCTCCCCTCAGAAAACTCCATTGCTTTGACCATCCTCAATGACCTGAGGATGCTTCTAGCCTTCAAAGAAGACCAATTGACCACTACTACTATAATGGAGAAAGGACAATCTGCCTTCTAACCTGAGGTCCAGGTATTCCGGCCCCAGAGAGAGAGCGTGCCAAAGCCCGATGAATAGACATGGGATGGACAGTCCTTGGAGCCATACCACCAAGAAGAAGATCAAGGGAATCTCTATCATCAGGCTTCGAATCTGAGGTCGAGCCTCTCTTTTCAGTGGAAGTTGAGCTCGTCGGATCTGCTGCCCGTGACGTGAGTGATCCTTAACCCTGCCCCTTCTTATTGCTATTTGTGACATCGAGTGCTTAAGTGAGATCAGCGGTCTGGCAGGTCCTTGGACGCTGTCCCTTATAGTCTAGTCTATTCGGACCTCTACTAGGGCTAGAGCTAGCCGAAAATAAAAAAAAATTGAAAAACATCGATACCGACGGCAGCAAACCCTGGATGCCTTTTGGGAGCACCTGCCTCCCCAATGAGTGTAACTTTAACTATGTGAAACGAAATGAGTTGATAAATGAATCCCTATTCCCTATAGCGCTTGTGGATGCAGCCATGCAACGGATCCGGGACCGCATTAGCGCTCTGGAAGACAGGAAACGGGCCCTCCTCCAAGACATGATCTCACCCGCAAACGGAGAGAAAGAGTCCGTCGATCCAAAGTAGTGTGTTTGCATGTATCACTAGTAGTCTTCCGTTGTTCACTTTGTAATGTTGTTTGGCTGGTTTGTCTATGTGTGTGTGCTTGAGTTCGTTGGATGCCATAATCTCTCTTGCTTAAAAGCTGAGTTTTTGGTTTATGATTATTATTCTTACCGTAATAACATTATGATTAGAAAGCCAGTGAATTATCTGCCTATGGGTGTATCCTTCTAGCTCCTAGCATCCTAACTGAAAGTATTCCTCTTCCCTAGTCTGACTGATTCATCCGTGCCAATAAAAGAATAAGTCATGAAGTCATAATGCACGAGGAACTATTTAAGTAGGTCTGAGTTAAGGCATCCAAGAGAAGATAGATATAGCGTTAAGGAGATAACAACTCGGACAAGGGCTAAGAGGAGAAATGAATACGTATCTCAAATTCTATGTCTTCTCTTTTCTTTTCGCTCTTCTTCGTCCATTGACATGCCTAGGTCATTCGTAAGAAGCAGAAGGACAATGACACTAGCTAACCAACTGAGAGAGTAAAATAAATAGATGAATTACTTGCTAAAGGAAAGGAAAGAAGTGGAATCAGACTCAGTTTCAGTTCATCACAGGGATTCGGAAGTAGCAATTTCAGTAGCCGTATTTGATGATGCTGATGTTTCAAAGTAACTTCAGGAATTTAACATTGAAGATAAGGACAGAAGAAGATAGGTAGCTTTCCGCCCTAACTAAAACATCTAAATAGGATGCAGCTCATCCTGATCTGTCTCCGGTCGTAACTAAGATAGATCGATTAATCTCCGAGAAGTCCTAAAGCGGAAGTCATCTATTGAGGACAGGACTAGGCAGACGGAGGTTTAGGAGCTTGAATAGCTTACTGAATTAGCTCAGTAAGGCCTACAGCTTCTCTTGAGTCTATAGGAGTTCAGTCGGGAAGATCAGGGAAGATATGCCCCGGAAAGCAAGAAATCCCTAAATCCGGTTAGTAGGAAGTCTTCTTTAGGGGAAAAGGCTGGTTTAGCTCAACAATTGATAGATTGCGTTATATTGTCCGCTTCGTTCTATTTACCGCTAAAAGCATTCTGTCCTGATGGTTTAAAAACCTAAAAAGATGGCAGTTATCACCTGCTGACGAAGTGGTGAGGTTTGCAGAGAATACACTAAAGATCTCCTAGCTTCTAAAAGAAGAAATTCTCACAGGCCCTTATTTCAAAGTTTCAGATTCGATTTCAAGGCAGCTTTTCTTTAGTCCTCAGGATATGATTCTTATGATTCTTTAGTATGTTACCAGGGGCTGAGCTCAATAGCAACTTACTCAAAGACAAAGACTGCGGCTACTTTAGCCTCAGTATGTTCCTACAGTGAGGATAGGGGAATCCCCGGTGGTAAGGAATCCAAAGAGAATCCAAGGCTTTGCCTCTAGGATCATCTTACCTTCTAACTAACCTCTTCGATTTCGCTTATCCTAACAGTGATTGATTAGGCGTAACTGTTGAAGCTGGTTATGCAAAGGTTGTTCACACAGGCAGTGTGGCTTCACTTTGTAGTTAGTTTGCTCATTAAACAGGCATGTATAGTACTCAACTGCGAAAAACTCATCAAAATTGTGCCTATCATCAAATTCATGCCGCATGGCGAGATCACTCTAGCACTCTATAAATGGAGGCTCGATAAGTGTCTTCACTTCATCAAATTAAAATCAAAGATATTGAGTACTAGCACGTATGGCTATGGATACTGCAAACAGGCTTTCTGCAATTGCTGCCGAAATGGGGCAACTGCAAAATCAAATTCAAGAGCATCGTAGAGTGCTAAACTTCCTTTTGAGAAGTGTTAGAACAATGGATCCTGCAAGGAAAGAAGCACGCATTCGCGCTACCAGAGAATGCATAGAGGTTTTGGAGGAGAGGCAGCAAGCGCTGCGGGCGGAGAAGGAAGCGCTCATTGTTCATGGAGCACTCGGTCGCCTGGAAGACTAGAAAAATTCCACAAAAAGTAGTTAAGTCACCTTCAGGCTTTCTTATTCCAGGAAAGTATGTATTTGCAAAAAGAAAAATAGTAGTTCTAAAATGTTGGCCCTATTAGTTGTTGTGGGTCACGAGCATGTAACTTGTTTTGAATTTCTCTTTATTTTATAGTTGCCCTTTCCTTAAGGTTATTTTTGAATTGTGTCCACTGCAGTACTCTAACTCTCTTATAGTGTACTACATTACATGAAAGGTAGTTCATGATTTCCCCTTCGCTCTCTTTAGCATTTTGGTTTAACACCACCAAGGCAACTGGTACCTTCCCAGCTTCTTCATCAGGTAACCTGCCAATTCAACACATTGTCAGCGGCATTTTGCCTGTCAAAATTCATTAATGAATCAGTATCTCCTTTACTTGAACACGGGTTTTGACTTCCCCTCCGGAGGACCGGTGTAGCTCGCTTCGCTTACCGCCTTCGTCTTTTGCCAGGGCTTATACTTCATCAATGTCCTTACTGCGTTTCACGCTTTTCAGGACCTCGATCCAAGCCCTCAGTCTCAAAAACTTCAGCATGGATGGATAGATTCCATACGGCCGTTAGCTATTAAGTATTTCGTATATAGCAGGACTGTGACCCTCCTCTTAACCCAATCCCTTACTTGACCCTCAAAACTCACTATCGAGTTGTAACCGAAGTAGATCAAGAGAAGGGACAATGCCCAGACGACAAATTTGACCCAATGTCAAATTGGCCAAAGGCTCAGAATGAGATGAGTCAGGGATCCAGAATGACTTCATTGACTGATCACCGAGCAAGAAAGACACTTTACGTAGCATTTCAGGTCGGAAAACTCTATAAGCGTGTCATCAAGTTAGGTTAGGCCAACCTCGGAACTAGATGTGGTCACCTTTCTGATCTAACACCACAGGCGATGGCCAGGGATCACCCTCTCAATAGGACAGAAAAGAAAGAAGGAATCTTCCTAGGAAGAACCGTCACGGTTTCTGGAAGCATCCTTGACTTTGTTGTTCACAGTAGCAGCTTGCCAAGTGGGAGAATGAGGGCCGTCGGATCGAGGGCATGAAGGCTATAACATAGAGTTGGAGGCCTTATTTCTGGGACATCCAGAAAATCCCATTCAAGAAGCCCCTACTTATACCCCTGCTCCCTCCTATCCTTGATGGATAAATTGAACAACTTTACAGATAAAAATGGAATTCCGAACCGCTATAGAAGCGAATGACTTGATCGCGAACTATAGTCTTTGTTTGTTCGACTGACCGATTCAAATCGATTGGGCTTCGTTCCGGGTAGTGTTTAGTCATAAGCCTGTCTCTTTTGGTCTTCACTTGTCTGCTTTCGTTCCACTCCTTTCCAACTCATTTCTCCGGTTCAACAATTTCAACACCGCGCCCCTTCTCCAGGGCGACAGATGGGTCTAGAGAACCGAACTCTCTCACTCAATCCGGTTAGAAAAACTTCTCCTGAGCAATTCACGTATCACTTGAGTAGTAGTACAAAACCTTAAGAAAAGGCGATCTACTAGTTGAAAAAAGGAGGATCCGTTGAAGAGTTTATGTTGTCTCGGTAGGGAATAGTCCAATCTTTTCCAGCACCGGTGCAATATGAAAGAGTCCTTTAGAATTGCTTAGAATACGAATGAGATAAAAAACGCTCTGCCGAGGCTCGAGTAAAAGAAGGGGTACTTGAACAGAGGGCCGTCTCAGACCAGTGAAGATCGGAATTGAGCTGCTTAAGATTCCAATTCAAGTAAGGAAGATTGTCATTAGTCTAGGTATTCTAAATATAAAATACCATTAGCGCCCAAGCTAACCATCTCGACTGTCGGAATGAAACCGATTAATATGGAACTGCTAAAGATGGAAAAAACACAAGGAACGAAGTTGTGAGAAAGTCCCGTGACATCCAAGTTTGATTTTCGAAATGAAAGATTGAGGAGCTACTGAAGATGGAGCTGCAGAGGGTAGTTCCGATAAGAGAGAGAAAGTTTGATTGATAAGGGCATTCTGTGAATGGAAGAATTGAAATCTGATCTGAAGTAATGTGTTGCCGCGAATCTGCTGAAAGAGTTGAAATAGGCCAGTAAACCATTTCCGCTAAAGAGTTCTCTATTGCAATGTTTTTTGGCGGGTCGCTTTCTTTTGAAAAGAGAGGTTTCGCCCTTTACGGCTCTTCTCCTCCATGCTTCAGTTGCCGAGTAAGATTTGGTATAGTTTCAAAGTTTTAAGCTGGAGCCTCACGTCACGGAATGAATGTTTTGTTTTCAAATCAGCTTCGAAGAATGGCCGGGAATCATCTTCCTAAAAAGAAGAGTCTTCGTTTGAAAAAATCAACTTTTTAATTCCTTAGATAATCAAATCAAGTTTCAAGCCGGTCAGGTCAATCGTTTCAAAGGAAGAAAATAAAGGCCGAAATCAAGATGAATGTCGACCCGGTAAATCACCTAACTTTGTATAGCTGAAAGTTGCCAAATCGGTTGAAAGAATTGAAAGGAATGCTGGAAAATGAGCTTCAAAGCTTGAACTTCCACTTTCAATAGTCAGAAGAAGCGCGGATGGCACCAGTCCTGATTGATTGTTTTGAAGTGAAGGGCTTTTTCCTACTAATGAGTACAGATATGCGGCCTTAGTACTAGAAAAAGAATTAGCAGGGGTACGTGCGAAGTCTTCAATGAATACCGGGGAATTGGGCAAGTATTACTTCACTTCCTCTTAGTTCAAGCTATTCCTTAGCGATTGTTCATTTTCCACTGCCCGAGGTCTCCAGAAAGAAGGCGTTCTTTTGCATTGCACTTCTTCATGTCTTGGTTCACCGTCATTCTGAATAAGTCAGATAGTTGATCGAGAAAGCACCGCCCAAAGGTGCTCATTGAGCCGGTCCCCGGTGGCTAAAATCATCTCAAAGCTGAAGTGAAGAAAAAAGCCAAGTTATTGCAAAACTGCGGAATTTCATTCTATAAGGTAGGGCTTTAGTTTTTCACTAGAAGCTCAGCCTAGAGTTGATCGACAGGTTAACCCCGAAATGAGTTGATCGACCGGTTACCCCCCGTAATTGACCCCTAAGCTCGGGGGAATCGAAAACTATTGTATCTTATATAAAACGGCACTCTCCCTTGATTTCCACAATAATGTTTGCTTATGAAACCTTTTTTCACGTGGTTCTGGTCTCTTTTTGATTGCTTTACAAAGGGGAACAAAAAGAAAAGCCCTATACACAAAAAGTCAAAAGGGGAAATCCTTTGATCAGGTCTTGAATGACACCGAAGGTAAGGAGACCCCCCCTAATGAAAAAAGGGCTAAAAAAAGAAGGAATTTCGTATATAAAGATATGGGTTTCCGGGTTTAGATCGAAATGGAATCCCCGAAAACCAGGGCTGGAGTATTAGACTTGTTCTGCTTTGATAGAGGCACTGTAACCGTAAGTGGAATAACAATCATTCGGACGATTGCTCTTATCCTTCCTTTGCTAACATAGAAGAGAGAGAGCACTCCCCAAGCCAAGGTGCCAAAGAGAAGATGCGCAAGCTAGTCTATCAGACGGAGAAAGTGAGGGAGTGAGATTTTAGGTTTCATTAGGGTAGACTGAAGACCAAGCCAATCTCGAAACTCAAAAGAAAACTTATTGCAACTACGAACGTGAACAAATGATTTCTCATTAGACTATTTTAACCGATTGTTTATGTCGACCCTACACTACGATTCTTCTTTTCTTATGAAATTTCGAGCTAGATGAACACTGCTCTGCTGCATGACGGAGTGATCTTTCCCTCTTATGAAAGCCGGTATCTCACTTTCGAAAGAGAGTCTCGACGTGGCGGTGTACACCTAGCTCCATAGCTGGGCTAGTCACTGGCTAGAGGGCGACCGACCTACCGGACCGGAGGCAGCCGAGAATGTTATGTAAAAAGGACCAAGGAGGATCCTATCCGTGAGGAGAAGGAGGAGGAGTAGGAGCTAGCTTTAGGGGCGGAATCGAATAAGAGATAAACAATGAGACAAAGGAGAGCACTTAGACGAGTCAGCCAAAAAGAAAGACCACCAAAAGTAACGACCACCAAGATAGGCATAGTAATTCGATCTTTTGATCACCCATTTTTGAAAACCATTTTAGGGGGCTTCCGCCTTACACACGGAAGATGGGATTGCCTGAATCACGAGTCTTATATACTGTGTTACGATCACCTCATATTGATAAAAAGTCCAGAGAAAATTTTTTGATGAAAATCAAGAAAGAATTTCTGGTCATAAAAACAGAAAGGCATGAATTGCGCAAGAAGTTCTTTCGGTTAAAACGCCGTGCGACTCGGAGGACATAAGACTTCTTGGTCAAGCCAAAAAGATTGCCGACTGGATGCTCCTACCCCACCATACCTGGACCTTTATCTTACCTTAAGAAGAAAGAGGAGGTATGAAGCGTGGGACAGAATGCAAGAAGTGTATGATACAACAGTTAACCTTAAGGAGTGGCGGCAACCCTCTTGATTGATCAACGCGAGTGAACTGTGCTTAGACGCTTCGTAAAACTGCACCGATCTATGAGAGGAGCTGATAGATGAGTAGGCTTCCCCTTTCTATTCACGGAATGTGATCTGGGACACGATGGGAGTTTGCGTGTCTCGGTAGGAAAGATATCACCGGAGTATAGCACAAGATCGCCTTTTCTTGCTGCCATGGGGTCGACCTGTGAACAAGGTAAACCCAATGGGAACCAAAAAATGGGGGGTACCGCATTGGGCAGAAGATGATCCAAAAAGCGAAGGCTCACCCAGCTGAAGGAAGGGGGTGAAATAGGCAAGAGGTAACTTTCTTCCAAGCCGGCCCGGCCGCGAGGAATCAAGAGATCTTTGCCGGTGCTGACTTGGATCTCGGGTGACGGAATAAGGCGGCCAAAAGCGACGAACAGTCGCGATCGAAGCTTGGCTGACGCCGATAGGCTAGCAGTAAGCTTGGCTACAGCGAAGCACTTACCAAGCGCGAAGGAAAGGGCCTTCGCCACTTGAGCCGTATGCGGGGGAACTCGCACGTGCGGTTCTTAGGGGGGGAGAGCTAGTAGGAGCCATCCCATCCCAATAGCGTATATTTGGAGCTCAATATGAAATCCTATTTTCTTGCAAGACCCGTTCGGATACGGGAAAACTCCAGAGATTGCTTCAAAATAAGATCCTTGCGTTGACCCTTTCCTGAACCAGAACCGGGGGAGGATGAGAGGAAAAGGAAAATGTCCCATTAATAAAATTCGGGATTTCCATTCTTCCTCCCCCCCCCGTCACTCCCCCTTTTACAATAAATAAGCCCCGCGGGGCCCTCTCTGATAAGGAAGGAAACAAAATAATCTCAATTTTACGACAAATTCGGTCCGATGGCTGTTCTCCACTAACCACAGGGATATAGGGACTCTTTATTTCATCTTCGGTGCCATTGCTGGAGTGATGGGCACATGCTTCTCAGTACTGATTCGTATGGAATTAGCATGACCCGGCGATCAAATTCTTGGTGGGAATCATCAACTTTATAATATTTTAATAACGGCTCACGCTTTTTTAATGATCTTTTTTATGGTTATGCCGGCGATGATAGGTGGATCTGGTAATTGGTCTGTTCCGATTCTGATATGTGCGCCTGACATGGCATTTCCACGATTAAATAATATTTCATTCTGGTTGTTGCCTCCAAGTCTCTTGCTCCTATTAAGCTCAGCCTTAGTAGAAGTGGGTAGCGGCACTGGGTGGGCGGTCTATCCGCCCTTAAGTGGTATTACTAGCCATTCTGGAGGAGCAGTTGATTTAGCAATTTCTAGTCTTCATCTATCTGGTGTTTCATCCATTTTAGGTTCTATTAATTTTATAACAACTATCTTCAACATGCGTGGACCTGGAATGACTATGCATAGATCACCTCTATTTGTGTGGTCCATTCTAGTGACAGCATTCCCACTTTTATTATCACTTCCGGTATTGGCTGGCGCAATTACCATGTTATTAACCGATCGAAACTTTAATACAACCTTTTCTGATCCCGCTGGAGGTGGAGACCCCATATTATACCAGCATCTCTTTTGGTTCTTCGGTCATCCAGAGGTGTATATTCCCATTCTGCCTGGATCCGGTATCATAAGTCATATCGTTTAGACTTTTTTGGGAAAACCGGTTTTCAGGTATCTAGGCATGGTTTATGCCATGATCAGTATAGGAGTTCTTGGATTTCTTGTTTGGGCTCATCATATGTTTACTGTGGGCTTAGACGTTGATACCCGTGCCTACTTCACCGCAGCTACCATGATCATAGCTGTCCCCACTGGAATCAAAATCTTTAGTTGGATCGCTACCATGTGGGGGGGTTCGATACAATACAAAACACCCATGTTATTTGCTGTAGGGTTCATCTTTTTATTCACCATAGGAGGACTCACTGGAATAGTTCTGGCTAATTCTGGGCTAGACATTGCTCTACATGTTACTTATTATATGGTTGCACATTTTGATTATGTACTTTCTATGGGAGCCGTTTTTGCTTTATTTGCAGGATTTCACTATTGGGTAGGTAAAATCTTTGGTCGGACATACCCTGAAACTTTAGGTCAAATCCATTTTTGGATCACTTTTTTCGGGGTTAATATGACCTTCTTTCCTATGCATTTCATAGGACTTTCGGGTATGCCACGTCGCATTCCAGATTATCCAGATGCTTACGCATGATGGAATGCCCTTAGTAGTTTTGGCTCTTATATATCCGTAGTTAGGATTTGTCGTTTCTTCGTGGTCGTAACAATCACTTCAAGCAGTGGAAAGAACAAAATATGTGCTCCAAGTCCTTGGGCTATTGAACAGAATCCAACCACACCGGAATGGATGGTACAAAGTCCTCTAGCTTTTCATACTTTTGGAGAAATTCCAGCTATCAAGGAGACGAAAAGCTATGTGAAGTAAAAGAAGAAAAGGTCGTCGATTGCTACTAAGAACCTAACAGAACTTTTAAAAATGTGGGAAACCACTTGTGTAGGTCGGGGTTGAGAATTGGGGGGCCGCCCCCTACCCCGTCGGCCTAAGCCTCGCTATGAGAACTGACGCTTTCTAACTCTCTATGAGGAGTGAAAGCCACTTGACTGTAAGGAGAGGTTTGGAACCCTACTTCAATTAAAGCTCGCCCCCCCTTTTTTCCCTCTAAAGCCCCTCGCTCTACTCATTTTGAACTTCTAATCAGACCTGGCTGAACTTGGAACGACATAGATTAAAGGGTCGTTCATTAGCCCTACTAGTCAAAGGGTTGACTGAAACTCTGCCCCAACCAAGTGAAACTAAGGGTCTGAAAGAGTTCACGATCTGATCTATGGGGCCCTCGGAGGATGGCTAAGAATGTCCATTAAAATGAGCGATGGGGTCGTTTTTCAAGCACGAATAGAACTATCTAAAGGGGTTGTGCAACCTAGAGAGATGGCCATATCTTTTTGATGAATGTGGTATCGAGGTTCGGTTTATTTGGAAAAGAGGTCAATCTTAGGGGAGACCATTCTCTTGGTTGAGTTGATGACTTCGCTTCGATCTCTTCGATTGAACCTAAAGGAGACTTCGATCATTCAACTTTAGCTTCTGAAGGAGGAATCATGTCACTTGGAATTTCGGAAAGTGAATCCTCTCTTTCAGATCCTGGCCTTGGTAGAACTTGTCTTTGATTGGGATTTCGATTGAAAAGATGTTTGGCCGGTTCCTCATCTAAGAAGCCGAGGCAATCTCGATTGAACCCAATTCAACATTTTCCTACTCAATCTTATTTATAGAAATAACACTCGATCAAAGGGGAGCATAAGCAAGTTCAGTGGTAGAAACCTCTGTAATCGATGGGAACCTCGAAAGCTGTCTGGGGCAGGAGAAAACTCATATTAAGCACTGCCCCAGCATCAACTAGTACAAGGAGGAGGCACGATAGCGAAGATCAATCCATCTCAATCTACAAAAAGCATTGTCTTGGGCATGCAACCCAAAAGATAGAAAGACCGCTCGCTCGAAGAAAACTCTTTTAGAGCCTGGTACCAGCCAAGCCCCCTCTCCTTACAGTCAAGTGGCTTTCAGCCCCCTCGACTTGGCAACAAGAGTCGGTTATGGAATAGCCTTTTAGTTGGCTTTCTCGTTCTTAAGGACTTTCTGGCCGGTAGGCTTTATAGCGGACCTGCCTTGCTGACAGCTAGGATATTACATATATAGTTGCGCTTGC